>VZTN01027120.1:485901-504378 GCA_013400515.1 Erpornis zantholeuca | reverse complement strand
AGGGAAGGGAAGGGAAGGGAAGGGAAGGGAAGGGAAGGGAAGGGAAGGGAAGGGAAAGAGGAAAGGGAGGGGAAGAGAATTCTGAATGCTGCTTAAAGCTATACATACTTTAACATTTCTCACACTTATGGGTGCTTTGGGTTTCCTCAGGTTGTCTTCCTTTACACTACATCCACACTGCTTTGTGCTTTTCCCTGCAAACACCAGGACACACAAGTGATGCAGAATAAAAACTGAATCTTGGTGGTGTATGTTAGCTCTGAGACTTTAGCTAGCTCACAAAGCAGCTGCACTTCAGATGAACTGAAAATTTTCCCACCTGAGAGTTTTGTACAAAAACATCCACCAAGCTCCAATGGAAGAACTTTTTCCAACTGTATACATGAGTTTTTGGCATAAGTGGAGCTTCAGGAGCTTTAGCTATAGGAAAACTATTGGTCCCAGGTCAAGCTGTGATACATCAGACAGGGATCTGCAAAACTTGTGCAAACCTCCTAAAAGCCCATGAGAGACAGCAGATAAAAATCTGTGGGTGTCTACTATCTGATGAGTAATAAATGTTGATCAAAATGTTTGTAATTCTTACAGCGAAAATATGCTCTGGCAAACTCAGATGCTGCTCAGCTCAATACAAATGTCCCCTTCCAACCACCCCACCAGGGCCCCATGCAAGGAGGGCTGGGGGATTTCCTGGAAGGGTTGGATTGTCAGAGAATCATGGAATCATTTAGGTTGGAAAGGCCTCTAAGATCATCCAGTCCAAGCATTAACCCAGCACTGCCAAGGCCACCACCAACCCTTGTCCCCAGGGGCCACATCCACAGGCCTTTAGAATCCCTGCAGGGATGGTGACCCCACCACCAGACCCCAGAGCAGCCTGTTCCAGCGCTTCACAACACCTTCTGTGCAGAGATTTCTCCTAATCTCCAATATAAACCTCCCCTAGGCCAACCTAAAGCTGTTCCCTCTCTTCCTATCCCTTGCTCCCCGGGAGCAGAGCCCGACCCTCACCCGGCTGCCCCCTCCTGTCAGGGAGCTGTGGAGAGCACAAAGGTCCCCCCTGAGCCTCCTTTTCTCCAGCTGAGCTCCTTTCCCAGCTCCCTCAGCCTCTCCTCCTATGCTTGTTCAACCAAAAATACTTCAAATAGTTCTGTTCCAACTGAGCATTTCACGTTACAGCTCATGGTGAGAAGGGCCAGCAGAGTCACCCAAGGCTCGGAGGTGCCACCAGGAGGCAAAACCCCATGAGATCACCCATTCCCACTTGGTCCTCCCCACTCCAGGTTGTGACTGTCCTGGTAGGAACTTCTCACCTTCGAGTCTATGGGCAAGTTTACTTGAAATTACTCATCAGCTGTAAAAGCTGTGGGACACTCACAGACAGATGGCAGAAAGACCAAAAGACAAACAGGCAGCTGGCATGGCTGGAGCACATGGAAAAGCAGGCAGAAAATGGGATGAGGGTTGGTTTCAGCAGGAGCTCAGTGCTGGGCAGGGGGAGATGGCTCATCACCTCAGGCTTCTATCCTACCAGTGGGGAGGAGAGGACAGGAGGTCATGGCCAGACAGAGATCCATCAGGAAATGTACCTGGTTGCTCAGAGAGGCTCTGGATGGCCCAGCCCTGGGAACATTCAAGGTCAGGTTGAACGGGGCTTGGAGCAACCTGCTCCAGTTGAAGATGTTCCTGCCCACTGCAGGGTGAGTTTTTATGGTCCCTTCCAACCCAAACCAGTCTGGGTTGGAAGAAAGGCTCTGAAAAACACAAAGGAATTGCAGCACCACAAAGGAATCTGCAGCCCCAGAAAGAGCTCCAGGATCTCCAGGGCAGAGCAGGCATTGGAGCAAACTTAGACATGGAGAAAAGAGATTTTCTCTGGACCCTTTGTCCTACAGGATGAGAAGCCAAAGTGGAGGGGCAGAGAGGAAGGATCACCATGGACAACCTGATCCCAGCATTAATTCCCTCTCCAACACAAGAAGTAGACCTGAGCTCCCTATCAAATTGTTGTCACAAATATTTCTGCTTAGCAGCCAACATAAAAACGAACACAGGTCCTTGATCCAGGCCCAGCAAGGACAGGGCTTTTTTCCCCCACCTAAGCAAAATAGGGCAAAAAATAAAATCAGAAAATGTTTTGACTCCCTTTGAAACATTTTGACTTCTGCAGAAGAAACTCCCTTGGGTGCCTGGACATTATTTACCATTGAAAACAGCTTCTGTGCCTTTGTAGTTTGAGTTCTCCCAGGCAGGTGCCATCTCAAAACAAAAGTGGGAAGGTTTTGTTTTGGAGATTTTGAACTGATTTTTTTCTTCTTTTTTCTTTTTTGTCAACTACTGAGTGAAACATTTTGTTCAAAAACGCCTAAACAAAATATTTTGACATTTTCAAAATGTTCTCCTGTTCCTTTTAGCCAAAACACGTTGCTATATTCAAAGCAAATTCACAGATCCCTTCAGCCCTTCCAAAATGCTCTGGGTTTGCTGAGCTGCACATTAATGGAGAGATAATCCTGCAGCCACAGAGGCTGAGGGAGGAGCAGGGAGCACGGGGGGAACTGAGATGGGCTTTGAGGAGTCAGAGAGGGAAAAATGAGGGAGGCAGCAGCTTGTGGGGTGCCAGGAGGAGGTGGGAGAAGCTGGGAGAGGATGAGCAGCTCACAGAGATGGAAAGAGTCAGGGGGCTGATCAGCTCCACGGGTGTGGGTGATGAGGTTCATGAGGTGGCTTATGGGCAGAGAAACCTGCCCAAAACAGGGCCAGACACAGCTTTTGTGCCCACCAGCTTTGCTGCAGCTGCTGCAGGGAAGAGGAAGAGCCATCCCTGCTCCCTGCAGGGCCGTGCAGACACTTGGGTGTGCCCCCTGGGCTGTGAGCCCCTTCCTCCTGACATACCAAAACCACCGGGGGAGAGCTCTGCTCGCAGCTTTCCCCTGCGGAGAAACGGGAGAACACAAAATCCCCACACCTGAGAGGCTCCAGTGATGCTGTTTACTGGCAGCCCTGCCCTGCTGCCACCCAGAAACTGTGTCAGCACCAGTGGAAAGAACCCCACCACCAGCACCACGGGCAGCTGCTCCCACCTCTCCATCCTGGAGCTGGCCCAGGGTGGATGGGCCCCTGGGACACCCTGTGTGAGGCAGAGGGATGGGCACCATGCATTCAGTCTCCTCCTCCTCTCCAGGCTGGCCAGGACTGGGGGTGTCATTTGGGCTGGAAGGAGGTGTCCTGCAGAAGTCCTCTCCACCTCTCATGGCTGGCAGAGATGTACTGGGAGCTGTGGTGATGCCTTAAATGGCTCCCTAGAAACAGAGACTAGATGGGAATAAAGGAAAAATGGTGCTATTTATTGGAAAGGCTTTCAGGTGCACACTTTGGGCTCCAGAGGCTCCTGCCTCAGTGCATCCCAACATGGACAATGACAGCTCACGAGTTCTTCACACTTTTATATCAACATAAATTCACCAAGCAGAACTTAGCCAATGATGTGATTTCCCCCAAGCTTGCCCCCCTCTCCCCAAGATGAAGGTTTACAGTTCTTGTTCTGAGTGTCCTTGGAGAGCGAGTTAGAGGTTTTGTTATGTCTATCTTAGCATAAGAGAACAGCATTTTACAAGCTACAGAAAACTTCAGAGTTCCGCTAGTAGTACAGGATTGGAAAAATATAAAAGTTAAACCCTAAGGCATCAGTGGGTCAGCTGCTGTGGGGCTCAGCTACCCCTGCCAGCCAGGGGAGGAGGCAAACCCACCTCTCCTGGATTGAGGAGAGAGGCAGCTGCAGAGCATTTACCCTTCTGGGTGCCATCCAAGCCTGTTTCCATGGCAAAGGGAGAAGCATGGAGCACGCTGTCGGCACAATCAGCGATGGGCTGACGCCTCGTGGCGCCTGTATTTCCTGTTATATCACCCGAGCTACAGGCGGACTCGCGGCTGAATCACAGGGTGCATGACCTCCATAGCTCCTCGGGTGCTGGGGACACTGTGGGCGGCTGCTATAATTAGTGACTAATTTTGTGAATTCAGCAGCACAAGTCTCACCCCACCCTGGCAAAGCAGGTGCCAGCTGGCCTCGGGCAGGCCTCAGGGGCAGGGTGGGCACCATTCCCCACCTGTGTCCCTGGTTCGCAGCACAGCTCTAAAGACAAGGGTGGGAGGTGCTGTAGGACCCATGCCCAGACCCACAACACCCACACCCAACCCCTGTTGGAGTCCAGAGCTTCTCCTGCCCCTCTGGGGGTCTTTTTATCCCCAGAGCTCCTCAAAAAATAGCTTAGCCTGCAACCTAAGCTCGTGGGAGAAGCTCCCTTCACTTTTGGGAGGATTTGAATGCACATGAGAAGTGAAAAGATTTTTGTTTAGTGTACCACAGAAGTGTAGTTGTAGTTTTGGGATTTTGCTCTATGTATTATATAGAGGCAACATGAAGGTTTCAGGGTGTCAGCTTCTCCTTCTTCTCTTCTTTCTTCTCCTTCTCTTCCTTTCTTCTCTGACACAAGTTCCTGTGGTTTGTTGGTTGGTGGAGAAAATTTAGAGTAGAAGGGACATGTCAATGAAATTGATATTCACTGGTGTTGGAAACAAAATAAGATACATAGAATTCCCTAACTGGTTGATAGTAGACATAAAAGCTACCTGCTTTGGGTAGCCACTGCCTTTCTGCACTTGTGTTCTTGGAAGCCACAGCACAGCCTGTGCCTCTGGGGCCTTGATAAGAGAAAAAATAAACAAACCCTGAAAAAGCAGAAAGAAGCCTCAATTCATCTTTTTGGGACATGGGACACTGAAAAAGCAAGAAAGCCGAGCCAGAGGCCATGGGTGTCTCCAGCACCTTGATATACCCCCATCCTCTGGAGCTGTCCTGCCCCAACACACAGCATGCAGTGATGATGATCTACACATTGTCAGCATCCTCCCCCAAAAAACGGCCCCTGGAGCCCTGTGAGGGAGAAACCCCCATGACTGCAGCAGCAGGAATAAAGGGGATGCTGAGAGGAAGGCAAAAAAATGGAGTTTGAGGAAGACTGTGGAGGGATGGGGTTTGTTTGATGTTTTCAGCATCCCACACCTGCTGGGTGTGAGATGTTTTGGGAGCTCAGCACTGGGACCTGACCTCATCCCAGGGTAGCCACTGAAGGTGAGCCAAACTGGGAGCAGAAAAGAAGAGATTTGGAGAATTCTGGTGAAACGTCTCAGCATGAAGGCAATTCCAGGTTGGCCAATCGAGATGAAGGCTCTGCTCTTAGCCTTCTTCTGGTACTGGTCAGGAGCCAAGGCATGAGCAGGTGGGACATTCTCAGAAGCTTTAAAGGGACCCTTTAATAAAACCAAAATATTTGATATTAAAAAACCAAAATTTTTGATATTAAAAAAACAAAAGCAGAGCATCCCTCCACCCCTACCCTCCACCACCTCTCTGGAGCTGCCTGGCACCATTGGTGCCTTCCACATAACCCAACACAGTGTGGGGTTTTCTGGGCAGGACTCAGCATCTCCCCATCCTGACCATGCCACTACAAGGCCAGTTTTCCCAGCAGAAGTTTTGGCCCAACAGTTTATCCTCACATCAGCAGCACAAAGCTGCACAGATGGAGGATTTCAAGGGGAAATTATTTAGATAAGAGATTATCAGGTATACCTCGATGTCAGCTGAGCTTATGGGCTTAATGCAGAATGATGAATCACCCATCCCAACACATATTATTTTCCCTGGAGGCATTGTCCTGTGAAATTTATTTCCCACTGAAGGGCCTTGTAAATCATTTGTAGCAAATAAACCACAGTATTGCCAGCCCTACATGTTCTAAAATCTGGACTCATGTCTGAAGACTTCCCTAAAAGCCAGGAGATCTTTCAGGGGATGGACCTTTCTCTGCTTTCTGACCTTTCCTTTGTTCATTCACCCATTTTCCATGCTTCCCTCTCACTCCCCACTCCTGCCTGTGTGTCATGTATTCACTTCTCCTGCTCTCATGCTGCTGGAGGACACAATCTGCCCAAAAGCATCTGCATCCCAGCCCAGGCATCGAATCACTCCCTCCACCAGTGCCAGCAAAGAGCAACCATGCACAGCAGCACAAGCTCCATGGCAGCTCTCTGCCACTGGCTTTTCCCAGTCAGCAGGGCATTTGCTGGGGGTTATCCAGGACAGGCTGTGTTGTCTCTTTGGCTTAAGGCACTTTTTGAGGCTCTGTGGGGAGATTTTGGCCATGATTCCACTCTCTGTTCTCCACTCCAGGGAAAGGATGAAGAGAGACTCGTGTCCCAAGCATGGCTGAAGGACAGCAGACAGTTTCCTTGCTGGGAGTGTTGCTTCTGCCTGGTCTTAAAATTAAAACTGAAACACAGTTTATGGGGAAAAGGGGTTTTTACCTTGGGATTTATTTCAGGATCCTTGGGTACAGCACTTGGTCCAGGTGGAATGCCCCAAAAATGCATGCACACCTCACACTGAAATACACACAATTATAGGCCTTGCTAATTAGCACATCTATCAAAGATCCCCCAGGGAGAGGCTGGAGTGAAGCCCTCGTTGTGAGGAACCTTCCCCCTGGCTGGGCCTGGCTGAGGTTCCCAAATGTGTTCTGGAGAGGCCCTTGGTGTCTGGGGCTCCCAGGATGTTTGCTCTCCTGGTTTAACGGTGCTGTGGGGCTGAGCTGAGTTCTCAGCCTTGGGGAGGTACAAGTGTGGGGCTAAAAGCACTGAGAGTACATCAAACTATAAAAGAGTGTGTGAGAGGAGTATAAAAGAAAAAGCAAAACATCATCCTGGCATCAGGGGTCTTGTCCATCCTCTGCCTGGGGACAATCCTGACTCGCTGCTCCTTTCCCACTGCTTCCTCTCACCCCAGCTTGATGCTCCCCTCTCTTTCTGCCTCTTGGAGCTTCATTTGGAGTTGGACATTCATTGATGATCCTTTTTGGCCTCTTCCAGCTCAGGATATTCTGATTCCATGATTTCTAGGCACTCTTCCTTGGTGCCCTTTTCACCCATCCTTCACAGCAGAGGCATCTTCACTCCCTCCTTGGAGACAACCTGATAGCCAGAGATCAGCCTGAGCCTCCACCAGTGCCCTCCAGTGCAGCAGATCCTTTGTCCACCTCCATGGTGGCCAAACATGGCATCAACATCCACCTCTCCTTGAAACCAGGCTGGTGGAGAAGCCTCTCTCCAGCAACTCTCCCTGGAGCAGTGGTTGTGACAGGAGATGTAATGGGAAATGGCTAACCAGGGCTCCTTGTGACCATCCTCGGGGCCTGAGGAGTTTTCTGAAATACTGAAGCTCAGGGGTGCTGCAACAGCAAATTTTCACCTTTCAGTGGATATTAGGGGGGAATAATTTGTGCCGAGCAAAGACTGCAGCAGTTGCTGCCCCATATCTGATCATCTCCCATGATAGAAGCTCGGCCCTATCTGATCCAGCAGTTATTGAAAACTCAGCTGAGTGTGACTGGGATAATTTTTCAGGGTTTTCATGTTGCTCTTTAACCATGGTGAAAATTAAAGAGCCAACTGTGGAAAGGGAGAAAGCGCTGTACTTTCACTATGACACCTTCTGGTAATGAGATATTTATTAATGTTCATTTCTTCTGAAAGGAAACAAACCAAACCCAATCCCTTATCTCTCTCTCGGTGTTTAAGTTATGAGTAACACGGGAAGCTTTCAGGCCATGAGACAGCAAATACACCCTGCTTGGGGGCCTGTGGGTGTAGGAGATGCAGCGATAAAGCCAAGATAGATCAAATCACCCCCATTTACCTAGAGCTTTCTGCAACTCTTGAAATGATGGAGGGATTGAAAGATGCTTTGTCTTTTTTATGAGAAAAGCAGCTGTGATTTAGCAGTTTAATCACTTCTGTCACAAAGAAATGCAAAACAAAGCCCATCGCCAGGATAGATTTCTTTTTCAAAGCTGTGTTTTGTTTCCTATCAGTAAGGAATGGTTTTAAATGCTGAGATAGACACATAGGAGGCAAAGTCATTGCTTATACAGCAGCCAGGCACAGATCAGCTCTGAAACTGCTGCCCCACTAAGGGCTTAGAAATGGTGTTTATGGTCAAACTCTGCTGATTTGGGGTGCTCAGCAGATTGTCACAGGCAGCTGACTGACCTGAGGGTGATTTGGAATTAGCCACATAAGGAAGAGCTGCCTTAGCACCTTGCAGGGTTTGGTTCACCGGTTTATGCCCTCAGGTGACTCCTGGATGACCTTGCTGAACATGCAGCACTGCAGGCCTGGCTGCTGCAGCTCCCCTACACTCACGCCTGGCACACACGACCTGAGTTCTGTCATCTTCAACTCCCTCCCACCTTCCGGACTTGCAGACTCCTCATGGGCCCTGGGCTGCAAGGAGACGAGTTTCTTAAGAAGAAGTAATTATTTCCTTTGTCATTATGATCACGCTCATGTGATTTATTAGCACGGATGGAAACTTCACAGAGCTCTGCCAAGGAAGCTGTGGGTCTCTGCAAACCCCGCTCCCACCCCGACCGCAGCTCCGTTTGCCAGGTAATTTCCCAGCTGCCCAGCCCCAGCTCCTCACAAAAATCACAGAATGGTTTGGGTTGGAAGGAACCTTCCAGACTATTTTGTTCCAACCCCTGAATGGTTTGGGTTGGAAGGAACCTTCCAGACTATCTTGTTCCAACCCCCTGCCATGGGCAGGGACACCTTCCACCAGACCAGGTTGCTCCAAGCCCTGTCCAGCTTAGCCTTGGACACTTCCAGTGATGGGAAGTGCTTTGAGATCTTCGTCTCATACCTTCCTATTCCATCTCCCTCACTGCAGCCCAGCTCTCCCAGTACTTGGGAAAGAGCCAAGGTGCGTGCAGGGGAATCCATTTCCCAGCTTGGCTGGTGTAGATGGGACATGCAAAACAGCCCCTGAATTCCATATGGGGCATTTGCTTGTGTGAGATTTCTCCAAAGGTTTCTGATACAGCCAGGTTTGGGACCCATTATACCCACAGCAAAATGGCCATCTGGTCCCAGGCTCCAAAACCCAGCTAAGCCTTCCCAAAGAAAAGGCCACTACATCATGATGATTTTGTAATGAATCTTATTTTTTTACACCTTCAAAATGGTGGCCAAAGGGTCCAAAGCTCACATGCTGCTGCCAACATGGACAAGGGGGGTTATACAAGGTCTGGAATCATTGTTTCCCTCAGGAGCCTTTTTTAAAACCTGTTTTTCATTTCCTATTTGTCGGCTTTGATGTATGGCTGCATTTCCCAGTGTCGGGCTGTGGCAGTGAAGGAAAAGGTCTTCTTGTGCTGGAGAGAACAAGGGGTGACAGCTTGACCCAGAGGGCAGGGTAGGATGGGATATCAGGAAGAAATTCTTCCCTGTGAGCAGGGTGAGGCCCTGGCACAAGGTGCCCAGAGAAGCTGTGCCTGCCCCTGGATCCCTGGCAGTGCCCAAGGCCAGGCTGGACAGGGCGTGGAGCAGCCTGGGACAGTGGAAGGTGTCCCTGCCCATGGCATGGGGTGGCACTGGATGAGATTTAATACCCCTTCCAACCCAACCACTGGTTATTCTAAGACTCAAGACAGAGACTGGAAGGGAAAAAGCCCTCATGGAGCTACAGAGAAGCCCTTCTGAGAGAACAGTGGGGGTTTCCCACATGGACATTGGCTGGGTAAATCAGTAGCCTCCAAATCACTCAGGCAGAGGCACTGCACGCTTGTTTTTAAGAAGAAATGCCTTTCCACAGGGCCTGCAGCAGCATCCCAGCCAGGAGACACATGAGTACAGTGTTTCCATGTCCCACGCTGGCTGCACATCCATCCCTGCCCCTCAGGTGGGGAAAACCACAGGCAGGAGGCAGTAAAGGAGCATTTACCCTCCTTAGTTATTCAGACAGGGAGTGGTGTGTGGAGACTGGGAGACTCACTTCAGTGAGGGGTGGGTGGCAGTGAGCATCCCAGGGAATGAGGGGAAACACCACACAAGGAGCATGGAACAGGAACCAGCAAGGGTGAGAAGGCAAGAGCCAGCCTGGCTGGGAAGGACAAGTCCTGCTTCTCGTGAGAAACATCAGAAAGGCACGTTTCCACCGCAGCCCAGAGCGGGAAGGTGTTTGCAGAGCGGGGTGACTGCTCCTCACCCGCCTCGGGAGCACAGGCTCCTCTGATCTTGGCGGCGGTGCCGGCGTTTCCCAACGCCCCAGCAGTGACGGCAGTTGTGAGATGAGCTGGCCTCGCCTCGCAGCACCCGCTGGAGGCCACGGCGTGCTCCTGGCGGCCACGGGCTGCTCCTGGGCCAAACCGGGAGGTTCGGGTGACACCAGCAGACCCTAAAAAGCCACAGCTCCAGCCTCTGTGAGGTGATCAATCCCATGGCACATGGCAAACCTCAGGGTGGGCTGCTGCATCCCCCGGCTGGGGCTCCACACCCACCACACAGCAGGCAGGGCAGGCAGCACGGGCGCCCGTGTCCAGGATACTCAGGTGCCACCCCAACCACAGCCAAACTTGCCCCAAATCTCAAGGTATGTGGCAGTGCCACTGATGTGCCATGAGCTTCCACTGCTTTGGCCAAGCACCCATGGCTCCCAGGAGTTTTGTTTTGTTTCCCAAACCCAGTGAGAGGATCCAAGGGAGTGGCATGAAGCTGTGTGGTTATGTTGGATATCAGGGAAAGGTTCATCCCCAGAGGGTGCTGGGCACTGCCCAGGCTCCCCAGGGAATGGGCACAGCCCCAAGGCTGCCAGAGCTCCAGGAGCGTTTGGGCAGCGCTGCCAGGGATGCCCAGGGTGGGGTTGTTGGGGTGTGTGTGCAGGGCCAGGGCTGGGCTGGGTGATCCTGGGGGTCCCTCCCAGCTCAGGATATTCCATAATTTTGTGATTCCATCTTAGCCCAGGTGATGCCATTCAGTTAAAGATCTCAGCTGTCACTAAGAAAAATGTTGCATTTCCAGCCCAAGCGTAGCAAGGGGAAGCCTGAAAAGATCTTGGACTCCTTAAGTCTCTGAAACCAGAGAGAAAACAGGCAGAGCTCAGAGTTTTAAAACCTCCTAATTCTGTAGCTGAAATTGTGATCGCTGTGTCCTGCTGGGCCCTCACACTTAACACAGGGATCATTTATCATCTGCTGCACAGACTAGTGAGGATCCTTGCAGAGGACAATTTGAGTTTTCCTTGACTTCAGGTTAAAAGATTCCTCCCTAATCTGCAAAAGAAATCTCTCAGAGTGGTTTTCATTGGATTTTTTTTTCTATTTTCAGAGAGCAGGGGGAAGTTCCACAATTTCCAAAAGGTCATATTTTCCCCTTTCAGCTATGAAAGCAGCTCTTTCAGCTGTATACATGTGCAAAAATTCAGAAAGTGTGTGTTGGTACAAAGTATTACCCACAAAGACTTGATAGATTAAAACATAGATAAGCATCATCTGAATTTTAACTACACTTCACTTGATTCACTATATTTTTTGAGTAAATGACGCACATGTTCTCCAAGATGCCTTTAAAACACCCAAGCATAGTTCTCTGCAAACTTCTAACCCATTTCTATTGTTAACCTTCACGGAGTTTTGTTACACCACAANTAAGAACATGGACAGAATATAACAAAAAAAAAAAAAAAAAAAAAAAAAAAAAAAAAAAAAAAAAAAAAAAAAAAAAAAAAAAAAAACCAAAAAACACAAAAAAAACCACCAAAAAAAAACCCAAACAAAAAACAAGAAAGGGGGAAAGACAAGAAATGAGCCCAAACTACCAGGTCTCAAAATGAGCAAAATTCAACTCAGTCTTGTTGGCAAGAATCCTATCAACCTTGGTCCCAAAAGTGCAGCCATGGCTGTGGTAGGGTGGTACCTTGTTATTGTTATTTGCCTGTTGCTGCTCATCCAATTTATGAGAAATCACAACTGAAAAGTTTCACTGCACAAGACACAGCCCTGAGATGTCTGACATGGAAAAGCAGAGGTGACACAGGCTGGAATGGGGACTCGTTTTTATATGCATTTCATCCAAAACACTGGAGGAAAGGTACAAGAGAAGGTCCTGTGCCCCCACTGACCGTGGCATCCTCTACCCACTCTGAGCTGCTGATAATGGTGCCACAATTGGTGCTGGGTGTCCCTTTGTATCACTGCTGGCTTCTTCTTTGCACCCCATTAAAAAATAAGGGGTTGGGCTCAGGAGCTGGCTTTGTCCTGTGCTCGGTCACTCCCAGAGTGGACATCAACCTTCAGAGCTCAGGAGCTCTCCTGCCACACTGATGTTTTCAGGAACCTCTTTTAGTAGAGCTGGGAGGTCACTGCAGGGAGTTTTGCACTGCCAGCCTGTCCCTTTCCCATCTGGGAGCCTGTCCTTTTGGAATCCACTGCCACCCTCTGCCCTGTCACCTCACTGCCCTGAAGCAGCTGCAGTGGTGACGAATGCTTCAATACATGCATTTTGTCTGGCATGAAAACGGAGCCAGCACTCGCCTTCAAGGCTCTCTAGAAGGCTCTAAATAACATTAACAGAGGAGAAATAAATATCATCTTCAAATCAGAGAGCAAGGAGCCCTCCAGCCCACTGACATTTGAGGATTCAGACAGCGGGAACAGAACTGCCATGAAAATTATCCTCTCATGACACGGACACTATTGGACCACTCAGAGTAATTGTTAATAAAGACACACAGATTTCCTTAAAAATGATTTCCATGTTGGCAGCTCTGTCAGCTGCAGCACTGTGGTCATTCCTGTGCCTGCTGTCAGCAGCAGAATGGGCTTTGCTCTGGGAGAAGAAGAGACCAGAGCACCACAGAACCACACAATCCCTGGATGGGTCAGGTTGGAAAGGACCACAGTGGGGTCATCTGTTCCATCCCAGAGCACAGGGCACAGGGTTGTGCCCAGTCAGTTCTTGAATAACTCCAGTGAGGAGACTCCACAGCCTCTCTGGGCTCTGCTCAGGGCTGGGCACTGCCCAGGGCAGAAGTTGTGCCTCCTGTGCAGGGAATTGCTGGGCTCAGTCCCTGCCCTTTGCTCTGGGGCCACTGCTGGGCCCTGGAACAGAGCCTGGCCCTGCTCTGAGCCTCCCTGCAGCCAGGGACAGTCAGGGGCACAGAGTGACACCCAGGGACAGCCAGGGGCACAGAGTGACACCCAGGGACACCCAGTGACACCCAAAGACACCCAGGGAGAGCCAGGGACAGCCAGGGACAGCCAGGGACTTCCAGGGACACCCAGGGACACCCAGGGACACAGAGTGACACCCAGGGACACCCAGGGCTGAGGGCCCCTCTCAGCCAGGGCTCCTCTCCAGGCTGAGCAGCCCCAGCTCCCTCAGCCTTTCCTGGGCAGGGAGATGCTCCAGGCCCTTCCTCAGCTCTGCAGCCTGCGCTGGCCCCGCTCCAGGAGCTCCCTGGCCCTGCTGTGCCGGGGATCCAGAGCTGGGCACGGCACCCCAGAGGTGCCCCCAGGCTGGGCACAGGGACAGGATCACATGTCTTCATGTGATCACATGCAAAAGCAGTGGCCCTCCCAGGGCCCCAGAGGTACCTGGGGGGGCTGACCACAGATGGACACAGGCAGCAGCAGCAGAGCGATGTGACATCTCTTCCTGTGCTGGACGTGGATGGACACCAGTGACACTGTCACAGTGGCAGGGTTGTGTCTCACAGCCCTGTTCAGAGGGACAGGAGCTCTCTGAGCACACAGAGCAGGCACTCAGGGAAGCAAAACTGCCTTCAAAACAGTTCTGGTTGACCATGGAGGGAGCAAGTGTTTAGCCACCAAGTCCTGCTCTGAAAAGCCACTGTCAGTGAAAACATTCTTGATTTTTATCAATAATCCTGAACTAACAGCTGAAAACTGCAAGTTTTGCTTTTAAAGCAAAGCTATCATTGTTTTAGTTCTTGACAAAGCACCGAACTTTTGCCAGAGAGGTTACAACACAAATACCTTGGCCAGCACCTCATTTTCTAAGCCACTAACCATTTTCTGGTTGGAATATCTGTCCAGGCTGCCCCAAAAGTGGCCAGTGGGGGTTGGTTCTCTCCATCAAAAGCTGTCCTTGTCCACAATTTTTGCCAGGAAGCAAAAGGGGACATCAAAATGTCCCCGTGGTCCTGCTGGGAGGAGCTGTAGAGCTGAGGTCTTAGAGGAGTCTGGATATCACAGTCCCTGGAGAGAGGGACATGGAGAGGAGAGGAAGGAGGTTCCCTCCATCTCCTTCCACACTGCAGGAGGGGAAAAACAGCTCTGTGGGAATGAGTGTCAGGAAGGACAGGGTCAGGAGCCACCTCCTCACCTGCAGACTTGAAGCTTTTAAGGGAATAACCTTGCTGCTGGAATCCTTCTCATCAAACATGGATGAGACACTGAAAATGCCACTATGAAGAACCCCAGGAAAGGAGGCCAGGACCTCACCAGAAGGAGGTTATTCAGTGTGTGAGTGCAGAAAGGGGGATGTAAGTTGTGAAGGCACCAAGTGCCAACAGCATGGACACAAAAAGTAGGTGCTCATTGCAGAAAACCCAGCTGGCAATTCTCTGACAGCCAATTGGTGAAGGACAAAGAGGTCACAGAGCCAGTCCTGCAGCCCAGTGTGGAGTCAGACACTCCTGCACACAGTCCTTGTCTACAGCAGAGAAACAAACTCACCCCTGCTCTGACCTTTACTTAACAGCAGGAGATCCTTGTTCACTGACAAGTTGCAGTGAATTTGTTTTACATGACCATAAACTAGGGAACAATACGTCTGTACCACCTGTGTTTCCAGAGAGCCACAGGAATTTTTTCTCATTGCTTCTCTCCACCTGTGAACTCAGCCCTTCTTATCAAACTCAGCTCTTCTTACCACACTCACTGTGCTCATGTGAAAGGTGAGGGATTCTCCCAGACATAACAACTATTATGAACTCCAAAGTCTAAATCCTGGCTAAGCTGGAGCTACTAACCAAACTTCCCAGCCCTTTCCCACTATGTGTAAGGCTAAATAACCCTTCTTGTCCTCTTTTTTTTTCCTTTGCAAGAGAAGTAAATGATGCAGAAGAACCCTGTGCACACACCCCTGACCCTCATGGTGCAAGGGGCTGACAGCAGGCAGATCCTCACCCTGAGGATCTGCTCCGTGGCTGTGGGGACATGATGAATTTATGTCACAGCAATTCTGCCTGTCCCCTCTTTCCCTACAGGCACCACTCATCTGAACACCTCCAAATCTGCTAGGTAAAAAAATTTCAAAGCCTCATTCTCCATGGGAAAATCCTCTCTTGGATAAAGAAAATGAAGCTTCATTCAGGAGCAGTTTTGGACTTTATCGATGCCAGGTAATGTGGGTGCCACAAGTCCCTGTACTAAAAACCAAGACACGTTGATGTTAACTCAGTTTTATTTTTGCTTTCTCAATTGTCAAGATCCCAACAGTGAGCCAGACTTGCACAAGACATTCAAACTCTACAGAGAGCCTCAGTTCTTTGTGAACACAGTGCAAAAATTTCTGTGTGGGCCAGTTTAGAAGAGACCTGGAGCAGGAGCATGGCTTAAAATCACATCACCTAAAGGAAGGCCAGAAACCAGGCAGCCCATCAGTTTTCTGTGTCTTCTGTCCAATTGTATTTTTCTCTTTTATTATGTTAGTCAGGTGCTAAACAAATAAAATCAATTCTGAACTTATAAAAAGCCATCGGAAATGTCTAGTCTTTTATAGTGAAATCTCAACTGAAGCAGCCCACAGCAGTTGGAGAAAAATCAATCATCATTTCCATCCTGCTACGTGTGCTACTAAAATTAAGAATTGATGTTCGGCTGCAGAGGAAAATTATTTCAAGAGAACCACCTTAGCACCAGTTTTCAATGTTCATAAACCTCCTGTTTACAGCTCTTCTCATAGCAGACGAGCTCCTACATCCCACCATGAATTATAAATATTAATGAGGTATCCTGATTTACATTCAGTTTCCATCTTAATGGGCATCAAAATTGCAAGCAGGGCAACAGCACCACTTATGGTAATAGCAAGTAGTAAACATGTCCTCAGCCTAAAGAGGTCATAAACCAGAGTTAAATGCCCCTGTAATTGCAGCCTGTCCCATATCCAAACCAAAGTTCAGATGATTTTGCCAGTAGCCTCTCCATAAAGACAGAAAGCCTGGAGTGGGGCATCTGAAGAAGCACTTAACTCTCATGCAGCCTAAATATTTTAGCAACGTGCTCTGCCCATTTGGAAGCACCACTCCCTGCATCTTCTTTGATTTCCTGCAGCCCAGCCAATGTAACTTGTATGATATTATGTGCAAACCACTTTAATATCCCCCAGAACATGCCACAGCCACAGTGAAAGCCATCCCTTCCTCCAAACCACCTCCATCCCACCGGCTCCATTTATTAACGAGCACACAGGTGATTTCCACGCCACCAGCTGGAAGCTGCTGCTTCTCCAGCGCTCAGGGGCTGTGCAGCAGCAGCCTGGGCTGTGTGACACCCTGGGCACCGTGCTGTCCCCTCCACCTCCCACCTGGCTTCCCACAGGCTTTCCTCAGCCCATCTGTGCTGGGGCTTGTGGTGGCCACATGAGCCACCTCGCTCCAGAGGGGTTTGTAATCAACCTGTGGTTCTCAGGAGGTGCTTGGGAGGAGGCAGCTCCACCTGCCCCCCAAATCCACCCACAGGGGGCTTGGCTACCTAAAGAAATTGTAAGGAGGGTGATGACCACTGCACCAAGCCCAGGTTTTTAAAGTTTTTCCCAACCAGTTTTGACCCAGCTGGTTCTCCCAGCCGTTGGTTTCTTGCCCATCAATCCCTGGATTCAGTCCCACTCACACCACCCTCGGATCATCCCTTCTTTTGGTCTTTGATTAGAGCAATTTGCATCTGTGATGTTGCCTCCCCGAGCCCATCTCCTCCGTGGCCTCAGGGGCAGAGCATTCCCACCTTCCCTGATGTCAGGAGGGGGACACTGCACGGCTCTGCCTCTGTCCTGTCCTGCTTTTCTTGCCTCTGTTTCAAAAAGATTGCAGCCGACTCTGAGAATTGAATAATTGACTTTGATAGGAAAGTTACTATTCCAGTATACAGCAAACAGCAGTGCTCTAGAACGCTGTTAAATCAGAGTCTGGAAAATGAACTTTAATAAAAAGCATTCCAGTAATGTACTGTGACAGCTTTTAGTGAAATCAGCTCCAACAGTTTGATCCTCCCAGGAACACAGCGAGATACTCCAGCAGCCTTGAGCCATGGGATCAGCAAGCAGGCACTTTTATGATAAATGGCCCCAGAAAGCCGAATTACAGCTGCAGCAAATGAACAGTATGTTGAAATTATTTGATGGCTTTATGTCCGGGCCACTGAGCTGGTACCTGAGTGTGCACTGACACCTAGTGGGGTGGCCCTAGGCTGGGAGCAGAGGGGTAAACTGGGGTTTTTTAATTAAAAAACAAAAACAGCCAGCCCTCTCTGATGCTAAAACTCCTTGCCCATGGTGGGGTGGTTAGAACTAAATGATCTTTGGGGTCTTTTCCAATGCAAATCATTCTATGAGTCTATAGCTGCGGTGAGATGACAAAGTGTTGGCTTATTTGTGCCCCTTCCTCTCCTGCAAGCAAAGTGATTTAGTTGTGATTTCTAAATGCTGCACCTCTGCCACCCAAAGGGTTAATTCATCACCTCTCGTTTCTGCTCTCCCCTTCCTCCTCTATGGGCATAGGTGGGAAGAACAGCTGGGATTTGGTGCGGATCAATCCAGGTCTAAAGATGGAGGTGTAGGGAGAGTTCAGTCAACCACTCTGATGGTAAAATTGACCATTCTGGTTAAAGTGCAGGGTGCCAAAATCCGCATAACCACGCTGCATGTGCAGGCTTGGGAGTCTTTCCTGGTGTGAGCCACAGCACTGACCAGAGAATCCCAGACTGGTTTGGGTTGGAAGGGACCTTAAAACTTCTCTTATTTCACCCCCTACCATGGGCAGAGACACCTTCCACTATCCCAGGCTGCTCCAAGGCCCAGGGATGGGGCAGCCAGCATCCACAGCATCTCTGGGAAGTCGTGGAGAGCCCCAAGGGACAAAGTCCCCTCCCAGGGAGCCAGGCTGCTTTGAGCCCGGTGTCTTGTCCATGTCTGCTCTGAGACAGCGGAACAGACCGGATTTAAAGCCCAGTTCCAGTGCGGGAGGGCGGCACCACTCCAGGGCTCCATGAACGTATTGGGGCACTGGTTTCCAAGGCAGGTGCTGCTGCATCACACCAACCTCACCCAGAGCTGGGTTCGAATTACGGGGACAAACAGCATGAGGAGGGTTTGTCAGGAGAGCTGCTTTCAGGCCAGCAATCCCCCAGTTGCTTCAGGGATCTTGTGGCCCATTTCCAGCCCCAGTTCCCCACAGGAACCGCACAGCAACGGTGCCAGGCACCACGTCCTCGTCCTACACGGGACAAGCATCTTCCCGGGGGCAAACACCTCATTTTTATGGGAGTGTCACAGAACTGGTTATCTTTATTTCGGAGCTTGGGAGCAGCAGCTAAAGCGCTGCCCGCTCCGCCACTGCCC
>VZTN01027120.1:474566-485841 GCA_013400515.1 Erpornis zantholeuca | reverse complement strand
CCGGGCGTCTCTTGCCTATCATTAAGGCGGAGAGTTACAGCCGCCGGGGAGGTAGCGCAGGAGCCTCCCGCTTCGCTGCGGGCAGTCCCGGTGATAACTCCGGCAGTCAGAGCCGCAGAGCCCCGCCGNTGGACGTCGCTTCCTACCGGTGAGTACGGAGCGGGCGGTGCAGGGCCCATCCGGGCCGGGGCTGAGCGCGCCGTGCTTGTGCCGCAGGGAGCGGGTGCGTGCCATGTTCTACCACGCCTACGAGCACTACCTGGAGAGCGCCTTCCCCTACGACGAGCTGCGGCCGCTGACGTGCGACGGGCAGGACACCTGGGGCAGGTAAGGGTTGTCCCCGGGATGGGGACGGGGATGGGCCGCCCCTCTCCGCCGGGTCTCACCTCGCTTCTCCCCTCCGCAGCTTCTCCCTGACCCTGATCGACGCCCTGGACACCCTGCTGGTGAGTAGGAGCCAGCCCTGAGTGCCCACAGCCTGCTCAAGGCCCCGGTGAGCCACCTGTACACCTGGATTTTACGTGGTGGTGCCAAAAGTCAGTTATTCATTGACCTGAGAACTTTGCATTTCCCTTTGCATCACCCCTGGAAGGCAGGTGGCAGAGGGACCCATTCCTGACACCCTCGAGAATAAAGAACTCAAGCGTGTGAAGAAAGCGTTTTGAAACAAGATGAAACTGTCAGTCAGTTTTTTAGTAGTATTTGTAATTAATGATTTCACAAAATAGTAAAACCAAACTAAAATCAGCCCCAGCTATCGAACTGCTCTTTGTTTTCCTGTGGACTCTAAGCCTGATTCTCTGTTTCCCTGCAGATCTTGGGAAATGTTTCCGAGTTCCAGCGAGTTGTCAACGTGCTGCAGGAAGGGGTGGACTTCGATATTGATGTCAATGCATCTGTCTTTGAAACAAACATTCGAGGTGAGGTGGGTTTTCTGTGGGCTTTCCTTTCTGTACGAGTCTCAGAGGTGGTGGTGAGGAGGTGGTCAGAGGGAATTTGGGATGCAGAGTAACAGGACACATAAACAGAGAAAACAATCCCAAACAAACATCACTTCCTTCTAGGCTTTGCACATCCCTTTTTGCTTCCTGTCTCAACACAAGCAGAAATAAACCTGGCACTTTCAGTATTCTGGCATGTGGTTTTCAGCTCTGTAATAAATATATTTTTCACTGGAAGAATACAGATTTTATCCTGTCATCTTTTGCATACTGTTTTGGATAAGAGATTATTAATTTCTAGGGTTATTTTTTTTTTTCTTGAAAATCACAAAGGCCTTTGGAATCTTGCACCAGGTTGGATGCCCAAATACTTCAGTGCTGTCCAACTAAAAGACACTGTCAGAGCACAAAACTGTTAGTTGTGCTTTTGGTGTTTCTCCTGCCAAATATTGCTGAGCCAATTTTTGCAGCAGTTTAATTTCTCTGTGATTGTTCTGTGACCATAGGCAAGCCTGTGAAATAACTAATGTTAGCTATTATAGCTGCATTAGCTATATAAGTAATAGCTAATAGCTAAATGTAGCTAATTACTCACAGCCACTGTTAGTCACATGAAAATTTTTACTCTGGCCTAGACAGTTTTTTCCAAGGAGCTTAAGACACAAATAAATTTATTAAGCTGTCTGGAAGAAATGAAACAGAATTCCCCTCATAAAGGTTTCATTATCCTGGTGTATAATATCATATATAATCGATTCTGATAGGCCTCAGGGCAGTGCTGGCATAGTAGGGCAAGTAGGATCTGATTCTTCTAAAATAACAAAAGTAAGATATTGTAGTGGTTTGGGTGGGAAAGGACCTTAAAGATCATCCATTCCATGCCATGCCACAGTCAGGGACACCTTCCACTGTCCCACATTGTTCCAAGCCCCATCCAACCTGGCCTTGGATGCTTCCAGGGATCCAGGGGCAGCCACAGCTGCTGCTCTGGGTACCCTGTGCAGGGCCTCCCCGCCCTCTCAGGGAAGAATTTCTTCCCAATATCCAATTTAACCCTGCCTTCTGTCAATTTGAAGCCATCACCCCTCGTCCTGTCACTCCACACATTTCTGCCCTGCAAAGAAGCAGAAAGAAACAAACCTCTCTTTAATAACATTAGAATTAGGCTGGTAAGGATGAGCCATCTCACTTTTTTTCCCCCTAAACCATGCCTCTGATAACAATGAGTATAACTGGTGTGAGATTTCATTCTTCCCCACACGGTATAATGGATTCTGATGTGCCCTTGCAGTGGTGGGAGGGCTCCTCTCTGCTCACCTGCTCTCCAGGAAGGCTGGAGTTGAAGTCGAGGCGGGCTGGCCGTGCTCGGGGCCTCTGCTGAGGATGGCTGAGGAAGCAGCTCGCAAACTGCTGCCAGGTGAGCCCCTGTCTGCTCTGTGTCACTGTGCTGGGGGACACGAGCTGGCTGCTGCCTTTGATGGGAGATGCACTGCTTGATGAGCCAGCTCATAAACCAGTGCTGTGTTCCCTGAGCTCCAAGCAAGCTTAGTTTAAAGGGAAGATGTGGTTGTATGTGTGCATGCCAAGTGCTGTGTGCACGTAACACATCAGTGTGTTTGTTGCTTGTCGAGGGGAGATATGTTTAATATAAATAATAAATAAAGGCTGTGATACAGCTGCTTGTAAAGACTAGAAGATGCTGCCTTATGTGCTCTTTGTGGGCTGCAGCTGGGCTGTGTGCCCTTGTGGCATGGCACTGTTCCCTTGTGTGCACCCACGGAGTGATCACAGCCTCGGTGTTTGCACTTCGCTGTCCAGTGTGGTTAGTTGTTGAAATGATGAGGCAGCCCTGCTTTTCAGGGGCTGCTCCAAGAAACAACAAAGTTCATAGATTGAGTGATTAGAAATCAGAAGGCTTTTAATAAGATCATTTAGATGAAACAGAGATATGAAGAGGAGAGGAAAATCCCCCCAGCCAGCTCGGCTTCTGGGGTCCTCTCCCTCTGTCTGTCCGTCTCTGTCTGTCCCTGTCCGTGAGAACAGAGCAGCAGAAGTGTCTGTGTACAGTTACAAGGTATGAAAACAAATCCCAAAACAGAAGTGTTTTTCTCTGGCCAGAGAACACAATTTGAGATACACAAAAAGAGTCTAAGAAGAGAGCTGTGATGTTTGCATACTATCAAACTGAAAACAATCCGACAACTTCAAGGCTGTAAGAAACAGTGAGGCACAAAAGTGCCTAAAGAAATCTTTTCAGGGTTAGCAACAGTTAGTGACTACCCTGCCTGGTAGGTGGGGGCTGCAGCCTGCTCCTTTGGCAAGGTGAGAGATTCCCCAGGACCTTCCTGGATTCTGTGTACCTTGGGATACCCTCTCTGCCCCTCCCAGGATCACACTCTACTTCTCATTTTGTTCTCTGGAGTTACTCCAGACCCACTTCCTGCCTGTGTGCAGTGGGATGTGAGGCACATGTTTGCTTGAGAGTCTGTTAAACACAACACTGAGCACTTCTGTGACCCCACCATTCTGTGTTTCAGCTTTCCAGACCCCAACTGGGATGCCCTATGGCACAGTGAACCTGCTGCATGGAGTAAACCCTGGGGAGACCCCAGTGACCTGTACTGCTGGAATTGGCACATTTATAGTGGAGTTTGCCACCTTAAGCCACCTCACTGGTGACCCAGTGTTCGAGGATGTTGCCAGGAAGGCTTTGAAGGCACTGTGGAAACATCGCTCAGACATTGGGCTGGTGAGTGAGGAATGGACTTGGAATGGGCTGGGCTGCTTTTGTGTAGTTTTGTGGATGCAACTCTAGGCATAAAAATCCATCAACAGAGAGGAGACAGAATTGGATAAATAACCACAGTGCTCACAACTGGGCTGAAGGCTCATGTTTGACATTGTTCCTGACACCTGCAGCATCCCCATCTCTGCTTTAGTGCTGCAGCCCAACATTATCCCATTGTTCTGGCCCACACCAGATGTGGTTGGGAGACAAATGCCTCCTGCTGGGTGCTGCAGCTTTTGTGAGAGCAGCTGGAGCAGATTAAATGAAAGGTCTGTCTGATGCCTGCTGGGACAAAGGCCTAGGGAAGAGAGCAAGAGAGCAAGTACACTGAGATATTAGCAGCCTGTACAGCTCTGGGGTTCAGGAATATCCAGAGCTGGGAGTATTATCTCTGTGTTCACTGTCTCCTGCTCTTTTCTATTGCTGCTTTTTTAACCTCTGTGAACTCCTGGTGTTGCATATGTGAAGTGAAACAGATTTATTTATACCTTGTGTTTATTGCAACTATTCTCAGGCAGTATGAAGAAATGTTTCCCTTTGTTTGCTTTGGGATTTGTTTATTTTTGATTTATACTCCAAATCCTCAATCACTGCTGGCTTTTTTTCATGTTTGCTAAGAAAGACATGATTGTATATTTAATTCTCCATCAGCTGGGTTTATTCACAGACTGAAGAGTGCCAGCATCTATTTAAATATTAATATGGCAGCTCTTGTGCCTTTGACATTCTTGGCCTCTAGCTCTATATTTCTCCATCCTTCTGTACTCTTTTGTAAGTTCAGAATCAGGACCAGACCCTTCATGTTGAAATTGTGCATTTTTACAGTAGCATTATAGTGTGTTGTTTTGGTCAGTGAAGCATTGATGTTAGAAGCATAAAATGTTTATTATATATATAAAATACATGATCAGCATAAAAATTGTATTTTCTACAGTTTGTATTTCTCTGATGCTGATAAATGTGTAGTGTAATGGAGAAAGTGCTGGTTGGAATGGACACTGTATATCCCTGAAAGTGATGGTCTGATAAAAGGACCAGGATTTCTTGTGTCACTTCAACTCCCTCTCTCCTCTTTCCCTCCTTCCAGGTGGGGAACCACATTGATGTGATCACTGCCAAGTGGGTGGCCCAGGATGCTGGGATTGGGGCAGGGGTGGACTCCTACTTTGAATACCTGGTTAAAGGAGCCATCCTCCTGCAGGACAAGGAGCTGATGTCCATGTTTTTAGGTGAGTGGTTTGTTTCCTGTGGGAACGGGCCCAGCACTTGTGGCAGGAGGAGATGAAGGATCTAATGAGGCACATTCAGGACTGCTCCTGAAGCCTTTGCTGTGATACTTTTGAACAGTCTGTGGTAACAGAGTTACCCAAGTGAGCAACCTGGGAAGTCATTTAACGTGGCTCAAGTGGAAAGGGTCTTTTCTCATTGAAAATCAGCTTTTTTTGTTTTATTTTGGGGTTTTTTTGTTACAGATGGCTTACCTACCCATCTGTTTCTTTACAGAATATAACAAAGCTATCAAAAATTACACCAAGTTTGATGACTGGTACCTGTGGGTTCAGATGTACAAGGGAACAGTGTCTATGCCTGTGTTCCAGTCCCTGGAGGCCTATTGGCCAGGCCTGCAGGTAAGAGCTGTCATACCAGCAGCATCTGGTGATTCTGTTCCATCTGTCATGGGTTGGTCTCCAAGAAAAAATTACAGATATGACCCTCATCTGTGCAGGTTTAAAAGTTTGGGTTGGTCTCTGGTGAAACCTGCAGTAGCTTCAGCCTGTAGAAGATGATGTTGAAGAAAATGTTGTGTTTATCTACAGTCTATAAAAAAAATCTCTCATTCAGCATGATGGGAAGGCAGTCCATAATCCAGATGGTCCCATAATCCAGATGGGAATAAAAGGAAAAAAAACCTCACACCTCTTTTTCTGTCACCTCACAAATGTTTTATTTGTGTGAATTTTTTCCTATCAAGAGCTTTGCTTTCTTGTCAGTCTTCATGTTTGGTCCAAGACTTTGTTATCTTCCCTAAGAGCCTGGGTACTGGGCTTGACTAAACATTGACTGAAGAGACACAGCCTTCTTTAAAAATAAATCAGAGACTTGATATTATTTCAGGTGTGGGAATGTGATCCAACAGAAAAACAGCATTTTCAGCCTGTTGTTGAGGCATCCTGCCCCAGTATCAGCTCCACCATTCATACCTGCTGAAATATCCATTTCTGTCACTGGGTATTTCTTTGCCTATAGGAATGTTACTGCATCAATTCCTGTGCTGGTTTTTCTTCACTCCCACGATTCTTTGCCAATTGTTTCCTGTCTCTCAGAGCCTCATTGGGGATGTAGATAATGCCATGAGGACCTTCCTCAACTATTACACGGTCTGGAAGCAGTTTGGGGGCCTGCCCGAGTTCTACAACATTCCCCAGGGGTACACAGTGGACAAGAGGGAAGGATATCCACTCAGGCCTGGTAAGCAGAACTGAAATTAAATGGACATGGACTCCTGCTTTAGCTCTGGTGGGGACATCAAATGTTAGCAACACCTGCCCTCCACAATTTCCTCCCCAGTTTTGCTCTGACTCAGTTCCTGCATGGATTTTAGCAGGGATTTCCAGAGTCAAAGCTGCACATTTTGTTGTCCCCCACTCACAAAGACAGGAAGGAAACAGGAAGCAAACCACAGTGTTACTGTAGAAAGGTGGCCTGTTAATGAATTTTGTTCACAGTGTGGGATTTGACATGTTTGAGTGTTAGATTGTCTGGCGTGGGGTGTTTCAGTCATGTGAAATGTTAAAGGGACTGCTCGTGTCCTTTAAATTTAGGAAGTGAAAGTGAGTGTGAATAGACTGCTCCAGCTCTGCTGAGTTCCACAAATAAACTTATTCTAGTTGCACTAGTAAGGCTCAACATCTAGGAGGGATTCTGTGTGGTCTGTGATACTGTAATGAAATTATCCCTCTTTTTTTTCTGTTTTTTTTACAACCCTGACCAAAAAAAAAAAAAAAAAATTAACCTGATTATTGGGTCCATAAATGTAAATGAGAATAATTAATTTCCTTTTGGTCTGAGTGTTCAGGTGACATCCACACTGGACAAATCTACCAAAAATACTCATCAGTTTTAACTATTAAAGGTATTACAGTGTAAAGACCTGTTTCTTTAGTAAATAAACACAGCATGGTGCTTATGTTGTCTCTATAGAACATTTCCCATGTATTGTTTAAAAACTGTATTTTGAGGGTTGAAACTCTTGTTTGTAATCCTTTCCAGAAGCTTTTTTTTTAAACTTTGATAACTGAGTATTAATCTTTTTGTCTCTTGCTCCTCTCCTACTCGCTGAATGTGGGAGGGAGCATTAGTCACTCTTACCTGAGCTGCTGCAGGCTGCTTAGAGGGAATTTCTTTGTAGCACACCCTTAGGAAAAGCAAATCTGTGCTTGCAGCCAGAGGAAACACAAGGCAAGCCAGGCTGTTCACCTGATCATGCTGAAGTATTTTAAAATTAGTTCAAGCTCATCTTCCCTGTGTGCATGGTTTGATAATCTTTGTGCTGGCAAATGTTTGGGTGTTTTGCAGAGCTGATTGAGAGCGCGATGTATCTGTACCGTGCCACGAGAGACCCCACACTCCTGGAGCTGGGGAGAGACGCAGTGGAGTCCATAGAGAAAATCAGCAAGGTGGACTGTGGGTTTGCAACTGTGAGTGCTAAATCATCTGCCATGTCAGCTAGAGGGCTGCTGAGAATCACCCTTCAGAAGGTGTTCTCGTGAGTGATGTTTTGCCACTGAGTCAAGCGCTCGCTTTGGGCAAAACATGACTTTTTTCCAACAAACCCCTTGTATTTCTCTGTGAAGCTGCTCTGGTAACTGCTGATCATGTGTCTGGTCATAGGCCTCACAGTGGGCCAAATTCTGTCATGGGCTGTTGCACCAGAGCCCAAAACATGGGAAAGCTCCAGAAGCTTCTCCTACCTTTCTTGTTGGTGTTGCAGCTGAGCAGGAGGGCTCTTGTGCAGGCTTCTCCTGCCAGGTGTGTGATTCTGCTTTCCAACTATGCCTTGAAAATCTGGTCAAACACACAAGAAATTCAGTGAGGGATTTCTATAAAGTTATTTAATAGAGGATTTCAAACATACTATCAAGCTCTATTTTACAAAAAATTCTTTTAAAATATTGGGAATAAATAGGTAAAAGCCTTAAGATTTTTCTTCTTTAGTGGGGAAATGATGGGAAGCTCTTCTCCTTGGCCAGACTGAACTGAGGGCAAGTTTAAATGTTAGGAAGAAATTCTTCCCTGTGAGGGTGGTGAGGTTCAGGTACAGATTGCACAGAGAAGCTGTGGCTGCCC
Source organism: Erpornis zantholeuca (assembly GCA_013400515.1). Lineage (NCBI taxonomy): Eukaryota > Metazoa > Chordata > Aves > Passeriformes > Timaliidae > Erpornis > Erpornis zantholeuca. The sequence goes on along the minus strand of VZTN01027120.1, from coordinate 477,765 downwards.
CGTCCTTGGGAGTGTTCAAGGCCAGGTTGGACTTGGAGCAACCTGGCATAGTGGAAGGTGTCCCTGCCCATGGCAGGGGGTGGAACAAGATGGGCTTTGAGGTCTCTTCCAACCCAAACCATTCTATGATAAGATACAGGGTGAGTTGGTGTCATACTGTGCTGTTTAACTGAAATTAATTCCCAGTTGGTTTTATTTTTCTCCCCAAATTCATAACTTCCTGAATTTGATGTAAATGCAACCCACTCTATTTCTTCTTGTAGATCAAAGACTTGAGGGACCACAGGCTGGATAATCGCATGGAATCCTTCTTCTTGGCTGAAACAGTCAAATACTTGTACCTGCTGTTTGACCCAGACAACTTCATCCACAATGATGGCTCAGACTTTGATGTGGTGGTTACACCATATGGGGAATGTGTCCTGAATGCTGGAGGGTACATCTTCAACACCGAGGCACATCCCATCGACCCTGCTGCCCTGCACTGCTGTAGGAAACGCAAGGAGGAGCAGTGGGAGGTGGAAGACTTGATGAGGGAATTCTACTCACAGAAGAAAACCAAGAAATTCACTTTAAAAAGAGCTCCTGACCACAGTGAAGAGGAAAATGCAAAAGACCCTGAAGATGCCTCTTTGGAGAAAGCTGGAGAGAAGAGAAACTCTAAGAAAAGCTCACACTCCCTCCTGAGCTGCCCCAGTCAATCTTTTAACTCCAAGCTTGCAGTACTTGGACAGGTCTTCCTAGATAACTCCTGATCCTCTTTGTATCATCAGTTTAAATTATTGAACCTGTTTCAGATTCTGGGAATATATTTTTATAGTTTCATAATGGAAAGTTTGGTACCTCACAATGTGAATTGTATTATGAAGTGGAACAACTTCCCATTAAATTCTGCTACTGCTCCTTTATAAGCCATGCTCAGATACCAGCTGGTAATGCTGTCGAGCTGCTGATCTCAAAGTGGTTGGTTGCCTGAATATCAAGCAGGTGTTCAGAAAGAGAAAGAAAGGTCTACATGTTAAATGTACTTTTTAATTGCACTTGTGAGTTTTAGAGGCTTACAGAAAGACTCTAGCTTATTTTGTTCTATAAAAATGACCCCGAGTTTCTTGTCATAAGGGAAAAAGCAGGAATTACTGTAGCTTCACTACAACTCTTCTGTGAGCTCCATCTTTTATCTTTGGCCAATTTATAAACATGTAGTTCTTGTTGAAAAATTGCTGGCCAGTGGACAAAAGCTCTTTATTCTGAGTTGAAGGCTCAGATTTGTAGCTCTGGCAGGTGTTGGGCATGAAGGATGGCATGGGGGCAGAGCAGCACTTGAACATGGAGAAGTGCTCAGTGCCCCTCTTTCAGATCAGTGTGGGTCAGTGCCTCCTGCCTGAAAACCACTTCAGTAAATGTCCAGGTAATGTCTGGAAAAAACTGAGCTGGAGGGTGGACTAGGAAATGTTTGACTGATTCTACAGTGTAACTTGCTTTCTTTTTTTTAAAGAGTTCTAACATGCTTTTATTTCCCCATTTCCTTCCTCTTTTTTCACTTCCCTTTGGGCCCCACGTATTTCACTGCACCTTAGTCAGTGCAGCCACCCCCAGGGTGCCCCAGCTGAGCTGAACACGAGTCAGGCACAGGGCTTGGGTGGAAGGGGACTCAGCCCAGGCTGAGATTGCAGCTCTGCCTTGGTGCAGGAGGCAGCTGAACAGATGTTCATGAATCTCTCGGTGCTCAGCCGACTCAGCAAGTCCAAACCTTTAAATACATTATTAGTGTCTCTTTGCAACAGGTGTGTGCAATGACCAGAAAAGGAGGAATCAGTACTGTGACCAAGAGGTTTTCTTTCTAAAGGAAAAACAAAAAGGGAAGGGTAGAAAAGTGATGGGCTTCCTTCAAGCCTGCTGGAAAATGAGGAGGCTGGAGCAAGCTACATGCAAGTTATTGTGTCATTTGAGTGGGCTAGAGGTATGGGATAAATAAATCCCTGTGGACAGGGAAATACTTAAATACAACTGGACCAGTGCCTAGTTTGTGCTGCTGTGTGGTTGCCTTGAGAAAGTAATTTTTTTTATTGTTTTGACCTGTACTAGTGCCATAAAGTTAAATAAAATTTGCATTTTATCCTTCAGGGTAGAAATCCTGTTGCAGTTGTGAATGAACCATGGTAAGAGACACTTGCAGTGTTGGACAGGCATATTGGAAGGACTGGTAACCTACAGAGGTTTTAGTTCTGTCCTTCTGTCCTTTCCTGGCACAGCTGCTGATCAGGAATTCTGCATTGACACAGCTCTTGCAGCCCTACTGAGAGAGGAGCCCCCTAAAACAGGCATTGTTGGACAACAGTGGAGCTCTTCTTAGTGGCTCCTTGTTGTCACCACAGGTTACCTTTTTATTTTTCAGCTCTTCACATCTCACATGCTCTTCACTGTTTAATCTGCAGGAAACAAACCCCAGGCCTTCTCCAACATCTTTGCTCAGTGCTGGGTCAGGCCCTGAATCTCTCTCAGCATTGTCCCACTTGTGAGATAGAGATAAATAAAGGACATAGTGGAGCAGGGGACAGATCTCCAATTCATGAGATCCCTCCTGACCCAGGCATTTTGGTACCCTCATCCAAGAGCTACCAGCAAGGAGCTGTAGCTTTGGGAGATAAGGTTGTTCTTCAGCACTGCTGGAGCTAAGAGAACTTACTCATCTGTCCATGGCCACTGTGTCATTGCGTAATTAGATGGATCTTGATTAGATTCACAGTTTTTCTGAGTTGGAAGGCACCCACATGGATGATCGAGGTTCAACTCCAAGTCAGGGGCCCAGACAGGAACTGAAACTTTGGTATTATGACCAACTGAGCTAATCTCGGCTTAGAGCTGTGGGCCGGGTGACTCAGAATAACACAGAACAGCCTCAACCGTGCCTTGTTCCAGTGTTGTTCCATTTTACAAAACCTTTATTTTAACTAAAACAAACTGTGATCAGGGTTCTCGGCGAGCTTTTCTTTACACGGAAAACCGTGCGGCTGGGCCTTGCTAAGGGAAATAAAGATATCCCTATGGAAAGAAAGGCATCCCGATGGGAATGCGGCGGGGGCCTGTGAGAGGCAGAGCCGCGGGGAGCAGCAGCGCGGAGGGCCCGCGGCACCCATGCCTCCCTCCCTGCCTCCCTCCCTTCCTCCCTCCCACACGGCGGGTGTCCCTTCCGCCCGCC
>VZTN01027120.1:425803-474466 GCA_013400515.1 Erpornis zantholeuca | reverse complement strand
AGCCCGGCTGGCCTAGCGGGGCCTGCTCCGGGAGAACGGCCGCTCCCAGCCCGGGCTCGGCGCTCCGGAGCTGCCCGGAGGTGCTTGGGCTTTGCCCCGGTGCTTGAGGGGCGTCCCCTCGGCATGGCGCGGGGCGGCACAAGGGTGTCCCGGTGCCTTCGTGCTCCGTCCCGCGCCTCCCCGGCCTCCGCCGGGCTGCGGGAGCACCGCGGAGCAGCACAGGCGTTTGCCGAGCCCTTCTCCGCCTCTCCGCTCGGTGTGGCCTTGCCTGCAAAGAAAGGAAGCTCTGCCTGGGACTGTAACAATGCAGCATTGAAATTTAAACGTATTTCCTGGGCAAAGGCAGCCTCGTGGTATTAGGGCTTAGGAGACATTTTAGCTCTGTAACGCGGGTGGTTTCATGAGAAACCGCTCCAGGTCTGCTTCTTATTTGTCATCTTTCCCAGTTGATGATGCTGGGAAATACCAAGGAATGAAATCAGCTTCTTACCCCGGGCCTGTGCCTGTCGTGTGCTGGTGGTGGGGTTTTTTTGAGAAGCTGCTCAAGGGTAATGGACTATTAATTTTTTTTATGGACAGTAATTGGGTTTTTTCTTGCAGATTAAATGCAAAATGGTGCAAAGACTGGGAAAATGAAACATGAGATAAAGAACTCACATTCACGTGCTGATTTATTGAGCTGAAGTATCTTAAAAGAAATCAGATGGAATAAAAAAATGGCATTTCTCTAATTTACTAATGCAGACAACAGCATTTTCCTTAATAAACAAGGATTCTGAGCAATTATTAAGAGAAGATTTGCTCATTGTGAATGCCTGTGCCTCATTCTGTAGCAGAGAGGTAAAAGAGCAGGTGATGTTTTACAGCTCTTTTGTCCTTTTTTTGCTGCTTCCTCAGCTACTAGTTTGGTTAATCCTTAAGAAGAGGCAGTAATTTGCATGAATATAAACCTGTAGTGACTCTTTTGAAGGAAGTTATTTCCTTGGGATTGTTTTAGGGCTGGATTTCCTATGGCATGTGGACAAACTTTGTCTCACTGCCTTACCTGTCCATCTCTTCACTCTTTCTTTCATACATTTCCTCAGCCACTGCAATTTCAGTCAGGCAAACCTGTACCAACCTTATGCACCTCTGTTGTCTGTAGGATGGTGCTTCCACCTCTGGGCCTTTGGTTTGCTTGAAAAATTCAATGATGTTGTTTTCATTTTGGGCTTTTAAGCTTTTACAGCAATCAAGGAAACTTCTGCTTGTTGCATCCTCCTTATAGTGCCCAAGAATGAGGTGAGGTTTCTGTAGCTGGGGTTTTGTTTTATTTCACTTGAAAAATTTTGGCATCCTTGTGCTGAGAGTTAAAGCTTGGACACACAGAGCTCCCAGCACTTCATAAATGCTGTAGGAGGATATTTTAAATCACTTTGTACGAAAGTATGGGGTGACAGGACGAGGGTTAATGGCTTCCCACTGCCAGAGGACAGGGTTAGATGGGATATTGGGAAGGAATTGTTCCCTGGGAGGGTGGGCAGGCACTGGCACAGGGTGCCCAGAGAAGCTGTGGCTGCCCCTGGATCCCTGGCAGTGTCCAAGGCCAGGTTGGACATAGGGGCTTGGAGCACCCTGGGGTAGTGGAAGGTGTCCCTGCCCATGGCAGGGGTGGCACTGGATGGAGTTTAAGGTCCCTCCCCACCCAAACCATTCTGTGATTCATTTGGACTATGGCAGGGAGAATAACAACTCCCTGAATGATTTTGAACTTTATAAATTCCCTGTCTCTATGCTTTTACATTGAATCACTTATTTGTTTGTAGACAATCTAAATATAAACCACTTTGATGCAACTTTTAAAGAAGCACAAGGCAGTTTTGGCTGCTTGGTTTTTTTTAAGTTCTATTTTTTATCAAAACATTCCTAGTTTTCCTGCAGTTGACTCCTCAGTGGCAGCGTGGGAGCCCTTGCTTACATTTCTCAACAGATTTGCTCCTGAAAAGCCTGAGAGCAGGTCAAGTTGCTGTGTTGAGGTCTAGAGCGAGTCATGAGAGTGTCCTTGAAGCTCTTTCTAGCTGTCTTTTGGAAGGAAGTTTTGGGTCATGTGCTGCCTGGACTGCACTGCTGGTGTCCTGTGGGGAGGGGAAACCCTTCACAAGATTTTAATTCAGGGAAATTGGGGAACACAGTTCTGTGCTGGGGTGCCTGCCACGGGCAGCAGTGGCATTTATCCTTGAACAAAGCTTTGTGTACTATTCTTAGGTGATCTCAAGATCCATTTTTGTGTGGGGAAAGTAGGGGCTTAGCAGTGAGCTGGGAAGGATCACTGCTGACAGGCCTCCATTGGAAAGTTCTTCACTCTGATCTTACAGGGACATAAAAGCATTTTTGACAGCAGCAGCCTCCTGAATATCTGGCAGTTTTGAGGTCAGCTGAGGCTCTGAAATCTGGATCCCTGCGTGTTCCTGCTGTGCTCACCTACCCAGACCCCTTGGCTTCCTTGCCAGTTGGTATCTTGCTTTATTATTAATAATAAATTATTCAGAGAAGGGCAACAGAGCTGGACAGTCAGTCATATGAGGAGTGGCTGAGGGAGCTGGGAAATGGGCTCAGCCTGGAGAAAAGGAGGCTCCAGAGAGAACTTCTGGTTTTCCACAACTCCCTAACCAGAGAGTGCACTCAGGTGAGGGTTGAGCTCTGCTCTCAGGGAACTGGGGACAGGATATGATGAAATGGCCTCAAGCTGCACCAGGGGAGGTTCAGGCTGGACATCAGGAGGAATTTCTTCCTGGAAGGACAGGAAAAACACTGTTCCTATCAGCCATTGTCAGGGGCTGCCCAGGGAGGTGGTGGAGTCCCCATCCCAGGAGATGGCCAGGAAACAACTGGACATGGCACTCAGTGCTCTGGGCTGGGTGACAAGGTGGGGATCAGTCACAGGTTGGACTCTACAGTCTTGGAGGTCTTTTCCAATCTAAATGATTCTGTGATAAGAAGTTGATTAGCTAAAGCAGATTTTAGTAGATACTGCCATTATTTGTTCCTGTATCTGTTTTATCCATATTGCTGGCATCAGCCCCTGCCCTGGACACAAGCCTCAGTGTTGGTATCAGATTGCATAACCTTGGATCAGGATTTGCCCTGCCCTGAGCATAGGGGCTTTGCAGGTGCTGGTGAACCAGCAGCAGAACAGCTTTCCAGAAGTAACACACTTCTAATAAGGAAGAATTTTTTCTGTGAGGGGCATGGTTTGCTGTCCTGCTCAGGCCACAGCTGTGCCATGGATCACAGGCTCTGGGACAAGGTTTGTGCTGCTGTTCCTTGAAAGCCAAGAACATTCTGGCTCAGCTGATCAACTCAAATCCCCTCAGCAAGAGGGTACACACTTCATCTGCTGCAAGCCAGCTGTGAACAACATGGATATGGCATGAAACCAGAGGATTTTAGGTGCAGCTCTGGGAATCCCTGTAGACAGCAGTGTAATAATGGACTAACCAGGGATTTGTTGGCAAACTGATGAGCTCCTGGTGCAGTCCCAAGAGCTGAGCGTCAGCACTGGTCTCACCCTCATAGGATTGCCAAGGCTTAGCTGAAACAATCAGAATGGAAAAAAAAGAGTGCATTTTTCCAGCTGTATTTCATGCTTTGCTATTCCTAGGAGCAGGCACTTCCCTTAGCAGGATAGTCCCTATCCACTCTAAAAAAAGCTCTGTGGAAGGAAAACATTTTCTTCCTGAGACATCCAGATTTTCACCTCCTGCCATTCCAGTTATCAGCACGAGTACCTTCCTAACCCTGAGAAAAGATTTTGTTTTCGATTCAGTTTTTTGTTTCCTCCTTACAACAGCACAAGCAAAACAACATTCACGTGAATATAATCCACTTGAGTAGCTCTAATTGTGTGGGTGTTAGCAGGCTTAGGCCTCTTCAGGGGAGGACAGTGAGTGAGTGTTGGAAAGCCTGGACGTGCTTTTATTATGTAACAGGACCAGAGCTCTGTCATGCACTAGAAATGCTCAAAAAGTAGCTGTGTTGGACTTAAGTTATGTTGGTGTCTGATTTTTTGTGTGGCTGAAGAGAGTGAGAAGAAAAATGTAGACATGATACTCTTTATCCCCTCTGCTTTTTCTTAGATAGCCTTACAGATTCTGTTTTCTTTCAGAACGAATTAAAGAAGAAACTTAGGAAGTTCCAAGGAAAAGTGATAAATGAGAAGTAATATAATTATACATATTAGTTGATTTATTTTTCTGAGAGTAAGATCAGCAAAGCAAACAGTAGTTCTGATCTGGTAGTTGGGTTTGGAGAGCTGTTGGTGTCAAAGGTCTGTGTTGGAATTGTCTTGCTCTGGGAAGTGCTGTGGGGATTGGAAGTTCAGGAGACCTGTTCCTTGTCTTGGTAGACCAGCTCTTCCAGTTCTGGTGAGTAGAGCTGTAGTCTGGGAGCTGTGGGAATGCTTGGGCCTGGCTGGAAGCTGTGACATGTTTTATCCTAGGACAGTGTGTCCCTGGGTTCATGCCTGGCTTTTGGGTTGGCAGGAGAAGGGATGGGGGGCCCCATCCAGGGTTGGGGAGGATGGAGAGACAGCGAATCTAGTTAAGGGAATCTCAATCCTCACTGGAAGAATCAAACTGGAAAGAGGCTGGACATAGGTGCTCTTACATGGACCTCTCCCAGCTGAGTTTCCTTTTAGGAGTAATATTTGTGGGGCTCTGTCCTGTGTTTGATCAGAGCTCAGCTGGTGACTGCCCGCAGTGTGTTCTGCCCTGGAGCTGCAGGGCTGCACTTCTCAGCTTCTCCCTTGGAATGCTTTCCAGAATTGCTCCATGGACCAGCAGTTGTGTTCCTGCCGAAGCTGTTGTGTTACAACCGAAACTTGCAGGGTCGTTTGCCTTGGTTACAGGTTTACATTTACCTTTAACTTGGTTACATTTGCCTTGGTTACATTTCCCTTTCGTGGGAAGAGTTGTGTGAGGAGGGGGACAGCTTAGCCAGGCTGATGGATGGTTGTTAGCAGCTGGAAAGGAAAATGCAGTAAAGAGCTGGGGTGGTGGGGCACTCCCCAAAATCCTGAATAATCATTCTCCTGGCAGTCTGTCAGCGATGACTTCCTAAATTATTACTGTTCAGAGGAAAATAAAATATTTATTTGCACAAATATCAGTTTCCTAGTTTTTTTTTTAAAGGTACAGTCTAAAAGGCTTGAAGGAAAGGATATGGAAAGGCTTCAACTTTATTAAAAATATGTAGAGACCATGTGCTTGTATCTCTTTGTCAAGGCCATGATCTTGTGCCTGTTTCCTTTAAAACTTTCAGGACATTTGAATATATACTTTAGAAGCGGTCATGGAAAATAACCAAGAATGAAAATTCTGCTTTTTTTTCAAAGCACTTCCAGTCTTAATGTATGGTTGCAATGAGAAATTGAATTTTAAAACCTTCTAAGTGATGTGTCATAGCTGTGAAGTCTGTCACAGCAGGAATCCTTCAGTGCTGTGGAGGATGCTTGGACACCTGAGTCACTGGTTTTGCTTTCTGAAAGATGACATCAAATGCCCTCCTGTAGGGCTCAGCAAGACAGTGAAATGTTTGAAGGGTAACATGTGAAATAGAGACACAATTTTATCAGGAAACTGTTTGCCCTGCCCTGGAGAGCCAAGGAGAGTATTAGCTCCTGGTGTTTCTGCTGCTGTCACCATTCCTGGGCCTTTGGTTGGTCAGCAGTTTTGGGAAGACACAGAGGTGTCACTGACCACAGCTCAGCACAGGGGCGGAGGCAAGCTTAGGAAAATCAGAGGTTTGCTTTGTAGGGCAAGGAAAATTGTCACAGTGCAGGAACACAGGTGGGAAGGAAAATCCTCTCTGGAAAGGGAAGGGATTTGGAAGCTCCAGGAGATCTCATGGCAGTAAGAAATGTTTTGACAATGCTGCTAACACAATGCTGAGCATGTGCCAGGGCATGGACACAGAGCAGGGGGAAGAGCTGCTCCTGTGCCTGCAGGGTAAGCAAAGTGGAGGGGGAGAAACGAAAGGGAAATTAAACTGATCATGGGATGGATTTATGCAAATTATAACATAAACTTCATAAAGATGTAGGTATTATTGATAATTACTTATTGACCATCATGAAAATCGATGCTGTCAGGGCAGGTTTAGGCTGGATATCAGGAAAGGTTCATTCCCCAGAGGGTGGTGAACAGGCTTCCCGGGCAATGGGCATGGACAATGTTCCCAGGGATGCCCAGGGTGGGGTTGTTGGGGTGTCTGTCCAGGGACAGGAGCTGGGCTGTGTGTCCCTTCCAACTCAGGACATTCTGTGCTTCTTTTTCTGTCATTTTTTAAAGGATTTAAAAAACAGGAGGATTAGAAAGAAATTTAAAAGAAATATTTAGAGTTGTGTGCAGTGTCTTTATTCAGCCCTTTGTATATTGTCAAGAAAAATTATGCACAAAACTTATTTAAACTGTGTGGTTGGAAAATGTTCCTATGGTAGTTATTGGTCTTTGGAGTAATCTCCTGATAAATCCTGAGCTCCAGTTCCTTGGGAGTCTTCAGAGAGAAAACCACTCAGTCTGTTCTACCTTGCAGTCATCTGGTGACACATTTTTATCTCTGAATTTAAATCCTCTCCAAAGTCTCTCATTGCCCTTCCAGCAAATCCATGCTGCCAGGGCTTCATGGCACAGCTGGAGCAGGAGGACATGGATGGTCCTGCTGAAGTGGTGATCACCTGTGGGAACCAGCATTGAGGAAACCACAGGTGTGAAACTGGGATTGTACAGATTTGAACTGGGACATGGCTTGGGAGCTCTGCATGAGCTGGTGTGTGCCACTGTGTTTTCAGGGATCTGCCTGGAGCAGAACCACTCTGGAGAGCCCCAGTGTGCTGTCCTTGGGTTTCTGGGTCTGTGAGCCAGAACTGGGATGTGTTGCAACAATCTGGTGATGCCTTAGATTTTAACTTTTCTATGTTTCCAACCCTGCCCTGCCCAGTGTCACTCTGCAGTTCCCTGGAGCTCGTTCAGGGCTGTTCTCTCATGCTCACACACACACAACAAAGCCTCTCCAGCTCTCCAAGGACACCCAGACCCTCCTAGGCCCAACAACTGCAAACCACAAGCTTGGGGACAGGGGGGCAAGCTTGGGCAAATTCCATCCTTGCCTGGCTTCTGCTTGGGGAATTGATGCTGAGATCCAAGTGGGAAGAACTCGGGAGCTGTCCTTGTCCATGTTGGGATGCACTGAGGCAGGAGCCTCTGGAGGCCAGAGTGTACCTCTGAAGGCCTTTCCAATCAATCCCTCCTTGATTCCTTTATTCCTGTCTGCTCTCTGTTTCTAGGGAGCCATTTAAGGCATCACTGGGAAGTGACCATGTGGAGTCCTGATGGTTGTACCAGTTTGGTTTGCAGGATTTGGGTCTTAGGGAGGCTTTGATGCTGCTGCTCTTGTCTTCCCAGTAATTGATCTTTATTCTTGATCCGTGTCCTTGATCCTTATTATTGATCCGTGTCCTGATGCCAGTAAGGTGTGACAATTCCAAACCCAGTTGCCAGCACTTGGGGAAGTCCTGGCTTTTAATGGATGCCTCTTCCAGCTGAGCTGCTGCAGCCTCTCCTTCTTGCTAGATAATACCTAACTTAGCAAGTTTTGTGTGCAAGATTTCAGGTATTTTATCCAGAGCTTTTCAGTGAATGAAGAAAATCAATGTTGGATTGCACTTTTCTTGCTTAAATGAGACCAAAAAATTCCACAGAGGAAAGGAGCCCCAAAAGACCTAATGCTGATTTTGATGACTACTCAGTAAAATTTCTCCAAAAAAGAAAATGAGTTTTGCTTATAAATGAAAAGCAGTGACTAGCTGCTGTTACAGAAAACAGGAGATGCAGTTTTTAACCAAAATGGCTGTGAAGAAAGACAACTCCACAAAGTCTGATTCACTTTTAATCCCTTCCAAGAATCCAGAATCTTTGCATTGGCAAATACCACCTGGCCACAATGGAAATATCCAGAGCCAGGGTAGCCTCAAATCCAGATCAGGGACCACAGGCCAGAGCTTGCAGTGAAACCAAAGATGTGTTAAATTAAGAGAGAGAAAACCTTTTTTTTTCTTTTTTTTCTTTTTTTTTAAAAAAAAGCAGTTACAGGATGATGAGAGCAAGGAAACATTTGCTTCACTCTTTCAGAATTTCAGTTCTGAGTTTCCTGTGGCTGCCTCTCAGAGCCTGGGGCAGGGAGAGGAAGCCCTGCTAGTACAGAAATGAGAGTGGAGGTGGCTCAGATGGATCCTGCCCCAAACCAAGAAGCATACATGTGATTAACAATGTGGTGTTAAACCCAGGACAAGGTTCTAATGTTAATTAAAGGTTTTTGGCCTTTCCTGAGAGCATTTGAGTGCTGAATTCTGCTCTGTGCTACTGGAACCTGAGAATGCAGCCCATGCACGTCATCCCTGCCTGTGGTATCTTCCACATCAGCTGGAGCTGGAGAGTTGGACTCTTTCCCTGGCATTTTGCTGTGTGTTCTTTGCACTTTGCCCAGCAACTAATCCAGTTCCTCCCACTGCCTGTGGGGTTTGTACTCCTCCCACACCTGGGATGGGGCAGTGGTAGAGCTCCTTTGGCTCATTCTGTGCTTGGTAACTCAAAGAGAAATGGAATCTGTGACTTCCAAGGAGCTGACCCAGAGCCCAAATGATGAGAAGTCATTTTGGCTTTCTGGTTTGGTGCTTTGCTGTTTCTCCTTCTCGGAAGGAAACTGTGTCATTCTTCATCAGTGCTGGTTGATTGCTCTGATTCAGAAATCAGTAAGCAGGGAAAAGTTAAAAACTTGAGAGAATTTTATGTCCCAGGTGTGCTCATGCTGCTTCAATCACTGCTTGTAGTGAGAAAACCTGGTACTTCAAGACCCTTGAAGTTCTTATTTACCTAAAAATTTAAGTATTTCATCAGCAAAAGGATCCTAAGTACCTGGGAATCTTGCAAAGAAGGTGAGGATCCACATTAGCTACATTGCCTGGCTGAGTTCTCAGCTTATATCAGATTTCTGGTCTTCCTGTGTAACAAGCAGAGAAAAGGGTTAAATTCTCAGTCAGAAATTGGAGTCTATTTGCATATAATTGTCTAATCAGGAATTGAATGGCCCTTTGGAATTATGCAGTGAGCTGTGTCTCAGAAAGATGTCTTGGCTGAAAGAATAAGAAGTGAGGTTTAAGCAGGTGGGAGGGAAATGTCAACCACAGAAAGGTGCAGAGCGAGAGCAGCTTAGGGGTTTAGGCCTAGGAGTGAGAGCAAACCCACAAATGTGTCACAGGGGGTATCAGGGAAAGGTTCATCCCCAGAGGGTGCTGGGCACTGCCCAGGCTCCCCAGGGAATGGGCACAGCCCCGAAGCTGCCAGAGCTCCAGGAGCGTTTGGGCAGCACTGCCAGGGATGCCCAGGGTGGGGTTGTTGGGGCGTGTGTGCAGGGCCAGGGCTGGGCTGGGTGATCCTGAGGGTCCTTTCCAGCTCAGAACCAGTTCTGTTCTCTAAGGTTTGCTTTGAGGTGCTGACCAGAGGATTGGGGTTTTCTTTATTTTGTAGTTCTTATTTGGAGAGCATATAAAATGTTTGTACACCCAGCCAAAAATCCTGCTGGAATTGCTGTGTGCTGTACCTTATCCTGTGTACAGTCCCTGTGGTGGGGTTGGTGTAGGTAGCTCTGAAGTATCAGAGAGGAAAGGAGTTAAAGTTTGGTCATCATTGACTGGATGACTTTAAGGTCCTAAGCTCCTCCTTGGCAGATTCTCCTGGTGTTAACCTGGAAGTATTCAGGCTTCAAAACATCTTTTGTGGATTTTAAGCAGAATATTTCAATCTTGTGTTGCTACTTTTTCTTTTTAGGTGTTAAACACAGCAATGAATATTGATTTTTTTTTTTTTTTACTTTAGGGAAAAAGGAGGAAAATTAAAGAAAGTTTGGACAACTATAGTAACAAATGCCAAGTGTTCTTTTTTTGTGGTTGCAGCCTGTTTCTCAGAATAAGTGCCAGTGTTGTTGTTCTACTGATTTAGTTGGTGGTCTGCATTTACAACCACAAGACTACAGAGGGAATTTTCTCTGTATCTTTGATGTGTTCCTGCCTGTAAATCTCCATGGTTTGGGTCATTACTGTGACCAGTAATGACTTCAGGGACTTGGCTGAGGAAATACTCCTTTCTAGCTGAATGCATCAAGTAATGAAGCCTTCCCATCCGCAGCACTCTACACCTTGGACCAGTGTAATTTGAGACAGTGGCAGGGCACCCATTTCCTCCTTCACTGACCTGTCAGCTGGAGTTCTGCTAATGGAATTGTTTAGAGACTAATGTGTTCCCATTTTAAAATACATGATCAATATAAAAATACAGAATGAAATTATCTACTCTGAATGACATATGCTTTAAGCCCTGTGCTGCTCAAGATACTTCACATCTGTAAAATTCTGCAGCTGCCTATCCTGGATAAATTGCTGCATGGAAAGAGGTGCTGGATTTTGTAATCTCTTTTTCCAGGAAGGTGCTAAGGTTATTTTCCTGATTATGAAGCATTGGGACACATGGGAATTAAGTTCTTCCTTCGTTGCAGATCACAGAGGCCTTGTTGAAGGAGAGAGATAAACAAGCAAAATGGAATGGGATCCCCTTGCTGTTGCAGAAGCTGTATGAGCATAGCCACCCAAACAGTGACTTCTCCCAGTGCCAAAGCATCCTAAAGGTACTGGCTGCTCTGTTCTTCCTAAAGCTTGAGATAATTCTGTTGTGGCTTTCTTTAGAGTACTGTGATCATACTCTATGAATTTTTTAAGCTGTCTGCATGATGGTATCTGTCAAAAACTGGCTGGTAGGTAAGAGCTGGGGAGTGGATCACACAGATAATTGTGTTTATACTGATGAACAGTTTTCTTTTTGAACCATCTCTTTATTTTTTCTCTACGTGCAGGAAATTTCTCCACTCCTTTCAATGGAAGCCATGGTTTATGTCACAGAAGACAGAAAAGCTGCTCAAGAGTCCAGTTTCCCAAACACATACACATTTGACTTGTTTGGAGGAGTCGATGTAAGTGTGTTTTTTCAACAATATCAAAAGATCTGTGTGATAATCATGCCACTGGGAAATCTCTTCAGTGAGGTCTTTGGAGCTTCTAAATGCAAACTACAGAATGACTTTACCAACTTGACGTTAAGGATTAGAATTTTGTCTCTTTCTGTTAATCAAAATAGGAAAAGGGTGTATTTTTCAAGGTACTACATCCAAAGTGAGGTGTTTGTTTCTTTTATGATATAGAATACCTGGCTATTTCTTAAGTCACTCTGTTTTTGCCTTGAAAAAGATTAGACCTTTAGTTCTGAATTAAGACAGTTTCAAATGATTCCTATTTGTGAGATAAAATCACATGATTGGCATTGGAGCAGGGAGAATTTCACTTAACACTGGGGGATCTGTGGCAGTTGAAGCACTCCTGGGCTCTGTCTTAGCCAGGTTGTCTGTGTTTATTGCTTCATCTATGGCAAAGTTTTTTAAACAGAGCTGCAAGGTTTCTGTGGACATTTTGGCAATTTATCATTTTGTTTATTTGCTTTAATTCTGCATTGCACAAATACCCATTTGCTCAGTTTTATGGTGCCCGACTCTGGCTTGGCTTTCATTGGAAATTTGTATTTTTCACTGAACTGATTGACCCTCTCTTTCTATGTAGTTTAACTAAACAGATTTTGCTATTTATTTTTTTTTTACACTTAGCTTTTTTAGTTAAAGCTGCTGTTTCTGTTGTTTTGAAATGATTTAACTAGTTTAGTTTTCCCTGTCAGTTGAGGGCAAAAGCCTTCAGCTACTGAAGCAAATGAGAACACTATGAACATGTTTTAAATTTCTCATGTCTTTAAAGGGAAATAGCAATACTTCCTGTAGAAATGATTTTAAACATAATGCACAGCATCTCTGTCTGTTGGGGACAGATTGTTTTGTTGTGTTTGGTTGGTTGGGGCTTGGTTGGTTTTTTCCCCTTGGGCTGGAGATGGTGAATATCAGATACACTGGAATTACCTGGTGCTGTGGGGAGATACTTGACTGATTGAGTTGGGTTTAATGTCACTAAAGGCAGTGATAGAAGCCAGTGTTATGTGTTTTCAAAAATCCTGCTCTAATATTTGAAAGGGAAGAAGTCTGATCTGCTGGTGCTGTGTGTGCCTCGTGCTGATTTTATTTTGCAATATTTTGAGCTGTGGAACATGAGTAACTTTGAAGGACACTCAGTTTACAGTGTACTCCCTAGGCTTTTGAAGCCCAGCAAGATTTAGGGAAAGCCTTTGCAAAATTTGCATCTCTCTGCAGATTATTGCTAAAGATTCCTTTTCTTAAGAGATGTGTGATCACCATCCTTGGTGTTATCTGGTGACATGTGAAGTTACATTCTTTGCAAGCTCAAATTCTTTAAAACTTGCCCGTGGGAGATTATTTTGCACAGCTCTTACTGTTTCTTCAGGGTAAATGTAACTATTATTTGTCAGTGTGATTTTGACACCAGTGGGGGTTTGATTGTAGAGCCTTCATTATTCACCTCTGTGACTTCAGCAGAGACAGGTTTGGGTTTGACACTGACAAATTAATTGGTTATTTATATCTCAGTGATCATTCCCTATATTCTTTGTCTTATTTTTACAGCTTTTAGTAGAAATTCTCATGAGACCAACTCTTATTACACAGAAAAAGAAGCAGAAAAGTAAGTAAATAGGTGTTTTATCTTCTTCTTTTCCCCAATTTTGCCTTGTGTTTCTGTTTCAGAAATTGTTCAATTTTTCTATTATTCTCTTTCCATCCCAGCAATCTCCTGTTGATTCATTTAGGAATGAATCATTGGTTTCTTTGTTCTCTGTGGTACTGATTTGTGCTGGGATTTGGGAGAGTCACCTGTTTCTGGGCACAGTTCCGGAGATTCACACACTCAGCACAACATACTTGACTCAAAGCACTAAATCTGCAATCAGTGGAAACTCTTATTGTTCTTGTGGCTACAGCTACAGTGAAAAAATATCAGTAATAAGCCACAAAACATTGTTTATGTAATGGGAGTTACAGAGACTGTGAGATGAATAGCTCAGGAAAACAGCACACTTTTTGTTATGTGACTACTCATTTCCACATTGCTGTAAGGAGAAGGAGTACAGTGGCTTCTGCTCAACTTTCCTGCTGGAGCAGCTTGGCTGCAGTGTTTTCATTTCCCCTGTTTGGGATTCTGCTGCTTCCCTGAGCCTTTCTGAGGGAAGGGAATGTCATGGTGCACCCTAAGCCTGCCAGCCAAGGAACTTCAAGGTGAAATGACTTGAACTTGAGCTATAGGCAGTTGTAGGTCTGTGCTGAAAACATATTTTAAATATTAAAGTGCTTCAGTAAAGCAAATGGAAAGTTTTTTTTACAAAGTCCAGGTGCTGAGAAAACAGCATGAGTTGCCAGTGGAGAAAACAGCATGAATTGCCATTTTTTCCCCCATACAAAGATAATTCAGCATGTGAACAGGTCAGGTATAGAGCATTTCTTGTGGTTTCTATCCTGTAAGGCATTTGCATGTATGCTCTGAGCTAGAAGCCTGAAATTGTCACCAATTCCATGGCTCTCCATGTCCCTCCCACGGATGTTGGTGTTCCTTGGCAGGGAATGGCTGCTGACTGTGTGCTCTCCTCTCTCCTTTGCAGTAAGTGATGATCTCATCAAGGACTGTTTAAGCATACTGTACAACACCTGTATATGTGTAAGTACAGCTCTTCTCCTGGTCACTTTTTACATGTGCTGCTTGATAAGACAACAAACAGACTCTTCTAAGTGTAATTTAAACTTGCTCCGAAGCTTTACATTCAAATTCCTTCAATTAAATTGAGGATCACTCTGTATTTTGATGTGTTACTCAAATAATGTGTGTTTTCTGAGCCACATTGTCAGGGTTTAGTTCCCTTGTTTGAATCTTTCTGTCTCTGTGTTTCCATAGGAAAGCTGTGCCAGCCTTTGTTATGTTCCAGCTTAAAATCTGAAGCTGGGAATGAATGCCTGTTAAGACCAGCTACAGCTGGTCTTGTTCAGAATTGGGGCTGGAAAAGGGTTTTAAATTTGATCCTGCAACTCCATGTGCTGGATTTTAGTTCAGTTCAGTCGTGGCAGATCAGTGCAAAGGAAGGTGCTGGGTTAAAGGCCTCTGGAAATACCTCGTCAATAAAATCCTGAGTCTAAAAGCAAAGGCCTCAGATTATGCATGCAGGGAACATCCTCAGGATTGTTTACTTCATCAACACCTCATTGTGCTATAACCTAGGGAACATTGTTAAACAAAAAATTTTAAAAGAGCCAGTTAGTGGCTTGGAGCTCTTCCAAAAACATCAGTCTAATCTCCAGAGTTTGAGTCTTACTAGATCATGTCTCACTGATAAGGATCTGTGTACGCCTGGGAGGGGAAAGAGGGAACACTTTTTCCCTTGGCTTGGATGATTTATTTTTTTAACTGCAGGTAATGCAACTTTTGCAAACTGAGAGTAGCATGATAAGCTAAAAAACAAGTTTGCAATTAACACTAGCTGCTGTGTTAATTTACTTTGGTATTACTGCTGGGATTGGACGAGAAGTGTCCTGGATCACAGAAATGGATCTATGGGCAATGTTAACTGTCCTTATGCTTATGTGTAAGTGCTGGGGAATTATCTGAGCTAGTCTGGTTCTGTGAGCACTGGGAATTTGTTGGTTGTGGATAAGACACAGCTTTGCAGGCAGTGTGGATGTAGTTGTGAGTTCAGGAAAGCCTGGCTGTGCTCTCAGCAGAGCTCAGAGCATGAAAGGCAGCCTTAAACTTGGGTTTTCATGCCTCAGCCTGACTTTGGGGTTCACCTCCTGGTTCATTTAGGCTGGTGCTTCATCCAGGTCCCTCAGAGCAGTGCTGAGAGTTTAGGAGCTGCTGTGTTTGCAGGCCATGGCATGGAGCTGGTCACAGTTTGTATGGCAAAGCAGAGCCAAGCCCCTCTGGTGTGTGCCCAGGCAGGCAGGGTTGGTTTAGATTCAGACAATGAAGCCTCTCATCCTGACAATGTTGCTTGTGCCACGTTGACTTCAAACAAGGACTGCAGATGGTTTGGGTTACCACAAACAGGACATTTCCTGGTTTCAGGAGCAGCTGGCTCAGTAGCACATCATCTGTAGGGCAGTCCTGGATGTGCTGTGCCATGTGGCTGCTCGGGGTGGGCTCTCATGGGCTCTGTGTGTGCTCCTTTGCAGACGGAAGGAGTCACAAGGCGACTGGCAGAGAGAAACGACTTTGTGTTGTTCCTGTTTACACTGATGACAAACAAAAAGACATTCCTACAAACTGCAACGCTCATTGAAGATATCCTGGGAGTTAAAAAGGTTAGTTACTGGTTTCTTGATATTATTTGTATGGCTTTCCAGCTGAGTAGAGGAAAGACAGCTGTTTGTTTGAAGAGTTGCTGAGGATAGTTCTCTAAGACACCATTCTCACTTCTTGTAGCTTTTTTGAAACCTACCTGTTCACAGTGATAATTAACTTCAATCACTTTGCATACAGAAGCCAAACTCTTCCTGTGGTCTCATACTTGTGGTGCTTTTGCAGTGTACAGAGAATGATGGAAGCTGAGTCCCCATGGTCTGAGGACCTCACTGTCATTAAAGCACAGCCAGTACAGTATTGCCAATAAAGAAAATGAGCTTCGTATAAATTCAGTTTTCATCCTTGCCTGCTGATTGTATCTCACATACTTGGCTTCCTGACATCTGGAAGGCTTCCTGTGTATCCCTTAGCACTTTTCACCTCTCTAAGAAGGTGACACAGGGCACTTAAATCTTCTGCACAAACCTGGTTATTGAACTTACTTGCCAGCATCATTGCAACTCAGTGCCCTGATGTGATGCAAGTACAATATTAGAGGTGTAACCTTGGGAAGACCTTGAATGGAAAGTGTCTGTGTAGGTCAGAAGTCTGTAACTTGATACTTTATTATTTAGAATAAGGTTGAGGTTGATGTTCTTCCTGAAATAGGAAACAAGCGTAGTTTATCTGAACAAAAATGTGGTTTTTTTCTGAAAGCTGTTTTCAACATAACTTGTGATGAAAAGACTGAGAAATAATTCACAAGTTCTTACCTGTGCGTTTTCACAGAAAAGACAGGATTGGAAAACAGAATTGAAACTTCTAATACCTAAACATAATTTATATAGTAAATTAGGTTGTGGTTTTGTGGCTTTTTAGTTTAAAAAGGCCCCCCCAATTTTTTTGTGAATGTAAAAATAGTATTTAAAATATAGCTATCTGTACTTTTGGGAGTTGCTGAGCCTGACAGCAGTTGTAAATCCCAGCTGCTTTCAGACTGTTGCTTCTCCTTTGCTAACACTGGAATAACCCAGAGAGCTCCCCAGGGAGGATCTGCTTGTGTTCACTTGTTGACCATCCCATGTGATTTAGCTGGTGTTTCCTCCTCCAGGAAATGATCCAGCTGGATGATATTCCCAACCTGGCAAGCCTGGTGTCCAGCTTTGACCAGCAGCAGCTGGCCAACTTCTGCAGGATCCTGGCTGTCACCATCTCGGAGCTTGACACGGGCAGTGATGACAAGCACACTCTTCTGGCCAAAAATGCCCAGCAGAAAAAAAATTTGGGCCCTTCCCGAGCTGAAATTAATCAAGGTAATTGTTATGCTGTGAACAAGTCAGAATAATCTCAGCAATGTATAAAGTTTTCCTCTCTCAATGTCACAAAGTGTTGTGTTTCTGGAGGGTACTGAAGGTGTTGTG
The DNA here is from genome assembly GCA_013400515.1 of Erpornis zantholeuca. Lineage (NCBI taxonomy): Eukaryota > Metazoa > Chordata > Aves > Passeriformes > Timaliidae > Erpornis > Erpornis zantholeuca. The sequence continues at coordinate 457,687 of VZTN01027120.1, read as the reverse complement.
TCTTACAAAGCATTTTTCTTTATTCACTCCCCTCAGTTTCCTGGAAACAATCTTTCCTGTTAATGAAACTTTGTAGCTTTTGGTTTCATGTGCTTTTGGTAATTAGGTGGGTTAATTTCTGTCATTTCAGCACTCTCTGATGAACTAAGTGGCTTAAAATAATTGGATATGTTTTCTGTGCCTCAGTGACATCCATGGACTTCCCATTAGCAACTCTCAGTAATTCTGTGTCCTCCATAAAATATGAATTCCTGAACTAAAACTGCATGCAGTGTGCTTGCTGTTGGAGCAGTTCCTTCTCTGATTTTATCTGATGTTGTCCTGAACAGGATGTCTGTCTTTATCAAAAAGAGAAGTGTGTTTAATATTAATTATGTTGCCCAGTGTTACCAAACCAGCCTTAGAAATCTGTGGGTCTGATCTCAGCCTTAACTTTAGGCACAGTGCAGCTTTCCATATTTTGCTGAGTACTTCTCAGGTGCAGAAGTCTTGCCTAGAAGGATGAGTAGGAATTGAAAATGTTCAAGTACCATCAAATGTAGAATCTGCTGTTTTCAGCTCTTACTGTGCTGAAAAGCTTCTGGGCTTTTGAAGCAGATATTTGCATAGGCCCATACCAGGCAAATGTTGAGCTAATCATTTTTTATGGGCACAATCAGAGACTGATTCTAAGGCTGTACAGTGTATTCTATTTCAAAAATTTTATCAGGGAACTTATACTTGCAAAGAAACTCTATTCTTTGTCCTTTTCTCCTTGCCCCTGCAAGTGTGAAGCAAAGCTTTAGCCATGTCTCTTTAATAAACAGGTCCTGCAATTAAGTTACTTTTGAGGGCAAAATGCACCTCCCCAGACATTTTGCAGAGCAGTGACTTCTGTCCTTGCACTCCTCTTTCTAAGGGTGCAGTTCCACAGTTCAAGCCCTCACACCTGGGGCTGCTGTGGTGTGTTCTCCATCTGTTTTGCTCCATGAGGAGCTAATTCAGGAACCTGGTACTTGAAAAGCTGACAGCTTTCCTCCCAGCTGCTGCAGGGAGCCAGTTCAGTCACTACAGACCAACACCACAGGAGGGAAAAAGGAGGAAAGGGGGAGGTGGAGCTGTCCCTTCCAAGGGCTGCTGCTTTATTTCTGCCAGCTTCATTTTCAGCCAGATATGGCTGGAGAAAACACTGAATTATTCCTAGGGTATAGATGCTCTCTTCTAGTCTTTAACAGGAGAGTGCACTGAATTCTTCTATCTTCTGATCTTTTTAACCAGATCTTTCTAACCATACACTTATGTTTCCCTAAAGTAGATGTTCTGGTACCTTGTGGTGATCTTAAATTGTAATAAAATTATTTATCTTTTTTTTTTTTCTTTTTTTTTCAGCGACACTTCTGAATATTCCAGGTTTCATCGAGCGATTGTGCAAGCTGGCCACAAGGAAGGTGTCTGAAACAACAGGGACTTCCAGCTTCCTGCAGGAGCTGGAGGAGTGGTACACCTGGCTGGACAATGCACTCGTGCTGGATGCACTGATGAGAGTGGCAAATGAAGAGGCAGAGCAGAGCAGTACAGGTACCTGGCTTGCATTGCTCCATGTCTTAACCTTCTTCAGGGTTTGCCACGTGTTGCTTTTCCTTTCATCTGGTCCAGATCTCCCTTTTCTTGCATGGAGGACTCACATATCAGCATTTAGGTCTGACTCCCGTTTTGTTCTCATGTAGCACTGATTTTTTGAATTAATTCAAATTAGCAAAAGAAGAGCTAGAAAAAGAAGAGCTAAAACTAGAGTGATCTGTGCCCTTTGCATGCCTAGCTAACACTGAAATGCATCCTCAGCCCTAACCTCACCTGGAGTGATTAAAGTAACTCTCCTGAGGTAATTGGCTTCACCAGCATTTTGCTCTAGAACTTTGGCTTGATGACTTTAGTTTCAAATGCTTCACACCAAGCAAATGGTCCCTTCTTTAAAAAGGAAGGGTAGTTCCAGCTAAATGAAAGAAGTTCATTGGAAAAAAAGAATTGTTCCAATGGAGGTGTTAGTAAAGCCTTAGGAAAATGCTTTGAAGCACGTGTGTGGTTTATTTCTTCACCCTTTGGTATGACAAAAATGCAGTGTATGTCTGGTAGAACTCAAAAGTGCTTGGTACTCATGTTTCTGCTCTTAGCAGAGTAATGCTCTATAAGCTTACAAAATTTATTTAACTGTGGCCTAAGTATACTGGTACTGGTGTATAAAATGAAAGTAGATTTAGTAGTAAGTGCTTCTGATAATCTCCCATCTATTTGTATTGCCTTTTCTGCCATGCCCTGGTGCAGTAGTCTGTTAATTCATTTAGGTGGGCCTTGTTATTTTACGGGCATGCAGCCATTTAGTTCATTATGGAAAAATAATTTTAAAAATCTGATTTTATGTCCTCTAAATTTTCAGCTATATTTTTTCTCAAGCATGTAATTCAAATTGGTTATTTGCTGTACATCACTATTTTTAGTTGAGAAGAAAATTCCATCAGATGTGCTGCTCCTGTGTCTGCAGAGTTCAGTATAAAACTAACAACTGTAACAAATCCTTTTGTGTTGAAGCTGCCTCAGTCTCACAGCTTTGCCATCTTTTTCAGAGTCTTCAGATGAGAGTGGACTGGCCAACACCTCCACAAGGACACAGCTGCCCCAGTCCATGAAGATCATGCACGAGATCATGTACAAGCTGGAGGTGCTGTATGTTCTCTGCGTGCTGCTCATGGGCAGGCAGAGGAATCAGGTGAGCCCCAGTGGATGATCACACTCACAGCTGGTGTCTCTATAAACCCCAGTGCTCCTGAATGAGGTCATGGACACTGAAACATGAGGGCAAAGTTTAAGGTACAAAGCTGGGCAGTCCCATCCTGGCAGCCCTGGCCAGAAAACTGGCAGCATTTCACTGGCAACCACAAGGGCAGGGCTGGGCACACACTGCTCTGGTGCAGGAGGGATGCAGGAGGATGTCTCCTGTGGGAGGGAGTGTGTGGGTGTACCTGGATGCTGCAGGAGCTGCAGCTGGGTGTTCTCCCCTCTCCTGGTGCACTGGTGGCCAGTTTGGATGGAGCCCCTTCAGACCTTACCCTTCTTTGGCTGCTCTCAGTTTTGGAAAGCCTCTGGATTTATCTTGCATATTGCCATGACTTGGCATAGTGTGAGCCTGCTGTCAAACTCGCAGTTGGGAAGATGCACTTCAGTGCTGCCAGCACTGGTCACTGCCTGGAAATCCCACTCATCTGTTCTTTTGCCTTTCTTCCTCTTGAAAAAGAAATAAAAATTGTTCCCTGCCTCACACAAGCTTATGAAGAACCAGTCACTGCAGCTCAGCTGTGGTTTGATTTAAATGGGTCAAAAGCAGGTTTTGAGGGGAAAAGCAAAGCAATCCTTGGTGCACTTCTGACAGGTTTGCAGCTTTGGCAGTCTGCTCAGCTCAGCAGAGCACCTTGGGATGGCAGGGGCATTCAGATGTCCTGGACACTGGACTGGTGTGAGTTATTGAAGGGCTGTTGTATTAGGCAAGAGAGGCTGTGCTCTGGGGCAGGGGCTTGAGCACATTTATTTTGAGTATTAACCTCTCAGTGTGTCAGTCACAAACACTCCCCAGGGCAATCTCCTAAATCTCTTAATCAGAATACAAGTGCAGTTGTAGTTCAGTCCCAAACATAACTGAGCTGTTCACTCTGAACCTACAGCAGAGGCTGTGAGCTTCCCATCCCTACAAGTGTTCAGAGCTGGGACTTGGAGCAGTCTGGTCTGGTGGAAGGTGTCCTTGCCCATGGCAGGGGAGTGAAATGGGCTTTAAAATCCCTTCCAACCCCAACCATCCTGAGATTTTGTGATTCTGAATAGACACTTGGCATCAAAAGAAGCAAATTCTGCATAAGAGGAAGCAAAGGGAACCAGCAATTCTTGCAAAAACCACAGTCACTACCATAAACAACTCCTAATCTTGTTGCCATTCCTTTTAGAAGTGCTGTTTCTGTTAGGCATGAAATAAAATTTAAACAAAGCCCAAAACATAACTGAAACCACCAGAACATAGATCTATTAGGAGGACTTATTTTTCCATTGTATCAAGGCAGTTAATTCATCCCTGCCTGAGTGCCCCACAAGAATGCAGTTTTATAGATACTGCAGGAACTGCCTGCAGCCTGCACTCATCCTGCTGCTGCTGGAGGGAGCTGGAGGTGCTGGATTCTTTCCCTCCCTGGGTCACTTCTGGTGTGTTCCTGTCAAACATAACAAGGTAAAAACTCTGCTGCTGAAACAGCTAGCTTTGAATTTACTTCTTAATTTCCTGAGAAAACAGCTCTTTATCCTTCATCTGCTATTTCTGCCTCTGTGCAGATGGGGAAAGTTAGGATGAAGCTGGCCTGCAGTTCACTTCTTCCCAGGACTCATTCAGGACTGGAATTGAATTCTTGAATAATTTGAGTTATTGCATTCCCAAGCAGTTCTTGTCCAGAGCTAGGTTTTTTGTTTGTTTTGGTGGGTTTTTTTTTTTTGTTTTTTGTTGTTTTTTGTTTGTTTGGTTGGGTTTTTTGAGTGTTCCTTGTTTGGTTGGTTTTTGTTTTTGTTTTATGAAATCCTCTGCCTTTGAAACACATTTTACATCCTTCATTCCTTAATTACATAAGCCTTGTGTGGCAGATGTGGATCCCCTGCCCTTCCTGAGGGCCAGGGAGACAGAGGACTGGAGCTGAGCTGTTCTCTGTGGGAAGCTCTGGAATGCAGGCACAGCAGTATTTGCAGTAGCACGCTCAAGCATTTCAGCTGCTTTTTGGTCTCTCTGTTCTGTGAAGGAATAAAAGCACAGCATTTGTGGTACCAGTCTGAGCAGCCAAAGGACTTGCTGGTTTTAGATGGGATTCATTTTGCATAGAATTTTACTAAGGGCATCACAATCCTGCTTCAGTCCACTGTAATAAATATCATAATGGTCTGGCATTTGCTTGAAGCAAGGTGCAGCCTCCCAAACTCAACCTGTTCCCAAATGTTCACTCTGAATCCTTGGTTTAATCTTGATTGCTGGCTAATTTGCATAAATTGGTGACTGTGACTTGGCTCCTCCTGCTGCCACGTTGGGGATGATCTCACCCTTAGGGATAAGTGATGTTTCTCTGCAGATCTGGGCCTTTGCTGCCTTCTCATTATGGGCACACCCTGAATTACTCTCCTTATGTATTTTTCTAGGCTGTCTTGCATGTCTGTGTTGTGGTGAAGAGCTATCAGCTGGTTTCCTTGCTCCTGTTGTAGGGAGCCACACTGCACACACAGAAACTCAGCTTAGCAGAGACAGTTTTAGTGTTGAGAAAGCAACAGGCCAATTCCTGTGAAGCTGGGTGACAGCAGGAAAAAGCCAAAGTAAATTGAAGGGTGAATATGGAGCAGGGATTGTGTCAGCATCCTCAGGCAGAGGAATTATGAGTTTGGGGTCTGGGAGAGAGGTACAAAGGCAGTGACATATTGATGGGTTTTGTTGTCATCAGAGGCCTTCCTGAGCTCCAGCTGTGTGTCTGGAAAGGGAAAGGACACCAGGGCATGAGTGGCAGCAGAATGCCCCCAGCTCAGCTGTTTGGTGTAGATGCATTTTCAGTGTGCTGGAAGTGATGCCCAAAGCTGCTTCCAGAGACATGGTGGTTAACTGAAGCATGGTGAAGAGCTTTATCCCAAAATGTCTGTTTTGTGTCCATGAGCACCAAATGGAAGCTGCTGCACTGTGGTTAGTGTGTTAACACGAACACTCACTGTCTGAGACAAGAATTCCTATCCTTTTGTCAGAGAATGACATCATTGTTCCCTTCTGTTTCCAGACTACATTAATCTGTGTTGGAGGCTGGAGCAGACATGTTTGTACCTCTCTTTTTTCCCAGGTTCATAAAATGATAGCAGAGTTCAGACTCATTCCTGGCCTCAATAACCTGTTTGACAAACTCATCTGGAGGAAGCACTCGGCCTCAGCCCTGGTTCTGCATGGACACAACCAGAACTGTGATTGCAGCCCGGTGAGGAACTTCTGGAATTCTGTGTTGGGTTTTTATCCTGTCATACAAAGTCCTGAGGAGCTGTGCTGGCTAACTGGGTGTTGGTATAATCAATGACTTGAGGTGTGGTAGCATCCAGGTTTTGAGGAATTACTGTTGTCACTGAAGTCTATCTTTGGCTCATGCTAGCAAATTAGCAGGGCCAATTTAGTCTCTCCCCTCTTTCCTAGTTTGGGAATTGGGAAAGGAGTAAATTTCAGAACCCTGGAGGCCAAAGGCAGAAGACAACCAAAATTCAAAGAAATGATACATAGGAGAGACACAGAGTACGAATTTTGCCACAGTCAGGTTTAGGGGAGTTTGGATTTTGTGTTGGACTCTTCATATTTTTTTTCCTTCCAAACCTAGACATTCTGAATTGATCTGAATTAGAAGCTTTTCTGCTATTGCAATGAAAATAAATTATTACCTGTTATGTGCATAGGCTTGGAGGCAATCTCCCCTTCTATTTTGAGAATTGCAGCTTTCTGCATTTATGCAAGTCACTTGCTCTGCTGTCCAAAGGGGTTTGATTTGGAAAGGTTTTCCATTCAGCTGTTTCACATCAGCTTGGTAACTAATGATAGCCAAAAATACTAAAGCAATACTTTTTTTTACCTTCCTTGTCTCCTTTTAGGACATTACTTTAAAGATACAATTCTTGAGGCTTCTTCAGAGCTTCAGTGATCACCATGAGTGAGTATGAGAAGCTGTGGTGGGTTGTGGCTCACTGGTGTTTGCCTGGTTGTGGTTCCAGGTGTCCTGGGCACGGGGCAGGCTCCACATGAAGGGAATGTTCTACTGTCCCTGAACTCCATGTGCCTTTCAGCTCTTGCTGAAACAGCCTAAGAATTTGCTCTGCAGTGGGCATGTCTGAATATGTCTGCTGGTGGTTAAACCCAGCCCACTTTGTCTCCTGTTGAAATGAGCTGAAACATGTATAGGATGAGTTAACACTTTCTGGCTGAAGGAATAAGGAGGCAGTTTTCCTTTCTTTCCTCTGTGCCTTCTCCTTGAGAGCTGACAGTGAGCCAGGGAAATAGGAACAAAGCTTCTGTCTGCCTTCAAAAGGCATCCTTAGGAAACTTGGGTCTGCTGGAGTAGTTGGAGGGGTGATGCTGTTTGCTTGGGGTTTTATTTAATGCTGTGCTGCTGGTACAGAGATGTTTATTCTGCCTTGTGGAATTGCATCCTCCATTCCATCAGTGTCCTGTTGCTCTAATTCAGTCCTGGGAGATGGTGTTCACTTCCTTACAAGCACCTGTGTTAGAGGCATGTTGCACTTCGGGTGCTGCCCATTCCGAGGGTCAGGCTGATATTTCTGTGCAGGATTTTAGTCCTGTTGGATAGATTTCAAACATCAGCCTTTTTCATTGTGGAATATTAGCTTTGAGAATGGGAGTTGCTGGACATAGACAAGGAGGGAATGCTGACCTATTGTAAATCCTTCATGCAAGACATTGTTTGCCTGGGAAGTAAAATCTCTTCAGATGAAGTTACTACTTAAGTGGCTGCTACAAAGATCTCAGGCTTGTCTGAGCAGAGAACAGCTCCCAGCTGTAACATTGGAGCAAGTGGAATGTGTGGAATCTGGCTGGGGGGTTTTAAATAATTACATGAACTCACAGAAATCACATATGAAATCACAGATAAGCTGAGTTAACTGAGGACAAGATGAGAGCAAAGTACTTGCATGCTGATATTAATTCAGTGAAATTGTGTCCAAACCAAACTTGCAGAGGTGTTTATTGCAGGGAGAAAAGGGCTCTGTTCTCACTGCAGAAACCTCTTTAATCCACATCAAAGGCAGCTTTACATGAGAGGCTCAGTGGGCACTAATCTGGATGACAGTGTTGGAAGCAAGAAGGAACTTCACACTCATCACTGCATCCTCTGCTGCCTGAGCTTTCCTGAAAAGAAATCCTTGCTGCCTGATTTTGAGCACTTGGAAGTAGAAAGACTCTCAGGGAGCACACTGGAATTGGGCAGAGAGTCTGGCAAAGGGAGCCCCTGGATTACATTTGTACTCTGGCAGACTTGTTCTGCATTTAGTTCATTTTACAGACAAAATAATTTATTGTCATTATGAAAAGTTCAGTATTTGATAAATAATTCATGTGCATTCCTGGGCTTTATATCCATTTTTATTTGGATCTCTACATTTCCTGATGTTTTTAAATTTCCCTGTTTTTAAAGGGAAATAGCAGTACTTCCTGTAGAGATGATTTTAACATAATACACAGCATCTCTGTGTGTTGGGGACAGGTTAAAGTAAAGTTCAAGTAAACTTTGCAGGGTGAAGTTTGTTCAGATAATAAAATACCAGGATGACTGAGCCCTATTTTTTTGCAGTTTCTGCTTTCTGAGATTTATTACTTAAAAAGAGCAATCACTATATGGTAGAGAAAAACTTCAGGAAGCTTTGACAAAGTTTGCTGTTTAATATTTATTATGGTCTGAAATTCAGCAAAAAATTGCTGAGATTTTTTAAAAAATGAGTGTCATCCAGAAGAAAATATTTACAAACAGTAAGATCCCAAAGAAGTCAGCAAAGAACCATCATGTCAAAGCTGGTCAGTGTTGGAAGTGGCATTTGGTAAATTTTGGGGGAGGTTTTCCTAAGCAGCAGCAGGGAGGGAGCAGAGTGTGAACACTCTGAAGAGCAGCCAGGAGAAAGCAGCTTGCCCAGTCCTGCAGCCCCTGTAGGCCTGTGGCTGTGCTTTTCATGGAATTGCATCTTTGCCTTTTGAATTCATCCTGGTTTTCTCCCCTCCTCTCCTCTCCCTCCTCTCTCCAGGAACAAGTATCTCCTTTTGAACAGCCAGGAACTGAATGAGCTGAGTGCAATCTCCCATAAAGCCAACATCCCTGAAGTGGATGCTGGGATCAACACTGACAGGTGAGAGGGGATTGAGGGTGTAGGTTGGCAGTTTAAGAGTTTTGGAAGCACTTAGACTGGAAGTTTGACATCAGCTCTTTTGTTTTAGCTCTGTCTGTCCACCACACTTCAGTTTCAGTGATTGCTTTCAGTGGGAAGTGTCCAGGTTTGTGGAGTGTTGATGGTCATTAGCAAATCTTGGGTATGCTCGTGCTCAGGGTAAGGTGCTTTAAAAACAAAAGCACCTTTTAAACCTGTTTAAAAAACTTAAAACATCCCTAAAATGAGGGGTTTGAGTTCATGGCTCAGACTTTGCTATGATGTGCTGGCACTGCCTGTCTGGCTTTCCTCACATCAGCCATTGCAGACACACCTGGGAAGTAAACTGGGATCCCTCAAATCATTCCTTGCTCCTGCTAGTAAGTCTTAGTTTTGGCATTCAGGAGAAGTCTGTGCACACATAATGTCCATTTCCAGGCTGCATGAACACATCCAAGTCTGCTCAGAGTATTTTAAGAGCAGCTAATAACCAGAATAAGCTAAATTAGATTAACATGTTAAACCACTTACAGAATCTCTCGTGTTACATTTGAGTATCTGTTAGATGGACTATTTTGATCTAATAAGCTCTTTAATACACTGATTCTGGTGTATAAACCTCAGCAGATGGAACATTGTTTGGAGAATTTAGTTGGGCAGGATACTCCCAGGGTATCCTTAGGGGCTTGGTCTGCACAGAGCAGATTTGCCTCACTCCAAAAGGGAATCTCTAAGAGGATTTCAAGATTACAAATATTATCATAATGCTGTGTCTAATTGGGAAGAACTTGGGGGTTTTTTTCACCCTTAGCATTTAGTTTTCATGTTGCTTTTCTTGATGTGTGAGATCAAGGCATTACTTCTGCATGAGCTTAATGCAGGTAGATGCTGCACTGAAGTACTGTTTAATACAAGTAGTATTGCAGTTGTACAGCCTCTATGCTTTTACTACAACCTCGTGTAGCATCCAGCTTTCCATACTCTGCTCTGCCTCCTCAATGGAATTTAGACTTTCCTTTACATTTTTGAAGGGGAAAAAAAGGGGTTTCTTTCATTCCTAAGATCAAACGTAGGGTTTTTTTCTTATCTCTTGATTCCCACAAGGTGTGAATTGGTATTTCTGAAATCATTAAAATTTTGAGATAAAATTTTTCTTTTGAGCTTACTTGGAAGTTGTGTTGGAGGTACTGCAGGTGTTTACCAAGGGGCAATGAGGAGAACTCTTCTGCTGGTAGAACTAGCACAATATTTGTACTGTGTACATTAATACTGAGATTTTGATCATCAAAAGCTCTGGAGCAGTGACTGGATTCAGCATTCAGTGCTTTCCCAGCCCTTCCACTCACTCTGTCATTTCTCCACCTGCTGCAGGAGTCTTGTCTGTGATGGGAAGAGAGGTTTGTTGACCAGACTGCTTCAGGTCATGAAGAAGGAACCAGCAGAATCCTCCTTCAGGTGGGTTCACTTTGCCCCTGATGTGCTGTTTGACACCCCTGGGATGCAGCTTTGGTTTCATCCAGCTTAGAGCAGCTGAGAATGTTTGAGAATAAGCTGTGGAAAGGTCTGGCTTTGTGCTGTGGTAGCAGTGCAGGTGAGAAGAAATCATAGCCTGAGATTTGCTGCAGGATCAACAATCAACAGGTCTGATTCCAGCTTCAGATTGGAATGAAACAGATCAGGAAACTGGATTTAAATTAGAGTTGTGATCAAGTACTTCCCTTGCATCAAAACTAACACCTTCTTTCTTCTGTTTCTCAGGTTTTGGCAAGCAAGGGCAGTTGAAAGTTTTCTGCGAGGAACCACCTCCTATGCAGACCAGATGTTCCTGCTCAAGAGAGGACTCCTGGAGGTAAATAAGTTTATGTCAGGTGTACTCCATAGCAATCAAGAAGGATTTATCTGCAATGAATCCAAAAGTGGATAAAAATGCAGTGTTGAATATTATGCTGGGTTTAAAACTGAGTGGGGAAATTAAGGCCACTCAAGCTTCCCCCTTGCAATAGTGGGGGAATAAATACTAAGGGAGATAAGTAAGGATCACAGTTTACTGGAGAAATCGCAATAGATGCAATGATAACAATAAATTAAAAACTGCCCCTTATTCCTGTGTAACTATGACAAATACTGGAAACGCTTTTTAAAAATACCTGTGAATTCTGCTTGTGGCCATTTGCATAACCTGCACCACTGGGAAGTTATTTTAACAGGAGACTCATCTGAATTGTTGTCTTTAGTTCTGTGTTGTGACATTCAGTCACCCAAGAACCTGCAGATAAATGCTTTCAATATTGATGAAATCAGAGTCTGTGTTGTGCTGCTGGCTTGGGTGAAGCTGTGGCAATAACATGTTTTCCTCCCCTGCCAGCATATTCTCTACTGCATTGTTGATAGTGAGTGCAAGTCACGGGATGTGCTTCAGAGTTACTTTGACCTTCTGGGAGAGCTGATGAAATTCAATATTGATGCGTTCAAGAGGTTCAACAAGTACATCAACACAGATGAGAAGGTAAATATTTGTCAAAGCTGCCCCCTGTGGCTCCAATTACACCCTTTTATAACCAGCCATAGCAGTAGAACGCAGATTCATTTGGTTTTGGTGTGGTTTTAGAGCTTGGGGCACAATAAATATTAATGGGTGAGCTGCCAAAGTCCCTCAGTGTTTTCAGCAGTGCTCCATCTGTCCTGAGTCAGTGAGTGCTGAGCTGGTCAGCAAACATTGCCCTGTTCCAGGATCACGCTCAAGGCTGGCAAAACATCTCCTGTGAAGTTGCCAGGTTTGGGGTTAAGTGATAGCTGTGGACATTGAGACAGCTCCAAAAATTCTTTTACTGGACCTTGCAGTGGGAAGTCCTTAATCAGTATGGCTTAAAATACTTGGTACTGCAAACAGACATAGATATTTGATCTTACTTGAACTTAGAGACGTTTTACGATGTCATTGCTTAGGCAATTACCTATAAAATTGAGTAGCACATGTAATTCAAGATGGGCAGTAAAGTGGTTTCATGCTCTTGTGCATTTTGTTCATATAACATCAGCTGGTGGGTAGGTTCTGAATGGCCTCATCCTCTTACTTTTGTTACTGTAATGTTTCTCTCATTGCTCCTAGGTCTGGCAGACCTTGGAGAATGGAAATATTTAAAAGAAAACTGTATTTATTTGGGGTTTTTTTCTCTAGTAAATTAACTCAAACATTCTAGAGAATGTCTTTATACTTCCTATTTGCTCCCTATTTATTGATCTGTAACTGGGTTTAGTTCTCATTCAGTGTGACTCCCTCACTGTATTCCTCCCTAGCACTGTCTGCTTGTACAAAATCAGTCTAGGAAAACATGGAGCTGCAGGAATTCTCCCTCCTTCAAAACAAATAGTGTGTGAAATCTCAGGTTGATTGGAGTGACACAGCTTCAGAAGAGATTTTGGGGATGCCAAGATGTCATTTTTTCATTTCATAGTGTTTTTAAGGCATCCTTTGGTCAGCCCTCAGTGCCAGTGTTGGCTTGGGCTGGATGAGGCAGGGTCATGGGTGATGTCCCCTCTTACACTTGTTAGAGGTAACAAAAAGTGAATGAGCCTGAACATTAATATATTCAAACTTATTTAATTCAACACTAAAAAGTGTTTCTGTTCAGTTCCAGATATTTTTAAATCAGATCAACAGCTCTCTGGTGGACTCCAACATGCTCGTTCGCTGCATCACGCTGTCCCTGGACCGCTTTGAGAATCAGTCTGATGCTAAAGGTGAACAGGCAGCAGTGGGGTGGGACTGGGGCGTGTTTGGCAGTCATAATGCTTCATTTAAATCTGGGCTTTGACAATTCGGGGATTAGACGAGGAAATGCCACCCTGAAAGTTTGAGCACCAGTTCTTACTGCCCCCTCAGCAGCTGGTGATTGTGTGGTGGTTGTGTGGTGATTTTGTGGTGGTTGTGTGGTGATTGTGTTTGTGTGGTGGTTGTGTGGTGGTTGTGCAGTGATTGCATGGTGGTTGTGTGGTGATTGTGTGGTGATTTTGTGGTGATTGTGTGGTGATTTTGTGGTGATGGTTTGGTGATTTTGTGGTGATTGTGTGGTGGTTGTGTGCTGATTGTGTGGTGATTTTGTGGTGGTTGTGTGGTGATTTTGTGGTGATTGTGTGGTGGTTGTCTGGTGGTTGTGTGCTGATTGTGTGGTGATTTTGTGGTGATGGTGTGGTGATTGTGTGGTGATTTTGTGGTGGTTGTGTGGTGATTTTGTGGTGATTGTGTGGTGGTTGTCTGGTGGTTGTGTGGTGATTTTGTGGTGATTGTGTGCTGATTGTGTGCTGATTGTGTGCTGATTGTGTTTCTCCTCTTGCTGCAGTTGCAGAAGTCCTGTCCGAGTGCCGCCTGTTGTCCTACATGTCCCAGATGTCCATGAGGATGTCCTTCCTTTTCCGTCTCATCAATATTATCCATGTACAGACACTTACACAGGTAAAGAGCTGGCAGTGACTTTGCAGTTGTCTTACTGGGGCTGGAATGGTGAGCAGGGCTGGGAGCAGGGAGCAGCCTGGTTTCCCTGAAGGACACCCATGTCCCTTTTCCCTTGCTGTGTGCAGGAACTCCTCCACAGTGTGCTTTCCACAGGCTTGCTTTATAAGGGCATGTGTACAACAGGTATCTTGGTATTTAGATTTTTTTGCTGTGTCATTTTTACTTCCAGGAAAATGTCAGTTGTTTGAACACAAGTTTAGTTATCCTAATGCTGGCCCGAAGGAAAGAAAAGCTCCCTTTTTATCTGCGCACCTTGCAACAGATGGAATACACAGAGAAATACCCTGGCTTCATCCTGAACAACTTCCACAGCCTCCTGCGATTCTGGCAGCAGCATTACCTCAACAAGGATAAAGACAGCACCTGCTTAGAAAATGTATGTGACCCTCTTAGCATGGCAGGAGTCGATCACAGCAACAGCTGTCTGCCAGTCTGCTGGCAAAAATGGGCAGTGGGAGGTTGGGAAGGGAAAGAGGGGAGGAGGTCTGCCCCCAGTGTGACTGCTGTGGTGCTTTTCACACCTTCTCCCCATCAGGCTGCCACAAGGCATGTACTCGGTTTCCCTGTAAACAGAGTCTGAGGTCTTGGCTTTGGCACACACAAGTGAGATTTGCCAGTGCTGAGTGGGGTGGAGAGGCAGGGCTGGCAGGATGGCCAGGAACAGGGAAACAGGACAGAATCCAGCTCCCAGTCTAGTTAGGACCTTAGCCAGATTATTCCCTCTTCCTGGTGTGGCAAACGGTGAGGGAAAAATATCTGATGTAGCTGCTGGAAGCCAAGGGAGCAGCCTGCAGGTTTCTGTGCCAAAGCTGGTTTGTCCTGAGCCACTAGTGGGTAGAAATAACCAATTATCCAATTATGTGGGTGACACATGGTCTGATGTTGGGCTGCTGGAGTGGCCTTTTGGCTTTGAGGGAATAATGCAGGAGGGGTGTGAGCAGAGGGGGTGTGTGTGTGCTGGTTATTGTGTCATCTCAGGAGTGGGAGCTACTTCCAGCATTGGCTTATCTGTGGCACCACAGGGTCCCAGTTTGTGTTTGGAGTGGACAGCCAAGGAGAAGTTTGGGATTATGGGTGTGCTGGCCCAGGTGGGTGGGCTGGGGTCTCCATGTGGTGCTCTTAGGAGCTGCCAGAGGCACTGGGAGTTCTTGTCTGGAGCTGGAGAGTGGGAAGCTGGTTGTAGAGGGTGTAGCTGTTCAGCACCAGGCCCTTCTGCTGTGGGCCCCTGGAGAGGGAGAGTGGAATGGGGAATCCAAGGTGTTGGTCACACTGTGGGGCCGGGCAGCTCGGGCTGAACAGGAAGGGATTTTCAGCTTTGGCAGGTGTTTCATGCTCCTGTTGGTGCTGTGGCCCCCACTGACCCCCCCTGTTGTCTGTGCCCACAGAGCTCCTGTATTAGTTTTACCTACTGGAAAGAGACTGTTTCGATACTGCTCAGTCCGGACCGGACGTCCCCCTGTGCCATAGTCAGCTACATCGACGAGGCGTACATGGACATTGACAGAGACTTTTCCGAGGAGTAATTCCCACCTCCGGCTTCTGACGGACAGCTCGGAGGGTGCTTCCCCCCGGGGGTTTTCAGGGATCCGCTGTGTAGTGTGTGTGTGTGCAGCTCGGAGCCGCGGAGCGTCGTCCCACCCCAACCCTGCCGGCCCCCAGCTCTGACCTCTGAGATTCGGACAGCTCTCTGGGCAACACATTCAGGGATGTATCTTCCAGTTGTTCTGGGATAAAAAATAATCACCTGCAAAAACCAGCCTGTATTATTTTTTTCCTCTCTCCCAGTCCGGCGGGGCTGGCAGAAGGGGTTTTGCTGACACGAGGGTTCTCTGTATGTGCCGATTGAGGTGTGGCTCTCTCAGGGCTGCCAGGACGAGCAAGTGGAAAAGCACAGCAATTGCCCTCCAAGTGTGAGGTCCAAGGAGCCCAGCAGAGCGGGACCCCGCCACCGGCCACGTGCAAAGCCACCACGAGGACTCCCTGCAGGTGTAACTCTTCCGCTGGGCTTTGGAATCGGGGCTTTGGGGGTTGGTTAGAGCATGAGTGTGTGCGCGTGTGTGTGCTTTTAATTCCTGAGAGCCCCAGCTCCAGTCACCTCTACCATCTCCTTTTGGATCATTTGGTACTAAATCTATCTGTGCGTTAGGAGAGAACCTCTGCTCCTGCTGTCCTTCCTGCAGATCCTTCCCATCCGGAGGCGTTTCGCAGTGCTGGAGAACAGAGACATTTCAGCAGTGGTGGAATTGCAACAGGGGTTGGCTTTCTCACGGAGCACTAGCATTAAAATGTACTAATTTTTTAAACTTGCGGCTTGTCCCTTCTTGGGTAACTAATCTGGTTTTAAAATCCTTTTCAGGACCATTGCTCTTGATGTTAACCTGCTATGCCTGGAAGTCTTATGTCAGTCTCTGCTTTCAGCCCTTAATATCAACACACACATTAATCTTGAAGTGCAATATTTACTGGAGATGTCCATTTTTTCCTGGATCTGTTTTAATCAGAATGTGTTAAATGCTGGGAATAAACAGTCCTGGTTGAAAGTAACTTTGTAGAATATGTTGGGAAAGGGGGAGTCAGGTTCTGGCAGTCCTGATTGCCAAACCCGCACCTGCCCTGCCTGCTCACCAGCACCATGTTGCACCAACACATTCAGATACCCAGGAATGAGATACACTACACATAAGCCACTACATCTGAGTCAAAAACATGTCTTGCAGCTACAGCTAAAAGAAACCAGTTTTGAAACACGCATCTGAATTTTTTTAACATTTTCTAATTTATTTGATGAGATGACTTCAGCTCTGGGCTCTGAAGGGGTGAGGCTGTCCCAGAGCTGCAGCCTTTTGTCTCTTGTTGCCAGCAGCATGAAACCCACCCTGAGGTTCCCTGTGCTGGGGCTGGAGGAGTGAAGGAGGTTCCAGCCCCAGGGGCAGGACTTGTCTCTGAATATTTACCTTCTTTCTCTTCTCCCACCCCTCAGTGTCATGCTGTGGGCTCACAGGGTGCTCAGAGCTGCTGAGCTTGTGCATAAAGCTGGAGCCTTGCAGGAGCTCCTGGGGAGCCCAGTGTCCCTCCCTGGGAGCTGCATCCTGCTCTGGTGAAGGTACCCTGGGGAGCTTCTTGCCATGGCAGCTTTACCTCCGTTCCTCTCCAGCTCATCCCCCCCCCACCCCTCCCTCCCCTCAGCTCATTTCTTTCTCATCTGTACTTTTTTTGTTCTTGGGTATTTGTGTTTTTGGTGTATCTTTGCTTCTTCTTAACTGTAATAGATGTACACTTAAAATAAATGCTTCAAATTAAAAGGCTTTTAAGTTAAGGGATACCTTTTCCATAGTGTAGTTAATTGGTGCATCCACTGATTGCTGCTATAACCCTGCAGTCTCTCCTCCCTCTATTTTAAAGACAGTTTGGGCCCCAGCTGCCTCTGGCCTTCCCTTCTGGGGGAAGCTGAGCTGAGCTCACTCCATCACTGGGGTCCTCCCAGGCCGGGCTTTGCTTTTGGGCTGATGCAACAGAGAAGGGCACAGGGAACAAACCCCCGGCAGCTCCTCCAGGGGTGGAGTGTGCTGGGCTCCAGGGAAAAGGCTCTGCCCCAGCACCCAGAGGGTCACAGGCAAACCCCAACTGGGGCCACCTTCCTTTGGGATGTCTGTCCATGCCAATGCCTCAAGAATCTCATGGTGAGAGGGACCAGACCCATGGCAGCGGGCTCTGTGCTGGGATGGGAGGGAGGTGGGACCCCTGGCAGTAACAAATACCTCTGGAAATCTGCACTGTCCCCATGGATTGCTGAGGTTCGTGCTGCCCTGATTAATGCCAATTTGCTGACTGCAAATAAACATTAAATGGAAACTATTAAAGAAATCTATTTTAAAGAAAGGAGTGGAGATGTCTTTCTTTGCAGTGCCTTTGCCAAAGCCATAACCCCACCCAGGGCTGTATTGGGGGGGTTACTGTTCTCAGGGAGTATTGGCTGAGGTCTGTCCTGCCTCACGCCTCTGCTCTGGTCCCCTGCAGCTGAGAGATGGGGCTGGGAGGGGGATGAGGAAAGGGCTCTTTTCCCAAAACCCATCCCACACCAGGGCCATAGAGCTGGGAGAGGGAGGACTGGGCTTCTCTCCTGCCTGTGCCTCCCTGTGAAAAATGTTCCCCAAGCCCCTGGTTACCCTGTGACGCACAACAGAGCCAGTCCTGGCAATCTACATTTATTCATGCAGTGCAAAGCTGACAGTGACTGTTGCAGCCACTTGCGTCCAACCTACGGCAGCAGCTGGACCAGGGCAGGGCAGGCAGCTGGGCTCCTAATGCTGGAAGAAATCCCCAAAGGGCTCTGGTGAGAGCTGGGATCTGGAGGCAGGGAGTGCTCAGGCACCCTTCAGCTCCCAGCACCAGTGGGAGGCAAGGCAGCAGTGCCACAGCAGGGTCTGACCGTAGCTGTGTGGTCATTCCCCTGGCCCCAGGGCTGGCAGGAGCCCCTGCCCCCCTCCCCTGCTCCCATCCAGGAGTGCCCACCTTGGAGCTGACCATGTCTCTGGTGCGTGCGCGCAGTTTGTTGACCTGGGTCTCGGCGATGTCGGCGCGTTCCTCGGCGTCGTCCAGCTCGTGCTGCACCTTGCGGTACTTCACCAGGTTGGAGTTGGCCTGCTGCTCCTGGGCAGGGAGAGGGGAGAGGTGGCTGCAGGGGGCATAGGGGACAGTGGGCTCCGAGCTCCCCATGCTGCCCTCATGGCCCCTGGCAGGCAGTGCCAGGGAGGGACAGCCCTGTCCCCTCTCCCCCAGCAGTGATGGGCACTTACAGCCTCCTCAAACTGGCGCTTGTAGCTCTTGACCTTGCTCTGCAGCTTGTCAATCAGGTCCTGCATCCGAGCCAGGTTCTTCCGGTCTTCCTCAGCCTGCAAGTGCCCCTTAGTCAGACCCCAGCAGCCCCTCACCTTTATCAGAGAGTCCCAGTGGTGCCAGGACAGGCAGCACCAACCAAGCCCTCGGCCCCATGTCACAGCACCGGTCCCTTGGTTCCCTCCTTGTGCCCCAACACCCAGCTCAGGAGGTGCTGGGAAATGGGCAGAAGGACCCAGAGCAGCGAGCAGATGTTGTGACAGGGAGAAGCTTGTGCAGCTGTTGTCATTCCCCACACAGAGTCCAGAGCAAGCCCAGGTTGTTGGGTACCATGGGAGGCCAAGCAATGAGAGCTGTGCCAGGTGCTGCTGGCCCGGGGCTAGAGCTGTGTCCAGAGCTGCTGTACCTGATAGTTCAGCTCCTTGATCCTGCGCTCGTACTTGCGAATGCCCTTCTGGGCCTCTGCCATCTTCTTCTGCTCCGCATCCAGCTCTCCCTCCAGCTCCCGCACCTGCAGGGGGCACAGGACACCTCAGCACTTGGCTCCCAAGCACCAGCACCAGCCCAGCTGAGGCCAAGCAACTCTCCCAGCTCAGAGAAGCCACCGCAGAGGCTAAAACCATCCTGAGCTGGGGCCAGGCTGGCAGGCCCTTGGGGACTGTCCCTTGGTCCCCCAGAGGCACCCCCTGTCCCCAGAGGGATGGGGCAGAGTCCAGTGCCACAGGGACTAGGGCAGCCCCAGGAGTCAGCTCCTGGAAGACACAGCCAGGGATCTGCCCCTGCTTTCTCACCCTGGCCTCCAGTTTCTGGATCTGCTTCTTGCCCCCCTTGAGAGCAATCTGCTCTGCCTCGTCCAGGCGCATCTGCAGGTCCTTGATGGTCTGCTCCATGTTCTTCTTCATGCGCTCCAGGTGTGCGCTGGTGTCCTGCTCCTTCTTCAGCTCCTCTGCCATCATGGCAGCCTGCGAGGCCGAGAGCAGCGCACATCACCACAAGGCCAGGCCAGACCAGACCAGGGGCTCAGTGGAGAAGTTTTGAGACTCTCCCCAGCCTTGCAGCGCAGTCCCCACCACTCTCTTACATCAGTGATGGCCTTCTTTGCCTTCTCCTCGGCGTTACGACACTCCTGCACCGCATCCTCCACCTCGTTGCTCAGCTGGGAGATGTCTGCCTCCAGCTTCTTCTTCTGGTTGATCAGACCCGTGTTCTGCACACAGAGCAGGTTTGCTGTGACCGGGGCTGGTCCTTCACCACTGCTGGACACACTCCTGACTCTCCCACCAGTGCAGACAGGGGGCTTGGCAGTGCCTCACCTGCGAGTGGAGCAGGGTGACTCTCTCGGTGGTCTCCAGCAGCTCCTGCTCCGCCAGCTTCCTGCTCCTCTCCGCCTGCTCCAGCGCCGCCCGCAGCTCCTCCACCTCAGCCAGCAGCAGGTTGTTGCGGCGCTCCAGGGCGCCCGCCTGCTCCTTCAGGTCATCGTTGTGGCGCTGGGTGTCATCCAGCTCGATCTGCAGGTCCTGTGGGGCAGCGCGGGGTCAGCGGGGACAGCGCGGGGCCAGGCCGGCAGCAGGGACGGCGCCGAGTCCGACCCAACCTTGATCTGGGCCTGGAGCTGGCGGCTCAGGCTCTGGAACTCGGCAGCCTGGCGGTTGGCGTGGTTCAGCTGGATCTCCATCTCGTTCAGGTCCCCCTCCATCTTCTTCCTCAGCCGCACGGCCTCGTTCTTGGCCCGGGCCTCTGCATCGAGCGAGGCCTGCATGGAGTCCATGGCGCGCTGGTGGTTGCGCCTGCAGGAGAGGCCACGCATCAGCCACGGCCCCTGGGGACGGCCCTGCCAGGGCCACGGTGCCAGCTCTGCCCCCGCAGCGATGTGCCAGCCTGTCCCCTCACCCCACTCACCTCAGGTTCTCAAACTCCTCGTCCTTCTCCGCCAGCTTCCTGTCCATCTCAGCCTTGATCTGGTTCAGCTCCAGCTGGATGCGCAGGGTCTTGCTCTCCTCGTGCTCCAGGGCTCCCTAGAGACAGCTCAGCCATGGGAAGGTGGTTCCAGGGAAGGGGGCTCTCCCCAGCTCCCCACCCCAGCCTGGCCTTCTCCCCCAGCCATTGCTATGGGGCCAGGGCAGCTAGAGCCACCCCAGTGCCTGCAGCGGTTGCAGGACCCCCACGAATGGGATTCCCAGGGGTCACAGCCTAGCTCAAGACTGTCACCCACCAGCAGCCTCCAGCCAGAGCTGCAGGCTGGGCCAGTGGCTACCGGGGGCAGCAGGAACCACTAGGAAACAAGGACTCACCTCAGCCTCCTCCAGAGCTGCCTGGATGTCACTCTTCTCACTCTCCAGCACTTTCTTCACCTTCTCCAGCTCATGGATGGTTTTGCCGCCCAGACTGATCTGGTCAGTCAGATCAGCAATTTCCTCTGCCAGGGACAGAAGGAATTTGGTCAGGAAGGAGTTTGTGGGGCCAGCCCCACACAAGTGATATCCCCATGCCCCTGCCCAGGCTCAGCTGATGCCCCCCAGCCCCTTGGAGAGCAGCCAAGGCTGTGCTTGGGGACATTTCTGCAGTCTGGGAGAGAGCATAGAAGAGCCATTAAGGACCTGTTTGACCAAGAGCAAAACCCCCAAGGCAGTGTCATGCCACAGCCACAGCACTCAGCAGCAAACTGTGCACCATTAGGGGACAGGAGCCATCTGGGCACAGGATTTCTTTGGGCACAGGAGCCATCTGGGCACAGGATTCATTTGGGCACAGCAGCCATCTGGGCACAGGAGCCAAGTGGCTCTGCTTGTCCTCCCAGAGTGTCCCCAGCATGAGGGCAAGAGACACACTGGCATCCCAGCAGGGCTGCTGCATCCCTCCAAGGGATGGGCTGAGCAGCAAGGTCCACTCCTGGCCAGCAAAGCACCCAATCCCACATGTCTGAGGGAGGGAGGCAGAGCCCGAGGGGAGAGCTTGAGCCCAGTCCTACCCTGCAGGTTCTTGTTCTCCCTCTTGAGGGTCTCCAGGTGGTCCAGGGACTCCTCGTAGGCGTTCTTGAGCTTGAAGAGCTCCGTGCTCAGGCTGCGTGACTCCTTCTGTGACGCCTCCAGCTCCACCTGGGTCTCCTCGTACTTCTGCTTCCACTCTGCCAGGACCCTGTCGAAGTTGCGCTGCTTCTTGTCCAGGGCAGCGCAGGCGGCGTTGGCTCGTTCCAGATCCACCGAGAGGTCCTCGATCTCGGTCTGTAGCCGGTGCTTGGTCTTCTCCAGCGAGGCACACTTGGCGTGGGCAGCCTCCACGGCCTCCTCTGCCTCCTGCAGCCGGGTGGCCAACTTCTTCCTGCCGAGGGCACCGGGGTGAGCGCTCCCTGTCCCCATGCCATCCCTCCCCACAGCCTCAAAGCCAGGCAGGAGCGTGCCGTGCTGCCCTGGGTCTGGGAGAGCCCCACTGCTGAACAGAAACCTACAAGGAACTGACTCCTGCTGTGGGACTTACTTGGCTTCCTCCAGCTCCTCAGTCCTCTGGATGGCATCAGTCTCGTACTTGGTTCTCCACTGGGCCACCTCGGCATTGGCTTTGGATAAGTTCCTCTGGAGCTCGCTCTTGGCCTCCCCCTCCTCCTCGTACTGCTCCCGCAGCAGGTCACAGTCGTGCCGGGAGGCTTGCAGGGCGTGGGCCAGGGCGTTCTTGCTCTGAGGAAGGGAGAGCAGCAGCTGCCTGCAGGCTCCAGGACACAGGCCATAGCACCAGGACCAGCAGCAGGGAGCTTCTGTTCTTCCCAGGGGAAGAGCTGCCCTGTGTGCAGCCCACCTCCCCTGCCCAAGAGTCTGGGCCACTGCCACAGTGTCACTCAGAGACCAGCGCCCTGTGTCACTGCCACAGTGTCACTCAGAGACCAGTGCCCTGTGTTACTGCCACAGTGTCACTCAGAGACCAGTGCCCTGTGTTACTGCCACAGTGTCACTCAGAGACCAGTGCCCTGTGTTACTGCCACAGTGTCACTCAGAGACCAGCGCCCTGTGTCACTGCCATGGTGTCACTGCCACAGTGTCACTCAGAGACCAGTGCCCTGTGTCACTGCCACTGTGTCACTGCCACAGTGTCACTCAGAGACCAGTGCCCTGTGTTACTGCCACCGTGTCACTCAGTGCCCTGAAACCTCACCTTGGTCTCTTCCTCCAGCTGCCTCTTCAGTTCCTCAATGCTCTGTGTGAAGGAGACCTTGCCACGGCTCAGCTGGTTGATGAAGGACTCCTTCTCCTCCAGCAGCCGGCTAAGCTCCCCTGCATTCAAACAGAGCCAAAACAACTCCTTTGGGGCTGAAGGGCTGCAATCTGCACTAGCCCACACTCCCCCAGAGCCTGTGGCCTCTGGCTGTCCCAGCTGTATCCCCACCAGGGCAAGCTGGGCCATGGGCAGAGGCAAAGGATGCCAGCAAGGAATTCCTCCTGAGGCACAACTAGCTTTTCTCTCCACGGGAGGAGGACAGACTGCCCGGCTGAACCCCACTCCCCCAGCCAGACACCCCAGAGTCAGAGCAGTCCCGAGCAGTCCCTGGCTCGTGCCCCACGCACCATTCTCGGTCTGCAGCCGGCCCCGCTGGGCGTTCACATCTGTCAGCTGGCGCTGCAGCTCATCCACTTTGGCCTTGGCCTCGCTCAGCTGGTCCTCGTAGGTGCGGCACAGCTTCTCAGCATTGGCCTGCAGGCACCAGCACAGCCTGGCTGAGCCCAGCTCTGGCCACACAGCACGGTTCTCCCACCCTGGGACTCCCTGCCCTGCTCAGTGGATCCAATGGGCACACAAGGTAGAGAGCAGGAGCCTGCCAGAGCTTGCTGCTAAGCTGACAGTGGCTCTCTGCAGTCAGTCTCCCAGGAAATGTCTTTCCAGTGCCTCCAGACTTCACTAGGACAAGTAAATCGTCCTGTAATTGATGCCAGGATAATTTTTTTGCCTTTTCTTTTATACCCCTCTTATATACCCTTTAATATGGTTTTATGTATTCTCAGTGCTTTTAGCCCCACACTTGTACCTTCCCAAGGCTGAGAACTCAGCTCAGCCCCACGGCACTGTTAAACCAGGAGAGCAAACATCCTGGGAGCCCCAGACACCAAGGGCCTCTCCAGAACACATTTTGGAACCTCAGCCAGGCCCAGCCAGGGGGAAGGTTCCTCACAACGAGGGCTTCACTCCAGCCTCTCACTGGGGGAGCTTTGATAGCTGTGCTAATTAGCAATGCTATAATTGTGTGTATTTGGGTGTGTGGGGGCAGTGTGTGCATTTTGGGGCATTCCACCTGGACCAAGTGCTGTACCCAAGGATCCTGAAATAAATCCTGAGGTAAAACCCCCTTTTCCCCATAAACTGTGTTTGGGTTTTAATTTTAAGACCAGGGAAAAGGCAGCATAGTGACACAGAGACAAGCTATGGGTCAAACAGGGACTTGGCAATGGCAAAGATCTATTTGAGACAGCATCTCATGGACATGGCTGTGCTGGTCATGCTGCACTCAGTTCCACCAATGTCCACAGGAGAGACCAGCCAGCCCTGTGGAGAACCAGCACCCACCTTGCCCTTGGTGATGTACTCAACACTGGAGGACAGGTCATCAATCTCCATCTTCATCTCGCTCTTCTCCTTCTCCAGCTTCTGCTTGACGCGCTGCAGGCTGTCGATCTGCTCGCCCAGCTCGGCCACGCTGTCCGCGTGCTTCTTGCGCAGGGCGGCGGCCAGCGCGTCGTGCTGCAGCGTGGCCTCCTCCAGGTCCCTCCGCAGCTTCAGGAATTCTGCCTCCCTCTTCTTGTTCAGCTCCAGCTGCGTGGCCGTGCTGCCTCCAGCCTCCTCCAGCCTCTCGCTCAGCTCCTCCAGCTCCCGCGACACCTCCGCCCGCTGCTTCTCCACCTTGGCCCTGGCAGCTCGCTCGGCCTCCAGCTCCTCCTCCAGCTCCTCCACGCGTGCCTGGACACACAGCAAAGGGCAGATGCTCCAAGCTCGTGATGCCTTAGGTTTTAAC
This sequence comes from Erpornis zantholeuca, assembly GCA_013400515.1. Lineage (NCBI taxonomy): Eukaryota > Metazoa > Chordata > Aves > Passeriformes > Timaliidae > Erpornis > Erpornis zantholeuca. The sequence goes on along the minus strand of VZTN01027120.1, from coordinate 433,406 downwards.
TTTTGTATTTTTCCAATCCTGCCCTGTCCAGTGTCACTCTGCAGTTCCCTGGAGCTCGTTCAGTGCTGTTCTCTCATGCTCACACACACACAACAAAGCCTCTCCAGCTCTCCAAGGACACCCAGACCCTCCTAGGCCCAACAACTGCAAACCACAATCTTGGCAAGAGGGGGGCAAGCTTGGGCAAATCCCATCCTTGCCTGGCTTCTGCTTGGGGAATTGATGCTGAGATCCAAGTGGGAAGAACTCGGGAGCTGTCCTTGTCCATGTTGAGATGCACTGAGGCAGGAGCCTCTGGAGCCCAGAGTGTACCTCTGAAGGCCTTTCCAATCAATCCCTCCTTGATTCCTTTATTCCTGTCTGCTCTCTGTTTCTAGGGAGCCATTTAAGGCATCACTCTTGGTGAAGGTCCAGCATCTCTGCTCTCCACAGCAGAGCAATGTCTCTGCTGATGAGGGGAAGCAAGAAGCCACCAGTCTTGGGCTCTTTTGGGAGGCAGGTCCTCCTTGGTAGCATGTTTGGAGCTCCTGCTCTCCTCTGTCCCTGCCATCAGGATCCAGCTGGCATGAGCTTCTTTTTATGGGAACTTCCACGATTGTGGGGAGCTGTCTCTGATAGAAAGAAGCCCAGCATCCTAGATTTGGGGTTTCAGAGTTTGGGCACTGGATTAAAGGTTTTATTTTGGACAGAGAACTATGTCCTGGAAGCTGTTCCTAAGGCTGGTGATAGTGTTCATCTCAATACCTCATTCTTTAATTTTCAACCCACCATGTTTTGGCAGAGGGCTTGGCTCCTGCTACCCATGCCAGCTTTTTCCAAGGAGATGTCCCTGTGCTCAAAGAGGGACTGGCCCACGCAGATTCCCCAGCACAACACATCCAATGGAAATTTCAGGCTCCCAGGCTGTAAGAACAGTTCTTCCCACCATACCTGGACCTCCTTGATCTTCTTCTGCAGCTGGGCCTCCATCACCTGCCCATCTTCAATCCTTGAGTTCAGCTGACTCATCTCAAAGTCTTTCCTGCACAAACAGAAGACAGAGCCTCTGGTCAGACAAACACTGTTCTGACAAGTCCTTCTGGCTCCTAAATTTCCCTGCACTGTTACACTCAGGCCAGAGGACAATCAAACCCACACAGGAAAGGACTGCAGAGGTATGAAGACTCTCATGGGAAGCTCACAGGGAGGGCTGGAGCAGCCAAATTGGCAGAGAACTGGCTCTGAGGTTTTCCCTCTGAGCTCCCAAGGTGTTCTCCAGTTCCCCAATGAGAATGGGACACGACTGAAGCCTGTACTTGCAGCTGAGGCCCCAGCAAAGTGTGGGATGCTGCCAGGGAGGTCCTTCCTCTCCAAGCCCACGTACAAAGGAAGGTCTATCATGCCCTGGTCTGTGAGTCTGTCACAAGCTCCTCTGCAAAGCACCCAGGAAAACCCAGCCCTCCTCGTGCCTGGAGTGGTCACACAGCAGTGCCCAGAGCCACAGCCCAGCAGCCCCTGCAGAGGCCACACATCCACCACATTTAGAGGTGCAAAGCAAGCCCAGGGCCCAGGCAGGTGTCACACACTCACTTCTTGAGCTTCTCATCCAGCTGCTGTTTGTCATTCTCCAGATCCATTACAGACTCTTGTGACAGCTTCAGGTCTCCTTCAAGCTTCCTCTTTGCTCTCTCCAGGTCCATGCGCACTTTCTTTTCTTGTTCAAGAGAGCTTTCCAGCTGGACAGTGAAGGGAGGTGGGGTAGGGAGGGAAAGGACCCTCTGCAGCCCCACCCTTACCCATGTCCACTGCTGTGGGGTCTTCACCCAGCCCTGGGAGCCACAGGTGCTTCCCAGATGGTCTCCAGGCCCATTCCCTCAGCCCAGGACTGCTCTCCAGGGCCTCTACACCACCTCTTGTTTCAGGGGTAGTTTGTCAATGGGACTATTCATCAACTGGCCAGGGATCTGGTAACAATCCCACAGTCCAGATCCCACTCAGGGACAGCCTTTGGGCTCTCCTGGAGATATGACACAAACCTCTCTTGCTTTATTCCCACTCACATCATCCTATGACTCACATCATCCACTTGCTGCTCCAGCTTGACCTTGGCTTTGGTCAGTGTGTTGACCTTGTCCTCTTCAGCCTGCAGGTCATCCAGGGCTTGCTGATGGGCCTCTTGCAGGGCTTTCTTCTCTTTTGTCAGCTTGGCAATGGTCTCATCCAGAGCAGCCATCTCCTCAATCAGGTTTTTAACCTGCATCAGCAAGGACAAGCATAGAGTCTCTTCTCAGAGGAAGGGGGTGCAAAGCTACTCCAGCAGCCTGATCTTGAAAGGCAGGAGTCCATCCACAGGCAAGAGCAGCTGAGCACCCTACCAGCAGCCAGCCCCTCTGCCCTTGGCCAGGCTGGTCCCACCAGGTGGGTTTTTCATGCTCCAAATCACTTGCCACAGCACAGAACCATTTGCCCACACCCCTCTGGGCAATGAGGCAGGACAAGGATGGTTTTGCCCTCTCCCACCTCCCTTTTGCCTCTGCCCTGCCCCAGCTCCCCCACTCCCCCAGCAGCCTTATCCCAGGTGTTTCTCTGGTGTCCCCACAAGCGCTGAGGCCCCAGGGCAGCGAGGCTGGACGCTGCAGGAAGCTCACCTACCTTGTTCTCCGTGGCATGTTTCTCCTTCTCCACCTTGGCCAGCGTGATCTCCAGGTCATCGATGTCCTTCTTCAGCTCTGCACACTCATCCTCCAGCTTGCGTTTCTTGGCAGTGAGCTCAGAGTTCATCTCCTCCTCATCCTCCACACGCTCCATCAGCTCCTTCACCTTGGCCTCCAGCTGGATCTTGGACTTGATGAGCAGGTCACAGCGTTCTTCTGCATCTGCCAGGTTGTCTTGCTCCTGGGAGAGGCACAGGAGAGCCAGGGCTCACCCTCTGCCCCTGGACTCTACTCTCAACCCTGCTGTCCTGGCCTTCTCCTTGTGGAAGGGGCAGAGCAAACCTGAGGTGCTCAGGTGTGGAAAAACCACAGCTCCAGTCACTGCCTGTGATCGAGGTTTGCAGGACAACCACTCACACCAACCAGGGACAAAGAGCAAATCAATCTTTCCAGAGGAAGGACACACTGGCACAAAAACCAGCACAAAATTTGGCAAGCAAATGTTGCCATCCCCTCCCAGCCCCTTGTGAGGAGAGCACTCTTCCCAGAGCCAGGGGTTCACAAATCCCTGTGACAGCCCCAGGATGTGATGGTGCTTCAGGTCTGCAAAGCTTTATGTTGTGTTTCAGACAGATTGTGGCAGTGAGGGACCCTCAGAACTGCAAGAGGCTGAAGGAGGGCTCTAGGACCTTCTGGTCCTTTTTCTACTCATGGGCCCTGCACTGTTTTTACACTTCCAGAGAGAGGTTGAAGCACTCACTGCCTGCAGCTGGAGAGCCAGATCATTCTTCTCCTGGATCATGGAGACCTGCTTCTCTTCCAGCTCCTTCCTTTTAGCCTCAGACTTCTCCAGAGCCTCCTTCAGCTTCTGGAATTCCTCCTTCAGGTTGGACATTTCCTTCTCAGTCTGAGCAGACTTGAGTAAAGGCTTGATCTTGAAGAACAGCTTCATCCAGGACCAGTTCTTGACAGCGTTGAAGGCCCGGATGTTCCACTGGATGGTGTAGAGGGCTTCCCTGGGGGAATACAAGCACAGCATCACCGGGGGTGCACATTGCCTGTGTCCCATCCTGGCTTCTGCAGGCCTGGACATGGCTCCATTCTCCACCAGCTGGACAAATGGCAGAATGGCAGAATGAATGGCACATTGTCTGCACGCTGTACTGGCCCTGCTAGGAGGGGTGGGGTGGCCTGGATTTCAGCTCTCCTCACTCTGCTTCCCTATCAGGCTTCCAGCAGAAACCAGATGCTCCCTACACCTAGATCCTCCCCACCAGGGCCATGCCAGACCTCTTCCAGGTCTGTCTCCATCCCTCAGGGCCAACCCCTGCCAGACACAGGCAAGTCCCACAGGTCAAACCCACTGACACGTGCAGAAGGGACAAGGAGACACAAAGTTCTGCCTTTTTCCCTCACAACTCTACCTCCTGCTGATGATCTTCTGATACTCCAAACGCATGAGGTACCCACGGATCCTGGCCTGGAGCATCGTCAGGACCTTGGCCAGACGCTCATCTCGCATCTCCTCCAGCAGGCCCAGCAAACCAGCCTTGAAAAACACCTGTGGGCAAGAGAGTGGAGTTACCAGCAGAAGGACAGAAGGCTCAGGGGTAACACAGCCTGCTAGGGAGGGCTGGAGGTGCACCCATACACGGCACAGGCACCTGGGCACCAGATCTCTGCCCTGAGCACATTGTGCTCCTGAGCAGGGACAAGCTGCTGTGCTGGGTGGGATGAGGTCAGGCAGTGACCTGCTCTTTCTCTTCCTGACTCAGCCTGAGCCCCTTCAAGGGCCACACACACCCTGCAGAGTGCAGGGCTACAGCAGAGCTGTGGCCAGGCAGAGACAGGTATGGAGAGCAACAGGAGGGACAATTCCTCCCTCCCTAGGAGCAGCTGGCTGCTCTCACCTTGGTGTGACCAAACTTGTACTGTGCACGGTCCAGGTCCAGGGAGCTCAGCAGCTTCTCCGTGGCCTTCCTGCTGTCCACAAACTTGTCTTCTGGAATGGCTGCTGGATTGAGGATACGGTAGCTGCAGGCACAAAGAAGAGGGAGGCCATGCAAGAGGACTGCAGCATCACCATCCTCCCAGAACCTCAGCCATGCCAGCTCACACCACAGGCTGGAGCCGTGTGTGAACCAGCTGCTCCAGGGCACAGGAGTGCAGGCACCAGGGAACTCTGGCAGATTTTAGTCTGAACATCACAGGGACTGTGCAAGGAGGCCACTGGCCTCACTAGGCCTGGGCTAAGCAGCATGGGTGGGACCAGCTGGAGAATCTCAAGGATCCATCCCAGGGGCAGAGAGGAATCTGAGCAAGGATCTGAGGGCTTGAGCCTTGCCACCATCCCTCTGCACCAGCCCTGCATTCAGGGCCACAGACATCCAGATCTCATCCCAAACTCTGTGTCTGGCACTCTAGAGCCAGCAGCAGAGCTATCCCAAACTGGACAGGCACTGGGGGTACATGGGGGAGCAGGCTGGAGCCAGGACAAGTCTGTCTGCCCTCAGAACACGTGTGGGTTGCTGAAAAGGGAAAAGAGGGAGTCACCGCTGCTTGAAGTCTGCGTAGAGGATCCTGTTGGGGAATCCCTTGCGGCAGATGCGGATCCCTTCCAGGACACCATTACAGCGCAGCTGGTGCAGCACCAGGAAGGAATCCATGGCTCCTGTGGGGGAGGACAGACATGGAGCAGCTGCTCAGCCCAAAGAGACAGAGGAAATGGAGCTGCAGCCTGGGCCTGCGCCCTGGGAACATCCTGTGGTTGGAACAAGGGTGTCAGCCTGTCCCACAGGTCTGTGCTGTGCACCACTGCTGCAGTCTGAGCCTGGGGTGGTGGAACTCGGCCTGAAAGACTCATCCATGCCTGCTGTTATACAAGTGCCAGGCTGTACAGCCAAAAAAATGGGAGCTGGCAAAGGTTGCTCTCCCCAGCAGAGGAGATTGATCTGGGTCACAGGAGTTTCATCACTGCGATGGGGTCAGGGCTCAGTGGTGGCATGAAAAGGGTGGGTGCAAGAATCCCTTCCAGCTCCCGCATGCAGCTGAGCCCCAGGGCACTGCCAGGCTGCTGCCTTTTGTCTCGTTGGGGATGATGCAGCGCACGAAGTGGGGCTGGGTGGAGCGCAGGTTGGTCATCAGCTTGTTGAGATTCTCCTGCAGGGCAGACACAGGGGGTGAGGGGGCAGCTCTGCTTCCTACCACACTTCCCTTTCTCTCCAGCCCCTTCCCCTCACAGGCAGGGAGGGAACAGATCCTGAGAGCCCCTTACGGCACAAGAAAGGGAGAATTTCCTCTTGCTGTGCTGCCAGCTCAGGGGCAGGATCAGTGCCAGGGTGGGAGCCATGGCAGACAGGTCAAATGGCACCAGCAGGTTTTGCTGTGCCACAGAGGTTTGCTGTGCCAGATGCTTCCCAAATATTTGTAGGTAAAGTTTTGCTGCAGAGGAGAGCCAGGGACACAGGACTGGGCATATTCCTGGTACTGGCTCAGCACCCTGCAGTTCCAGTGCTGGTGTCCACACTGCCAGCAGGCTGAGAATGTTAGGATATGCAGGATTTCCCTGCACCTCCACAGTGCTTCACCCCCTTTGGCTGTGACAGAGAGCCCTGCTGATCCAGACTCCTTTACTCTCCAAGGCACAGCCCTGCCCTTGCTTGTGGGAAAAGCATCTGCATCCTTGATCTTTCCAGCTGCCTTCCCCTGCTTATACAGGCTCAGCCTGTCCAGGCCCAGCTCAGGGAAGGGAACACCTTCCCACAGCTCCACATCACCATGGGGCAACTCCTCACCACAGACACCTTTCCCTGAACAGGGGCTCTTATCCAGGAGAAAGAAAGTCACACCTTTCCCTGAACAGGGGCCCTGCCACAGAGCTGCCCTGGCACAGAATCACAGAATGTTCTGAGTTGGAAAGGACCACAAGGATCATTCAAAGTCCAGCTCCTGGCCCTGCACAGACACCCCAACAATGCTGGGGAGTGTTGTCCAAATGCTCCCGGAGCTCTGGCAGCCTCAGGGCTGTGACCATTGCCCTGCTACCACAAGGCTGTCATGGCAGGACACATCCCTCTGTGCTGCTTTCCAGCTGGTTGAGCTCTGGGTTGGATAAGTAACTCCCGTGGTGAGCATGGGATGGAGCTGTGTGACATCCTGAGCTGTAAAGTGGGTCATTGTCACCCCACAGGACAGGGAGCTGCCTGCTCAGAGACCTGCAAGATCCTCCTCCATTTTCTTCTGCCCAAAAGTTGTCCTTCCCGCTGATGGGAATGAGGAGAGAAGTAGCACAGACTTAAAGTGATGTTCATGTAATTAATTATCTAAACATCACTACAAGTCTTAACTGCTGCTCTCCCAAAGGCGAGCGTCACGTGGGCAGGAGTAGCATGAGCCTAGCTCCAAGGGAGCCCTCCCAGCCTGGAGCCTTGTGTCCTGCCCTAGGGGCACAGGGACAGGGCTGGGACTCTGCCAGGCATGGGCCCCTTGCTTAGGGATGAGAGGGAGCTGGGGGCTTTGGGCTAGTGGTGGTCCTTCAGGAGCTCTGGTGGTCCTTCCAGCCCCAGGAGGTGCAAGAAGCCAAGAGGCTCGGCAGGGAAGTGGGACTGCCAGTGGGACCCTCAGAGCACGTTTCCCTCATGGCCCTGGATGAGGGTCTTACCTTGTGCAGCTGTGACACTGTTTGGAAAGACGCTGCCTTTTTACGTTTCTCCTTGGTCCCTGGCTTGTGAGGCTCCTCTGTTGAGTTGAAATATTGATTATTTGTATCAGCAAAAACATCTGTCTGGCTTGGGGGACTCAGGAGCACCCCCAAACACCCCTAAAATTCCCATAACCCTTGCTGTTTCCAAAGCAGAGGTGGTTGTGCCCTGCTGCAGAACAAAGGCACTGACCACCAAAAACATCTCCCACAGCAGCCAGCTCTGGGTGTTGCTCCTCAGCTCCTGGTAGGAAGACACCCCTTCAGACCC
>VZTN01027120.1:411828-425731 GCA_013400515.1 Erpornis zantholeuca | reverse complement strand
CAGCTCTGCCATACCTGGGGTCTTTGTCTCGTTGGGGATGATGCAGCGCACGAAGTGGGGCTGGGTGGAGCGCAGGTTGGTCATCAGCTTATTGAGATTCTCCTGCAGGGCAGACACAGGGGGTGAGGGGGCAGCTCTGCTTCCTACCACACTTCCCTTTCTCTCCAGCCCCTTCCCCTCACAGGCAGGGAGGGAACAGATCCTGAGAGCCCCTTACGGCACAAGAAAGGGAGAATTTCCTCTTGCTGTGCTGCCAGCTCAGGGGCAGGATCAGTGCCAGGGTGGGAGCCATGGCAGACAGGTCAAATGGCACCAGCAGGTTTTGCTGTGCCACAGAGGTTTGCTGTGCCAGATGCTTCCCAAATATTTGTAGGTAAAGTTTTGCTGCAGAGGAGAGCCAGGGACACAGGACTGGGCATATTCCTGGTACTGGCTCAGCACCCTGCAGTTCCAGTGCTGGTGTCCACACTGCCAGCAGGCTGAGAATGTCAGGATATGCAGGATTTCCCTGCACCACCACAGTGCTTCACCCCCTTTGGCTGTGACAGAGAGCCCTGCTGATCCAGACTCCTTTACTCTCCAAGGCACAGCCCTGCCCTTGCTTGTGGGAAAAGCATCTGCATCCTTGATCTTTCCAGCTGCCTTCCCCTGCTTATACAGGCTTAGCCTGTCCAGGCCCAGCTCAGGGAAGGGAACACCTTCCCACAGCTCCACATCACCATGGGGCAACTCCTCACCGCAGACACCTTTCCCCAAGGCCCGTGACTTATCCAGGAGAAAGAAAGTCACACCTTTCCCTGAACAGGGGCCCTGCCACAGAGCTGCCCTGGCACAGAATCACAGAATGTTCTGAGTTGGAAAGGACCACAAGGATCATTCAAAGTCCAGCTCCTGGCCCTGCACAGACACCCCAACAATGCTGGGGAGTGTTGTCCAAATGCTCCCGGAGCTCTGGCAGCCTCAGGGCTGTGACCATTGCCCTGCCACCACAAGGCTGTCATGGCACTTCCCTCTGTGCTGCTTTCCAGCTGGTTGAGCTCTGGGCTGGATAAGTAACTCCCGTGGTGAGCATGGGATGGAGCTGTGTGACATCCTGAGCTGTAAAGTGGGTCATTGTCACCCCACAGGACAGGGAGCTGCCTGCTCAGAGACCTGCAAGATCCTCCTCCATTTTCTTCTGCCCAAAAGTTGTCCTTCCCGCTGATGGGAATGAGGAGAGAAGTAGCACAGACTTAAAGTGATGTTCATGTAATTAATTATCTAAACATCACTACAAGTCTTAACTGCTGCTCTCCCAAAGGCGAGCGTCACGTGGGCAGGAGTAGCATGAGCCTAGCTCCAAGGGAGCCCTCCCAGCCTGGAGCCTTGTGTCCTGCTCTAGGGGCACAGGGACAGGGCTGGGACTCTGCCAGGCATGGGCCCCTTGCCTAGGGATGAGAGGGAGCTGGGGGCTTTGGGCTAGTGGTGGTCCTTCAGGAGCTCTGGTGGTCCTTCCAGCCCCAGGAGGTGCAAGAAGCCAAGAGGCTCGGCAGGGAAGTGGGACTGCCAGTGGGACCCTCAGAGCACGTTTCCCTCATGGCCCTGGATGAGGGTCTTACCTTGTGCAGCTGTGACACTGTTTGGAAAGACGCTGCCTTTTTACGTTTCTCCTTGGTCCCTGGCTTGTGAGGCTCCTCTGTTGAGTTGAAATATTGATTATTTGTATCAGCAAAACATCTGTCTGGCTTGAGGGACTCAGGAGCACCCTCAAACACCCCTAAAATTCCCATAACCCTTGCTGTTTCCAAAGCAGAGGTGGTTGTGCCCTGCTGCAGAACAAAGGCACTGACCACCAAAAACATCTCCCACAGCAGCCAGCTCTGGGTGTTGCTCCTCAGCTCCTGGTAGGAAGACACCCCTTCAGACCCCCAGAGTCACAGGGCCACCACAACAGCCCTACAGCCCCACACAAGCCCTCAGACCAGCACCCACCTACCCAGGCCAGGGAGGATTTTAGGGATCAACGTGGGTTTTCCCTTTGCCTGGGCTGCCAGGCACAGGGATGCTGCACCAACAGCTGGGCACGGAGGCGAGGAGGGGAGAGACTGAGGTGAAAAACGGGGTGAGGGTGCTCCTCACCTGAAGCAGAGCCCACATAGTTCTCATAGAGAGAGGCCAGGAGCTTGTTCTGGGATTTCTGGAAGACGGACACCACTGTCTCGTTCAGGGGGTCCTTGTTCTTGTCCAGCCACCCCACGATGTTGTACGGCACCTGTCCCCGGAGAGGAAGGGTCAAGCCAGCCCTGTCCCTGCCAGGGGAAGGTGTGGATGCTGGGAAGAGCTGCCAGGACGTACCACACCAGCGTAGTGCACCACCTCAAAGTGAGCCTCGTACTTCCGCTTCTTATCCGGCCGCGGCTTCTGGAAGTTGGGCGACTTCCCGATGTGGTTGTCATAGAGCTTGGACTTGAAGGTCATGTCAGAGGCTTTGGGGAACATGCACTCCTCTTCCAGGATGGACAGGATTCCCATGGGCTGCAGGGAGAGGGGGGAGGGGGTCTCGGAGTGACTTTTTGATGCATCCCACATCGCCTACTCTACACCCAGAGAATGAATTTTGTGCCTTTCTGTGCCTTTAAACTGAGCCCAAGAGGAGAGAGAGAGGAAAAAAACAGTCAGAAGAACTTTTTCAAAGCAACTTCCACACTTTTTCTGTGCTGCAAAGTCATTACTCCTCTCTGTTGTTCTTCTGCTGTGAATAGTAACAGCTGCTGCAGCAGAGGAAGGAAGAAGCATCCTTCCTTGCTTTCCAGCCAGCTCTCAACTCTATTTCTTCAAAAAGAGAAAAACAGAATTTTCCTAGAACTTTAGTTTCTTCTTCTTCTCTTCTGGACTTGTTCAAAACTCCAGAACATCAAACCCTCACTGGGAGCCCTTCCACCAGGGGTTCCCCACACAGACCCAGCTCCGGGGAGGAGACACCACACCCAGAAAGATTTAAAATTCTTCCAAGTTTCTCTCCACAGCAAAAACTTATTTAGCATTATTATTATTTTCTTGTGTGTTTGTTAAATAAATAGCTTTTTCCTCTTCACTTTCCTCCAAAAAAATTTCCCCAAACCTAGTGAAAACAAAGTAACTACAACCTACTTTCTATGAGAAAATATTTTTCTCTAAATTTGTCTCAAACCGAGACGGGGGATAAAGAGGACTGAGCTCAGTGTTGCCACATCCCATCCCAAAAAAACAGGAGGGGAGCCACTGAGCATGGGCTTGACCTGGGAGATCCCATCCTAATCCAGGTGCAACCCATGGGGCCAAGCTGTCACTGGCATATTGCAGGCTGGGTCTGACCTCCCAGGCCCATGTGGGCCTGCCTGTGAAACATGGGAGCTTGCCCTGGTCCAACAGAGAAGGAGAGATCCTCTCCAGGATTGCTCTTTTCAAAAAAAAAAAAAGAGTTTTCATCATGCAGTGTTGGAAATATCTCCTACAAGCTGCTCTGAATCAGCAAGTGCTCAAGTAAGAAGCACTGAGGGGCAAGTGGGAAGGAGAAAAAGGGAAGAGGTGATTGCTCTCTGGAGGAAAAGGCTGCACCAGGTTTTGTGGCTCACCAGTGGGTAGGAACAGAATTTCCATGTTTTCATAAAGTCAAAATTTGTGTCAAAAAGGTCTCAGTGGGCTGGGGGCTCTATGCTGTAAGTGTGGGGAAAACAAAGCTGGGCACTTGCCACTGACCAGGGAGGGAATAATTTAATTTTGGTAGGAGAGCACCTCTCTGTTGGAGCCTTTGCAACAAAACCCTCCCCCAGCAGCACCAGTCCTGTGCCCTGCCTCACACTTTACCTTCTCAATCAGGTCGATGCAGGCCTGCAGGTCCAGGCCAAAGTCAATGAAAACCCATTCGATGCCTTCCTTCTTGTACTCCTCCTGCTCCAGCACGAACATGTGGTGGTTGAAAAACTGCTGCAGCTTCTCATTGGTGAAGTTGATGCACAGCTGCTCGAAGCTGTTGAACTGCAAGGACAAAGCACACCTGAGTCAGGGGGAGGAGCTCCAGAAGTGAAGGGATTCACTCCTGTGCTTTGTCTGGGTGTGAAGGGTGATCCCTGCCAGGCTCAGCTGTGCTGCTACCAGAGCAGGTAGCCAGCACTCGCTGGAGATGTGCCCAGAGCAATGTGGAATCATTCCTTGAGAGCTGCCCCTTTGTTCCAGATACATCAATTCAGACGAGAGCTCGTTTTCTCATCAAGGCCAGCAGTTTCTTAGAGGAGATGTGTTGGAGTCCAGAAAAGCTGGGAAACTTTCCCTGTTGCTTAGAGGGGTCTGGGACCCACGCCTGACATCCCAGGGGGACACAGCCTTTGATCTGTGCCCCTGGAAAAAGCTCCCAACACTTTTGGATGAACTGCAAGCATCAAGAATGTGAGACAGACTGGAGTTAGTCTTTCACAGGGTGAAAAATCAGAGTTTTGGGGTTTGTAGTGTGGAGGTGAATGGGGACAAACATGGAGGATTCAGGGTGGTGGCCCTGGGTCTTTCCTTCCTCTCCTTCTCCTCCATTTCTGCTGTGCTGGTGGCACTGAGTGGTAGGATTGATTTGAGGTAGAAGAAATGTGTTAACTAGGATTAATAGTTATTGGTACACTGTTGAAAATATCTTATGTTGGAACTGTTAACTGGGTAAAAAGTCTGTAAAACATTCTGTGCTCAAGGCCTTGTGACCATTTTGCAGTGTGATTCTGACAGAGCTAAGCCCAGGTTCAGGCAGGACAAAGAAATTTAGATAAGAATTTAATAAACAACACAAAAAACAGAAGCAGCACTTGTGCCTCCCTTCTTTTGCTGGTATGGGACTGATGACAGAAGGAAAACCTCACTCCTGGAGAAACAGGGCATTTTCAGAGATAGAGCTCCCAAACACCAGGGGACTGAGCTGTCCCTACAACACCCCCCTGAACCCACTGCAGGGGCCTGCAGAACTCACATCAAAGATCTCGAAGCCTGCAATGTCCAGCACCCCAATGAAGAACTGCCTGGCCAGCTTGGTGTCCAGGGTCTTGTTGATGCGGGTCACCAGCCACTTGAACATGCGATCGTAGGTGGCTTTAGCCAGGGCCCCCACGGCATAGAGCACCTGCCAAGGCAAACCCCAGAGCACACAGTGAGCCTCTCCCTGCTCCTGCAGGAGCCACAGGCTGAGAGAGAGCTCCTGCTGGCACACAGACAGATCCAAGCAGTTCAGGGTTACAGTACAAGCTCCAAAATTGGTTTTCACGTTCCTCACAAGTGTGTTCCTGCCCACCCAGCCTATCTTGCCTCCAAGGGCTTAGGATATAAATTTAATTTTCAGAAGCCTTGTGGCTGGCAGGAGCCTACAGGCCACTTTGGGTAAGACACCAGCTCCTGAGGTGCTCTTGAATTGTGCTCCAGAACTGGCTTGCACTGTTCAGGCCAGGTGTGGGCTCCCAACTGGGGTGTGGCTGGAATCTGACAGGACACATTTCTGGTGCATTTGAGTCCCCCTAGGATATAAAGTTCAGATGAGTGTTCAGATGAGTTTTCTACTTTTCAGGGCTGAACTCTTCACAGGAGTGTGACTGTCTCTGAAGCAGATCCATAGCACCTGGACCTCCTCTGGCTGTGATCCAGCCCACATTTCAAAGACACTGCACAGGATCTCCAGCCCTGGTTAATGTGCAAAGCTGTCAGCCAGCTCTGCCACCATCTTTCCCTGCTGCTGAAAGCCAAGAACTGTAGATAAACCTTTTCCTGCTACTCTGGAGTCTCTTCCTACGCCCAAGGGAGTGAACTGAGGCACCAGTGGTGCTGTGCAGAGCACAGTGGGCCTGAGCATCCCCCCAGCAGAGGACATGTGTCCTGTTGTCCTGTCACACTCACCTGCTCCACGTTCTGACCTTTGGTCACGTACTCATTGCCCACTTTCACACGAGGATGGAGCAGCCCCTTGATGAGGTCAGCTGAGCTGATTCCCATGAGATAGGCAGCTTTGTCAGCACCTGGAAAGGAGCACAAAGGCATGAGGAGCCCACAAGGAGGGTCTGGGAAGGGAAAAAGGAACCAAAATAAAAAATAACCAGCTCTTATGATGATCAGTGCTAACCACACTAGTTTTTCCACCTGCTCCAGAGTCTGCTCCAGTGTCTAATATGATTTTCCGTCTTGGATAGTCTATGATGCTTTAAAGTCTGAACTGCCTGCCTGAGAAGTTACAGTCTAGATACCTGCTCCACCTTATCAACTGCTTATCAGGTTTTAGTTTTCTTGATCTGTGATTCCCTATGCATTTTCCAGGGGAACTTGGAATTTCCACACAGCAAATTTGAACCGACCAGAAGAGAGGTGATTGTCTTTCATAAACTCCTAATAGCAGATTGTAGCTAGAAAATCACCTCTGTAGGGAAATCACTGCCAGGTCAAAACCTTCATTAATTACCAGGTAGCAGCCAAAGTCTGAGCTGCCATTCCTTAGGAAAAGAGAGCTTTCCCTTCATGAATGTTAACATGACAAAGACTTATCCAGGAAGTCATTTCTGCTGGATCTCTGCTGAAACCTTGCAAGTAAGGGCTAGAGCTCCCTCCTCTCACCCTTGCACATGTTGGAGAGTCACCCTCTCCCTTCAGGTTTGCTCTGCAGCCCAACTGATCTTAGATCTGTGCTTTTCATTGGATTTTCCTGAGCAACAAACCAGGAAAAGTGTTAGACAGGGACTGTGTCCTACTCTAACTGCTCTTCAGGAGGCTGTGAGCTGAGCAGGTCCTGCTCACAGCCTGGCTCCCCCTCTGTGGTTACCCTGCCTGGAATGCTGTCCAGTGAAGTGCAGGAGATGAAGAGCAGGAGACTGCACAAGATGAAGCCCAGCTGGGGTGTGATACCCTGTGATGCTGCTGAGATAAGTCTGATGAGACCACCTTGCAGAGAGACTGTCCCAAATATTCCTGCCCAAGGACAGGTGCCCTTTGTGCACTCCCAGCAGGGTTTGAGACTGTGTGGGTGTTTGGGATCATGGTCACTGCCTTCCACAGGCCAGGCACAGGGAGTAACCCCAGCCCAGCCTTGCAGGGATGTGTGCTCCCAGCCAGGCTGGGCAGGTCTGGAGCACAGAGCCTGACTCACTTTCAGTGCCATCAGCCTCTGCCTGCTCCTCCCGCTGCTTTTGCTTGAACTTCATGTTCCCAAAGTGCATGATGGCCCCCACGATTTTATAGGAGCCGTATTTCTCATCGTTGCTGAAGCCCAGGATGTCCATGGCGTGCTGAGGAGACATAAAGCAGTAGAGATAGAACAAATTCACCACGTGGAGGTGAGGATTGGTTCCTTCTCCTAAGGAGCTCTCCCTGTCCTGGGGCTGGGCAGGGTGCTCTCTCTGGTGGGCACCCAACCAAGGATTCCTCCCACAAGAATGTTTGAAAGCAAAAGGACTAGCCTAGCATCCACAAGGAGGAAGTTTTCCAAGCTGAGGACTCAGGAGGAGACCTGACTGATGTTTACAGCTCTCTGATGGGAGGGGGCAGCCAGGTGGGGTCAGGCTCTGCTCCCAGGGAACAAAGGACAGAACAAGGGAAAATAGCCTCAAGCTGCACCAGGAGAGGTTGAGGTTGGATATCAGAAGGAATTTCTTCTTGGAAAGGATGGTTAAACATCATCAGGGGCTGCCCAGGGAGGTGGTGGAGTCCCCATCCCAGGAGGTGTCCAAGGGAGGACTGGACGTGGCACTCAGTGCTCTGCGCTGGGGACACGGTGGGGCTTGGTCACAGGCTGGGCTTGGTGGTCTTTGGGGTCTTTTTCAGATTTAATGACTCTGTGATCTTCTTTCTCATGGGCACTATGGGAAGTGCTCATGTGCCACAGGCCCTTCCTGATGCAGAGAATTACCCTCCCTTCCCTGCCTGGATGAGGCTGCTGGTGGAGTCACTCTGCCCCTTCTGGTAGGCTCACTACAGCTGCCAATAAACCAAGGGAATTCCCAGCTAATTTAAAGAGGGGCACACAGAAGGCCAGGACACGTCCCCAGGGTGCCCAGAGTGGCACTGTGCCCTCCCCAGGCCCCAGGCTGTGCACGTACATCTGTGGCCATGAGCTCCTCGCCGTCATCCAGGTTGTCCACTGTTGTCACCCCCTGGGAGCAGAAGTGGTAGTCGTAGGGGTTGAGGGACAGCAGCAGCATATCTGTTGGGGGTGATGTGCAGAGGGCACTGTGCCCTCCCCAGGGACATGTTGTGTGAAACACATCTGTGCTTCCTGCACACAGATGGAGCAGGAAGGCTTCCCAGCCTCAGCAGAGGGCACCAGCTGGGGGAGGAACAGCCTCTTCCAGCACAGGCAGGTCCCCACGTGGGACCACCTCTTCTGTGCTTGCCTCCTGCTTGCTATCTTGGGATATGGCCTGGCTGCAGACTGATTTAGCAGTGGCCACCATGCCCTCGTGGCTCCAGATAAGATTACTGCTCTCTCAGACCTGCCTAATAAGGTGCTGCTCAGCACCAAGCTCAGGAGCACTCAGCCAAGAGCTGACCACCCTAGGGGGCTGTGCCAGCCATCCCTCTGCATGGGGAAAGGCTTCCTGAGTGTGATGTGGCACCGGGAGGCTGCTCAGAGCACAGAGCTGCCCCAGCACAAACTCAGATCAGGTGGAGCTGTCCTGGGAGTGCACACAAAGGCCCTGAGAGAGCTGTGCAGCTGTTTCCAAGCTCACCTGAAACAGATTGGCTCACTAGGGAGGCTGAAGGAGCTCAGAGGAGGCTGTAAAACACTCCCCTCTATCCCAAAATGAGTCAATCTCCAGGCTGCACACGCTGAGGTCAGTGCTGGACCCACCACACCATGAGGACTCCGTGCAAGGCAGCTTTGCAAAGCACACTCCCACCTTGCAAAAAGACCCTGAGTGACCTCTGCTCCTACACAGTGGCAGAAAGGGCTTTTTCAGCCTGTGAGGATAATGGAGTCTGGGCTAGATCCACCTGAAATCCCTTCCACCCTGAATTATCCACCAATCCTACAATCCTGCACAGCTAGCAAAGCATTCAAGGGCAGAACCTGCATGGTGAGCTGGCTTTGTTCATTCCTGTGGACCCCAAAGCTGACAACAGAGCTCTCTGGGGCTGTTTCCAGGCCATCCTGCTCTAAGGGCTGTGTGCATCTCTGGCTTCCTTACCTTGCAGCTCTGGTTTCTTCCCAGAGAGGATCTGGTAGAAGATGTGGTAGCTTCGCTCTTTGGGTTGCTGAAAAATCACTCTGGATTTTTCCAGAAGATCTAGAATGAAATAGGGCAGAGGGATCAGAGGAGGGCTTGTTCCTTCCCAGAGCTGAGCCCAAAAAGTGGGATGAGTTCCCTCCCAGTGCAGCTACTCACAGATGTCAATGTCTGCAGAGGCCAATTTCCCTGAGGGACCAAAGTGGATCCGGATGAACTTGCCCTGAAAACACACACAGGAGGTGAGTGCTGGGCTTGGCTACACAGGTACAATTCCAAACAGCCCCTAGAAACTGAATTAATTTCCTGCTTCTTGAGCTTATGCTGACTTCTGGCTAACCTGCCAGGCAAGTTTACTGGGCTCTGTAAAGAGGTGAAGTTCTCTGGCTTGTAACGTGCAGAAGCTCAAACAGCATTGCCCAAGGGTTGAAGTAGCAGGCAGGCAGAAATTTCACTGACAGCAGATAAACCCCTGTCCTCAGGCTTATTCTCACCACCAAGCACTTCTGCAGGGTGCTGTGACACTGAGCCTGCCACAGCCCCTGCTCCGTGCTGGGCTCAGGGTCTCCCCCAGCAGTGCCTCCCTCCCTCCAAGGCACAGGAGCTCTGCAGCCACAGCAGAGCCAGGCTGGGCTTAGCAAAAACGATGCTGCTCCTTGGAAGGAACACACTTGTCTGTCCCAGAGCACTCCAGGCTGTGCTCACTGTCCCTCTCAGCTCTGGTCCTGCCAGGGATGTCTCTCCAGCCACAGGCTGTGACACCAGGGCTATTTGTGCTGGCCACCATTTACTGCACTGATGTAACCTGAAAAAAACTTGGCCCTGGTGATGTCTTAGGTTTTAACTTCTATATTTTTCAAATCCTGTACTGCTAGTGTGACTCTGAAGTTTTCTGTAGCTTGTTAAGTGCTGTTCTCTGTGCTAAGATAGACATAACAAAACCTATGACTTGCTCTCCAAGGACACTCAGCACAAGAACTGTAAACCATCATCTTGGAAAGAAGGAGGCAGGCTTGGGGGAAATCACATCATTGGCTGAGTTCTGGTTGGTGAATTTATGTTGATATAAAAATGTGAAACACTCATGACCTGTCGTCCATGTTGGGATGCAGTGAGGCAGGAGCCTCTGGAGCCCAGAGTGTGCACCTGAAGGCCTTTCAAATAAATACCACCTTTTTCCCTTTATTCCTGTCGAATCTCTGTTTCTAGGGAGCCATTTAAGGCATCACTGGCAGTCTGGCCCTGGTAGGCAGCAGATCCCTGCTACGTGCCCATGGCTCACCCTGTACAAGCCCACAGTGTGCCCTGCCATGCATCCAGCTCACACTAACACCCACAGCTCCTGTCCTGCCCACACAAACACCCACAGCTCCTGTCCTGCCCACACAAACACCCACAGCTCCTGTCCTGCCCACACAAACACCCACAGCTCCATCCTGCAGAGGCACTCACAAAACGTGAGGAGTTGTCATTCCTTATGGTTTTGGCATTGCCAAAAGCTTCCATGGCTGGGTTAGCCTCGATGATTTGATCCTCAAGGGTGCCCTGGAAAACAAACCCGAGGGATGTGTGAGGTCCCACACAGCCAGAGGGGATTTGTAACCAAGAACACGGGGCAGTGCCAGGGGCTCCTTGCTGCACTCCTTAGCTGTTCCTCCAGACCTGCTGCTCCCGAGGCATCTCCTTGTCTCCCCAGGGAATGCAGCTCAGTTTAGGGATCAGCAGAGCTGGGGTTTGCAGCAGTCCTCTCTGTGGGCTCCTCCTTGCCTAAACTGGTCCCTCTGGAGACACAGGCTGCTGCCCCCTCTGCACACAGAAGTCCTTACCCTCTTTCTTAGGAGCTACAATATGCAAATCAAGAGCAAGCTTGTGTCATCACCCAAAAATCTGAGTCATTTCAGACTCTCTGACATCAAGCATTTCCTCTTCCACCAAAGCAAAGTTCACATCAACCTCTTGCACAACAAGAGGTCCCTACACCAACAACGTGCATTGCAGGGTCACAGCGTGATGGGAATACACCACAGGTCCCAGCTGGGATGATCTGCTGGGAATACTGGAGCTCCCCTGAGCAAGCACTAAGAGTAATCCTCTCCTAAGCTTGTTTTTCAATGTGTTTCTCTCTTCAAAGATAAAGAGACAGCCTCTGCCTAATGCAGGTAAAGCAGGACAAGAATTTGAGGAGAGGAGCAAGAGACTGGTGCCAAACTACTTAAAAGATGGTGGGGTTTGACCCCAGCAATAGAGTTTGGTGGCACGGGCACCTGCAGGATTTTTAATGGGAGCTTTTGCCCATGCTCTGACACATTACCATCCACAGGGCTTTCCTTAGCTGGGGAACACCAGCTCTGGGCTCTGCCCACCCAGAGCCACCCTCTCTTTCCAATGCTGGAACCACAACTGCTCCCCACCTCTGCAGCTCCAGGTGTGTGAAGGGCAAAAGAGACAGGGAGCAGCTGGGAATCACACAGTTACCAACACACTATCACCTGAGTGTCCCTTAACCTCTTATCTCTAAATTCAGCCTGACCTAGAATCACCTGTGAGATCCAGTGAGGGCAGCCCCAAGAGCCACGGATTCAGCCCCAGGGCTGTCTCACTCGGAGCTTGTCCAAGTGGTCACTCATGTGAGGATAAACATCCCCCAGCCAAGGGTGTGCACCAGCTAAAGGGTCAGAGAAATCAAGGGCCAAGGAGGTGTGACTGAGCCCTTGGGGTGTTGGGAGCCCCAGGGGCTGAGCCTTTGCTGGGTTTCCTTGGAGCTGAGCAAACACCTCAGAAATGTCCCCAGGACAAGGACATCAGCTGCCTGCAGTGGTGGCCAGAGCCAGCCCAGGGCTTTGCAGAGGGTGGCAAGTCCGGGCAGCAGCAGGGCACTGGTCTGCAGCCAGAGCACAGGGCTGCCTGTGGCACCAAGGGTCTACTCCTGCCCCTCAGCACCACCACCCTCAGCTGGGCTTTGAGGCTGAGGAGGATCTTCAGAGAGCGGAGGCTTCACCTCATGTTTGGAGGAGCCCACACCACCCCCAGGCAAACACTGGATAGAAATGAATGTTTGAATTATCCCTTCAAGGAGAGGTTGGAGGCAGAAAGACACCAAGAGATGAAACATCAAAACTTCCAACTATGGGAAGCAGGGGAGATACAAAGCCAAATGGAGAACTAAACACTGCCCAGGAGCTTCTCCCAGACCAAGGGTAGAGGCCCCACACATCACCCCATCATAGATCTGTGGTGCAGCACAACTCTGTCCTCAGCATTAAAGAGGCCACAACACTTACCCCAGTTTTAGTGGCAAGAGCTGCCTAGAGAAAGGAGAGAAAATTGTCTTTAGAAATCCAGAAAAGTCAGGCAAGAACCACAAGAAGCATGGTCAGAAAAGCAGGACATGACCATTTAGTGCCAAAAAAAGTCCAAGAAAAAAAAACCTGGGAGGATTAAACTTTATAGGAGAGGCCAAAAAGTTGTTAAATAGATTAGCTCAAGAAAATAAAGAAATGCATCAAAAAGCAAGAACAGTTAAGTTCAAACTCAAAGAAGAGGAAAGAAAATAATGCTGAAGTATTGCTTGTCTGATACCTAAAGCAGCCAGTTTGCTTCCACCAGGGGAAAGCAGGCTGGAGCCTCGAGGTATCCAGAAGAAATAAGCAATTGCAAGGGCAGCTCAAAAATAACCAGCACCAAAGAAAAGCAAGAATCAAAACAAGAGCAAGAAAAGCACAAGGTAGAAAAGGGTCAAAATTAACAAATGGAGGGGGAAAAAAAGGAGAAAATGCTGAAAAGCAAGGCTTAAAAGAGGCAAGGTGGGAAATGGAAGGTTTACTTCATCCCTTTAATGCTCCTTAAGAAGATGACTGGGGCGTTGAAGGAGGAAGAGAAGGAGAACAGCTAACACACCTCTTCCAGGCTGCACGGATTGAGCAGCCACATAAAAAAAGAAAATCCATTTCGCCTTGAGCAGAATAATTTCAAGCCTTGCTTGTTCAAAAGTCAGGGAAAAGCCAAGCCCTGGGTGGGTCAGACCAAAACACGTTTCCAAACGCAAAAAGTTGGGGAAGAAAAAGTAAGAACAAGAAAGGGGAAGGAAGGGGTGAAAAAAAAATTTTAAACAAAGAAAGAAAGGAAGAAAACAACAAGAACTTGTTTCAAAAGAAGGTCTTACTACTTTCTTGCCCGGTGTGTCGCCCAAGGCTGCGACAATGGCAAAGTACTGAATGACCCGCTTGGTGTTTACAGTCTTACCAGCACCAGATTCTCCGCTTAGAGTAACAGAAATACACAGATCAAGGGCATGAGGCAAAGAACAGGCACAACTCAGCACAGCCACCCTGCCGGGCTGCGCCCCGGGACGGGAGAAGTCTCAGAGGGATGGGGAGGCTAGAGCTCTCAATCCCCCAGCCCGGCGGGGTACGTGCTCCTCTTTAGGGCTTGCCTTTGGAGCGACACCCAGCTCCAGGCTCTCCGTGTCCCCCCGGCTGCCAGCCCGGGCTCTGCTCGGCTCCCGGAGGGGGCTCAGCTGCCCACCGAGGCCGCGGGGCTGCAGCTGTCCGGGATCAGCGGGGCNGATGGCAGCGGCATCGCGCCGGCACGGATCGTGCCCGCTGTGGGCTGCGGGGGGCTGGCGGGCACCGCTGAGCTCATCCCTATAGTTAGTGAGCCGCTCTCCATTGTAATCCCAGATCACAAAGAGCCGGGGGGGGCGGGCAGCG
>VZTN01027120.1:399033-411659 GCA_013400515.1 Erpornis zantholeuca | reverse complement strand
TGTCACTTGAAATCAGCCTGGCCTCCACCCTCCCACGTCACCCTCCTCCCCCGCCGCCGCCCCTCCGGCCACCATCTCCCTCCGGCCTTGGCCTCCATCTCTGCTTTCCCCTTGCTCCTGGGAGGGTGCCGGTGCTCGGGGCGCCCCACGGCAGCTCCCGCAGCTGTCGGGGTGCGGGGGAGCCCGGCCCGCGCGGGGCTTTGTCACCTGGCACGGTGGCGGCGGCAGCCTGGGCGGGAAGGGTGACAGCTGCCGGGATGGGGGGGGGACACTGCCGGGGGGGCTCCTCTGGGCACAGGGTGCCCATCCAGGGAGCACGGCACGGGGGTCTCGACTGCTCGCAGCGGGGCTGGGCAGGGCGAGGGGATGGATGGGCACTTACGTGATGAGCATGGACTGGTTTTCACGGTCTGGAAGAGAAGAAGCCGGCGTTAGGGCAGCGCTGCCCACCTCACCCCTGTCCCAGGAGCTCGGACTCCTCCGTTTGGGGTCCCCCAGGGCAGGGCTTACTGCGCAGCATGTCGTTGTAGGCGTTGTCGGCGATGGAGTAGATGTGCGGCGGTGCCTCCGAGCGCCGCTTGCCCTTGTAGGCTGCCACCACGGGCGCCGTGTACACGGGCAACCACTTGTAGGGGTTGATGGTGACACAGAAGAGCCCCGAGTAGGTCTGCAGGGGGTAAACGGGTGGATGAGAGACGGGGGTGTCCCAATGGCCCCTCACCTCCCCAGCCCACGGGTGCTATGGGCTTACGTAGATCATCCAGTGGGAGTAGCGGCGCTTCAGGTTGTAGAGCACAGAGGCCTCGTTGAGGTGTGTCAGCATGGCCATGTCCTCAATCATGTCGAACTTGGGGGGGTTCATGGGCTGCACCTCGTCCTCCTTCACCACCCGCGTCTGTCAGAGGAGGGGGGACACGTGAGAGGGACCCCAGCCCCCACCAAACACCCTCTGCCCCCAGACCTGCCAGGCGGGAGGACATCCCGACAGTCCCGTGCTGGGGACAGCCTTGGCCCCAATGCCTGGTGACACCCCAACAGGGCTGCCCACCGCTTTGGGGGGACAGGCCCAGGGGAGCTCCACCAACATCCAGCCACAAAGCCCAGCTGGGACAAGCAAGCCCAGCTTGTTCCCTCCTCGGAGAGAGGGGCTGTGGCTGAGCCTGACAGATGAGGTCCAAGCTGGGGGACACCAGATTGTTCCCCCACAATGTGCTTGACACCCCCATCTCGTGTTCTTCTTCCCAGCCTAAAAGCCCATGGACTGCAGCCTTTTGCTGCAAGAGATCCCTGGTTATTTGGGCAAACAGCTGAAGCCTGTACCCCATCACTTAAAACTGGATTTATTTAATCCCACGAGACCAAGCACGGGGAAACTATCACGTTACGTATCTGGCCTGGATGGGAGAAGCTGGATTTAGCAAATGGTCTTGTTAATAAAGATTAAATGAAAGCTGCAGAGGTTTATCATTTTTATGGGTGAAGATGAAATGCGTGGTGTTAAAAGGCATCAGGTGTTAAAAGCAGGAGGGTACACAGCGCTTCATGTCTCTTGAAACTTTCTGCTGGAAATGCTGATCCAGAGAAAGCTGATATTGTTTCTGATTTTGTAAATCCATGACAAACCATTAAAAATACAGTTTCAAGGGGTAACAGAAAAAGAGGGTTTGGAAACTGCTCAATTCTCAGAATGTGAACGTGTTCTAAATATCTGAATAAACCTTTAAAATTTATAACTCCTCTATGATAAATTTTACTTTGGAGAAGGCAAATCTCTTTTCTTGCTTTCCAAAATTCAGACAAAAATATTTTCAAAGCCTTGACACTTTTCAAAGACAATTAGGTATACTTTTTTTTGTATTTGGCAGGCACAAACATTTCTGAGTGCCATTCTGACTAGAGAGGAAATAGAAATAATGAAGTCTATCATCTACTGCCTGGTGAGGTCCTTGCTCTTTTTCCCAGTTTCATACCAGTCTGAGTCTCTGCCCTGCAGTGAAGTTGCCGGGCCATGAGACTCCCATACTCAAGAAAGGAATATTAATTAAGCTCATTTGCAGCTAATTGCACTGGATATTATCTTGACAAATACCGGCTCGTCCTTGTTTTGCCTCCCTCCCGCTGCTGGAAAGCTGGAGCCTCACCACCCGACATAGCCTGTCCTCCCAACAGCTCACCCCACTGCAAATCTGGGCTAAAACGAGCAGGAATTGGCCAATTGGCCCCTTACCTGTTGTTTCAGGCTCCGGGATGAGCCGGGCACTGATTCACCATCACAAAGGACTGTGCTGGGGGTGCTTCCCCATGCAGGAGCTCTGCTGGGCCAGCCCCAGCCTGCCCTCGGTGTGTCCCGCAGGATACCCCGGCTGTGACAGCAGCCCCTCGATGGGAGATGCTGAACTGGTGCCACTCTTGGCAAGTAACTGGCCTACGTGTGCTGACACTGCCGTGTGTGTCCCCCCGGGGCACGTCTGATCAGCGGGACAGGGTTATCAGCAGGAGCTCATGGCTTCAGACGTGATCTTGTCACACATATCCCCCCTCCGCACACACTTGCTCTCCCTAAGAAAAGGAAAGGTATTTGCTTACTTCCTTATCTTTGGTTTCCACAGTGACTTTGCCACCAGAGCTTTCTTTTATTTCCACTTCGATATAGGCTTCTTTCTCATCCGGGATCCAAGCTCGTTTCTTTCCTGGAGGAGACATGGAGAAAGGAAAGGAAAGGAAAGGAAAGGAAAGGAAAGGAAAGGAAAGGAAAGGAAAGGAAAGGAAAGGAAAGGAAAGGAAAGGAAAGGAGACGTAACACAGGTTGAAATGCAGGAGCCTATTTGAAATTGTCTACTGAAAGCCACATAAATGCAGTTTGATAACATGGAAGGACAGTGATTATTCCTTCCTATGTTTTTGGTCATAAGAGCTGGGATTTCTTTGCCTTCCTTGTGTTTGGCAACTGTTTACTGTGCTGGAGTCAACTTCTAGCCCGAGAAAATTCTGCTGCCTCATGTGTGCCCGCACTCAGACTGTCATGGAGAAAGGACAGCGCTGAGGAAGCGAAATTCTCCTTGATTGCCCAACTGAGAGGAGCAAGTTGGGCCCTGGAGCCTGAGCACAGCAAGCCATGGTAAAAACAGGGTGGCTGGGACAGGGAGAACACCCCCAAAATGAAACAGAGCTGCAGAAGGCTTTGACACCAGACCTTCAGCCCATCTCCCTCAGCCCTCCTGCCCCTCGGGGTCGGGGGAGATGAAGGATCACCTCTACCCACACCTCAGCAAACCAGGGGAATGTCTAAAACCTGCTTTTCCCACTTTTGAGACCTTCCTGCCCTCCAGGGTGCTGGGGGAATTCTGCAGTGCCTGTGATGCCTTGAGGAGCAGCACAGGGAAAGGGGCAGGCAGGACTCCTAGGAGAGCCACGGCAGAGGGGCTGGCTGGGGACACACACGGGGCTCTTACCATCGAAGGGGATTGTCTGAAGTTTCAGCTGCTCCGTGTAGCTTTTCCGGAGGTACGGAGCAGCCTCCCCAAACTCGCTCATGTCCAGCAGGGACATCTTGTCCGGCTGGAGGGAGACTTGGCAGCAGCGAAGGAAGAGTGAAAGACACCTAAGAGCTGAAAGGAGGGAAGGACAAGGAGTCAGTGCACGGGGAAAGCGCTCCCCACTAGCCTGAGAACTGAGAGCGACACGGACACCAAACAAGCTTTTAATTTTAGGGAGTAAGACAAGACAGCGACAACAATGCTAGCTGATAAAAATTATATTAATGAGACCATTACTGAACACTTTCCCTTCTGCTGCTGTCATCCCCACGATGGAAGTCCCATCTGGGTGAGCCAGAATTGCTTTGGTGTCAAACTCCACATTCCCATTTCAGGTGAGGTAGTCACTAACACGCCTTTCCTTGAGAAACTCAGCTAAAACCTATCCCTGCTCTACAGACATGTTGGAGCCCTGATGCCCTGCACAAACCATCTGCAAAGACCAGGGCTGTTCTGCTGAGCGACACTGCAGGAAGATAAAAGCAAGGCTGGATGTATTATCCCTGGGAAGACCCTTCCTGAAGGCTGCTGTGGCAGCTGCTTGGAAAAGCGCTTTTATGTCCGTGCTTCCTAATATCCTTCTAATGCAGTGCCACCCTGCCGAGCTCTGGAACGCTGCAGCCATCACCAATGGAACCACAACTTGGCAAAACACGCAGTCCTCAGCAAAAATGCTCACGATCCAGGTCTGTCCCACCCTCCCCTGTGCCACCAGAGCCAGCCCCTGTCCTCTGGGATCAGCCACCCTGCAGGGGTGAAGCGGGTTAGTACAGGGGACACGCGTGCACACAGACATGCTCTGTATTACTGACCTTGGTGCTAGGACTGAGTGGCTCTGTGCGTGCTGCAAAGCCCCTTTTTATTGTGTCTGTCAAGGTCAGAGTGGGAAAAGATATGTCAGAAATTCCCATGTGTCATGTCCACACAGCTCCATTGGTGCTGCTGTCCCACTGCCCGGACAGACACAAAAGGCAAACTTCACTTTTATCTCTCTGCAAATGCAGCCTGGTTATTTTTATTCCTGTATTGTCAGGCGAGTACAAAGGCAGAGTGAGAGACTCCAGCTTGGGAAGGCAGCACAGCTCTCCCAGCCTGCTCTGCCTGCTCCAGTGGGGAGCTGAGGAATGAGAGCTCTGCCAGTTCCTCCTGCACCTGAGCACTCGATCCTGCTGCTCCTTCCTCACACCACGCCAGGAGAGCTGCTGCTTGGTGGGATGTGTGTGGCCACTGGCTTTTTCATCTGGAACATCCCAGCTTCTCATTCAGCTCTGGTTTAGCCTCTCCCAGGCAGACAGTGTGGAAGGGAAAGGACCTTGGGGCTTGATCCTCCAGGTTCTGCTCCCAGAATTCCTTACTTCGGCATGGGAACTTGTTTCGTGGCTAGGCCATGTCCATAATCTCTCAGCAGAGAGGCTGCTGGATTTGCTGCTCACCATTTTACCCAGACAGGACCTAAACATGCTGTGTGCAACACGGTGATGGCAGCCTGGAGCACACCTCCATCCTGGCAGCACCACCATGGGCTGCCCAAGATGGGAACAGGATACCCTGGGGCCATGCCAGCTCAAGGAAAAGCTGCTGGCATCCAAAGTGCAGTGAGGTTTCTACCCTGGGGAGCCAGGGCCTTTGGCTGCAGGGTTTGATTTTCCCCATTCAGCACCTCTCACACTCCAGAGTAACTTGGGGGTGCTGTACCCTCCTGAGACCAGGAGAAACTGAGGCAGGGAGTGGTTAAGGATCAGCTGTGCCGTGCTGTGCCCAGGCTGGATGTGGCACGGCCTCTGTCACAGCCAGAATAGCAGCACCGGAGGCTGCTTTAGGCATGTGGCTTCAGCCTGGGCACACAGCCCAGGTTGCAGAGAGATTTTTGCAGCCCCAGCACCTGCCCTGAATCTGAGCCCCAGCCATGGTCAGTCTTTCCATCCAGCACACAGGTTTGCTGCTACACCCCCAGTTTGGGTTCCCAGTGCCATCATCTCTACACTCCCTGACAGAAAGGTCCCCTGCCCTCCCACCCTGCTTTGGACTGGGAGATTCTTGGGGAGGAGGACTGCAGGGCCACCCCCTGTGGGCTGAGCCCCAGCAGGGAGGATGGTGGGCTCAGGGATGGGTTGATGTTGCCTTCACTGGCTGTGCAGTGCAATGTCAGTGCTTAGCATGGTGCCAGACTCCCCAAGAACTGAAATGGTCCCATGGAGGGGAATCTGTAGCATGAACAAGGACTTCGGGTACATCAGGATAAAATGGGGTGCAGGCCCCCATCTCCATGTCCCATGTGGGCACTCCTCACCAGGTTAGTGTTCAGGAGCGCAGGTCCTCATCCAGATTTGTGAACAGAGCTGCAGGCCCCTGGGGAAACCACAGGGACACCAGTCCTGAGGTCCTTCTTGAGCATGGCATGACAGAGGTGCTCAGTCTTGCCAAGATGGCAAAGTTCCAGGGTCTTGAAGAGCCACAGGCTCTGGTGGGCCACAGGTCCCTCTGAGGTTATCATGGTGGTCTTCTGTCTCTCTGTCCTGGGCTTGGAGTCAGGTTTCCACCCACTCCCTGGAGGGACCCGAGGCTTTGGTGGGTCCTGTGCCAAGTACCTTTGCCACAAGCGCCCCGGCAGTGGGATGAGCCCTTGGCCCAGACCCACCAGCTGGCCCAGCCTCACACATTCTTCTCAGGGCATGTACTGGCCCCGCACTCTGCTCACCCCCTCCTCTGCCTTATCTTTAAAGCGATTTTATTTTCGGAGATTCCTCCTGCAGTTCCTTCTGTTCGCCCTGGTTTCTCTCCCTCTTTGAAGAGGTTCCAGCAGGGTCCATCAAAGGCCGAGCAGATCTATAGGCGGGGAAATGTGAATTGGTTGCTCCAGCAGCTGCTGAAGGGTTCTTCCGCCAGGTTTGGGTGTTTTTGGCACTGGTGCTTGTGATGTGGTTTTCTGGATGGTGGGAAGCTCATCCTTGTATGGCTGGCATGGCCTGAGGTGTGCCAGGGAAGTGGGACAGGGCATTCCCAGTGGGGCAGTAAGATCCTATGGACCTCCCACAAAATCCCATGGGCACAACGAGGAGCTCATGGCTTCAGCCTGAGCAGAGGGGAGTTTTCTTTAGGTGGCTCTTGCCCAGAGTGAACAGCCTGCCCAAATGATCCACCAGCCCTGCATGTCCACCCTCAGCAGTGAAATCATCTCCCCTGACCACTGAGACACTCCTGTTCTTCCCCCTGGGTTCTGTGCTCAGTGCTGGTGTCCCGTGATACGATGGAAAAGGATGGGGCTCCTCAGCCAAGCCCTCGAGGGCTGGGCAAGCCTCTCCCCATGGGACAAGACACCACCAGTGCCAGACAGCAGAGCTGCCCCTTCAGTTAATGCTTTGTGGTCAGACTAGCTCCCACCCAGCCCTGGAGAGCCAGGAGGGTGCCAGGGGCTCAGCCACCCTCTCCAGAGAAATCCCCTGGCTGCTCCCTGACCCCCAGGAGGAATGTTTCCCATTAGCAGGCTCTGATAAGTGGCAGGAAGGAGAATTACTCTCCGTGTTGGGCAGCTTGCTAGAGGTTTCCACACTTAACATATCCCCACTATCAGCTCCCTGAAATGCACTGGAGGGGGGTGCGAAGGCGGCTGATTAGATAAAGACAATCTGCAGAGGGGCTATTTCAGGCATATTTCCATGGAGTGGGAATGTCTGCTTGCAGTGAGGCAGGAGGTGACAGGCCAGTGCTGCCAGACTGATCACATCCCTCTTGTTCGGCCTGGCTGTGCACGGCCCCCTCCAAAGCAAATCCCTAAGCCCCCCTAGCCCTGTCCCACCAGGGTGACAGAGACAGCAGCCACCAGCCCAGCACAGCTTTCCATGCCCCCTCGAAGTGAGCAGGAGGTGGGGGCAGCAGCAATGCTGCTCCTGGGATCCCAAAGTTAAGGTGCTCCTGTGGGGTTTAGGGTGGGGGGAGCACTGCATCCCCTCATCTCACAGCTCCCTGGGCACTTCCTAGCATGGGTATTGTACTGCCTGGATGTCCCACCCTGGGGACAGTGCTGGACCCATCCTGAGCTGGCTGTCCTTTGGCTGGGGTGAAGTGCTGCCTCTCTAACCCTTCATGAACACACACAATGCTGCTGCTGCCAGGAGAGCCTTCCTGCAGTGGTCCCCACCCTGCCATGCATGAGCCTTGGGCAGCACAGGCATCTTGGTGCTGGACCCTCCACATAGGAAGGCTTCAAAATCAGCATCAGGAATGAGAAAGTACCTGGAAGAGATGTGGCATGAGAAATTAGTGTATAGAGTTAGCAAATAAGGTCATACACAGGCATGGAGAGAGTGAGGTCACCTGGAGACTGGGAAAACTGGACAGGTTTTGTTTGTTCGCCTTGGATTTTCCAGATTTGAGGTTGCAAGGGGTTTTCTTCTGGTGACATCTATCATAAAGCATCTGTGTAGGAATGAAGGTTGAACTGAACACTGCAAAATCACAGGAATGTGTGAGCCTTCGGTGAGGTTTTGG
Organism: Erpornis zantholeuca; assembly: GCA_013400515.1. NCBI lineage: Eukaryota > Metazoa > Chordata > Aves > Passeriformes > Timaliidae > Erpornis > Erpornis zantholeuca. The sequence continues at coordinate 403,635 of VZTN01027120.1, read as the reverse complement.
CAATGCACTTCAAAACAATGAGAGTAAAGACAATCTTGCCCTGTTCATTTGAATGCTTAATAGCACTTTAATTGTAGCTGGCCTGCTGGGACAGACCCTGGAACACGGCAGCCTTTGGAAATCATGACCAGCAGCTGCCTTGGAGGCTGCAAGGAAGGGGCAGAGGCTGATCAGAACCAGAGCTGGGCTGCAGTTCCAACACTCTGTGGGGAGGGTCTGCCACTGCAGTGCCCCAGCTGCTCTGGTTTTGCACCAGTTTTCATCTGGGAGCAGATCTGGGAGTTTTTTGGAGGAGTTTGGGTGGGTGTTGTCCTGCACATACATACCAAGCCCACACAACCAGCTGCCTGCAGAGCATCAGCTCCTGGGATGATCCCATTCCAGACTCCTGCTCTCTCCATCCCTCTTGCACCTTCTCCCTCACTCCATGGGAAGCCTTCCCACTGCTCTGGGTCATCAACCCTCACACAAGATCGAGCTCAGGCCACCTCATGGCAGGGAACAATTGTTCAGTGTGGAGTGGCAACAGGCATGGGAGCTCTCTATGGGATCTGGTCAGCTTGGACCTTTCTCAAGACCCAGGAGGAAGGAATATTCCTGCATGTCCTTACATCATGACAGGAGAACTTCTCACCTCCCTATGGCACATCAGCCAAGATGGGCTTTGCCATGTCAAAAACTGCAGCGAATGTTTGGTTCCAGGTATCCAGTCTCTCGTCTGGACTGCAGACAGCAGCTTTTCCCTACAGGCTGTCCCTTGTCCCTAAACAAGGCTCTGTCCCATGGCTTCAAGGGAAGAGTTGTTTCAAGGGTTTCCTGAGCATCCCAGCAGAGCAGCTGAACTGGACACAAACACACAGTCCGTGCTCCCACCTGCTTGGTGGCAGGTAAGTGAAATAACCCTCCCTAAAATTCTCTAACTCCCTGCCGAGGGGCAGCAGAGGGACAGGCACTGATCTTTGCTCTCTGGGACAGGGACAGGACCCAGGGAACGGCTGGAGCTGTGTCAAGGGGGTTTAGGTTGGATATCAGAAAAAGGATCTTCCCCAGAGGGTGCTGGGCACTGCCCAGGCTCCCCAGGGAATGGGCACAGCCCCGAGGCTGCCAGAGCTCCAGGAGCGTTTGGGCAGCGCTGCCAGGGATGCCCAGGGTGGGGTTGTTGGGGTGTCTGTGCAGGGCTGGGAGTCGGGCTTTGATGAACCCAGTGTGTCCCTTCCAACTCGCGATATCCTCAGCCTGATTCTAAAAGCTCCCCCGCGAAGTAAGTGCTGGTGTTGGTGGGGCTCTGGCCCTAGGGACCCTGCACGGTCCCTGCACGTCCAGCGCTGGGGCTGTGCCAGCAGGGACCTGCTCCCTGCCGGCAGAAGGGCATCAGCATCCCCGGCTGGTCCCCACCCTGGCGCTGTGGAGGCTTGGGCACAGCTCGGGGAAGCAAAGGTGCAGCCCCGCTCTCAGCCCTCTCGCAGCCAGGCTCGGGCTGTTTGTACCTCGCTCCGCGGCCACTTCACGGCGCAGAAAGGTCTGGTGGAAAAGCCAAGGAAGTGAAATTACTTTGGGGAAGAAATGACAGTACCCGCTTATAAATAAACCCGGGTTTCATTGATCTTTTAGATGCTCTCTTGGCAAGGAGTCCAATGTCACCGCTCCAGCAATGCAGACAATACTCGGGCATTGTTTTATTCTCAGTTACAGGGAAAAAGGACAGCACCAGCTGCCGTTCTATCTTTAGCACATGAGAGCACCCTTCAATTGTTCTGCACTTCAAACAATAGCCACACGTGGGGAGGGGGGGGAGGATTGCTGGTTTTACCAAAGTATTTTGCATCGAAATACAGCCTTAGAGACAATAGATTTCTGCCACGCCCCGGCTGAAGCTGGTGCTTATGCCGCAGGGAAGCCAGGGTTCCAGAGCTATGTCTTGTTTTTCTCGTGGATGATGGGCCGGCAAGAGGTCTGGCTCCCCGAGGAGACTTCTGAGCTCTCTTCCATGAAAACAGCCCTATTATTCTGTCTTTATGGGTCTGGTGCTGGGCATCACACCATCCCCTCCTGCCGTGGCTTTGGGACTGCTCTATCGCAAACACTGGTTTCTGCTTTAATGCCCAAATATCCTCAGGTACAACAGAGCTGCCCAAAACCTCAGATTGGGCTAAACTGGTTTCTCTGCAGCCAGAAAAGCAAAGGAGAAACGGGATTTTGGGGGGTTTTGTCCTCATTATAGGGTACCAGGGCAGCGACCGTGCAAGTGATGAGCAGCTCCTCGGAGGCGCGGAGGCGCAGGCAGCGCCCAGCTCTGCACCCACCGGCAGCTGCAGGGTATCGAATGCCCGCGCAAAGCTCAGCAGTGGTGTGGGCAAGCGTTGCTGCCTCTCTGGTGGCCCTGCCGGTGCCCTCGGTGCCCTGCACGGCTGGGGCACCTGGGATGTGCCGTGGGCATGCCGGCTGCGGGATGCGGCTGCCTGGGGGATGTACCTGCTGCAGAGCTCCCGTTCGGGTGCCAGGCTCGGGCGAGTGAGGAGAGCAGGGTCACGGCACAACTATTCATTCCCTCCCACCCCGTTGTGGCTGTTGTTGTCTCGAGTTTCAATTGTCCGAGCGCAGGGCAGCCTTTGAAAGGGGATGCGACAGCCCAAAGCCATAAAGCCCATCTTTGAAGGCTCTTTAACAGGGAGAGGAGAGGTTTACAAATATAAAATGCTTTTCTTTAAACTTTGCGGGACTCTATTTTTAGCAAATAAAGATAATGGCCCAGTTGCTGTTGTTCATCTTTTGTTGCATGGAACGTGCCAAATACTTACCGTGTCTGCCATATTTTTTTATGATTCAACCTCCTCTGAGCTGCATTGCAACTCTCTGACCCTGTAGCAATCTGCATGTACAAATCCTACCCGGGCTACTGGATTACTCTGAAAAAACCCTCATTCTCCAGAGTGCATTGGGAAAAGAGACAGAAAAGGCAAGTCACAGCTCTCTGTAAAACATCTCTCCTATTATGAGCAGGGTACATTCATTCCAGGAACTCCCAAGGAAAGGGCACAGCTTTTTTCCCAGCTTTATACAATGAACTTGTACTTGAATTTTTTGCAATGTTTTGCTTAGAAGCTGAAGCTTTTAATGCCCTTTCTCAGACAAAACATCAGGTATGGGAGACGCAGGACCCTGACAGGACTGAGGACTGAAAAGGGAAATGCTTCTGTTTGAGAAAACTTCATCCTTCTGTATCCTCATTAAAATTTGTTCCTCACTTCTGTTGGGGTCTGAGCTGGATCCTGGCCCAGGGCAGTTTTCCAGTGAGATAAGGCTGGATTACCAGTGGCCAAATTCACAGCCCGGATCTGTATTAATTAAGGTGTGAATCCACAGTTACTGACAGATGAGGCAGCAGCAAGATAAAAGAAAGAGTAGGATTCCTGTGTCCAGAAAACAAATGGGGAGGGGTGTTTATAGAATCACAGAATGGTTTGGATTGGGAGGGACCTTAAAGTTCATCTCATTCCATCTCTCTGTCACTTTCATGTCCATGTCCATGTCTCTTCCACTGTCCCAGGCTGCTCCAAGCCCCAGTGTCCAACCAGGCCTTGGACACTTCCAGGGATCCAGGGGCAGCCACAGCTGCTCTGGGAAACCTGTGCCAGGGCCTGCCCACCCTCTACAGGGTAGAATTTCTTCCCAATATCCCATCTAACCCTATCCTCTGGCAGTGGGAAGCCAGTTCCTCTGGTTTTATCACTCCAGAACCTTGTCCCAAGTCTCTTTCTAGCTCTCGTGGAGCCCCTTTAGGCCCTGGAAGGGGCTCTAAGGTCTCCCCTTAGAGAGAGAGATGGCTGGGAGCAGCTCTCCCAGCCTTGCACCAGAGCAGGAACAGGGTAAGAAATGGAACACGTAATTCAAATTCCTTTCATTTCCTCAGGCAGGTTTGCATTTCCTCTGTCTTGCCCTGCCTGCCGAGGGTGGGTTTCAGCTCCCACGAGGGCAGCAGGTAACGCAGCTCCAGCGCGTCACGGGGGAGGTGTTCCCATGGGATCACAGGGCTGCCGGTGCTGGGAAGGGCCTACATGATCCCCGAGGCAGCCATTCCCATCGCGCCGGGCAGCCCCAGGGAGCCCCTGCGTGCAGCGCTTGGATTTCATGAGCGCCAGCCCCGGACGCGGGCGAGCGGCCCGAGCGCTCTTGTCGCCTTCTTGATGTCGCGACATGACGTCACACCAGCCGTGACGCAGCCTTGCGCCTGCGCGCTGCGCGCTCCTGCCGCGGCTTCTCCTCCTCCCGCCCCCTCTGCGCGGTATCGCATACGAGAGGAGCTTTCCCCGCGCTGATTGGTCTCGTGAGCTGCCAATCTGAGCGAGGGGAGGGGCGAGGTGCGAGGCCCGTCCAATCACGGGGCGGTCCGCAGCGCCCGCACCGAGCGGCCGGAGCGGGTCCGGGTGGTGGAACCGGGGGCGCCGGGACGGACCGGAGGCCAGTGAGGGGCCGGGGTCAGTGGCGGTGTGGTAAACGCGGAGGGACTGGCAGCGTCGGAGGGGGCGAGGGGCCGGGAGGCGGGGAGGGAGCAGGGGTCGAGGGTCAGTGAGGGCCTGGTGGCCGGAGAGGGACAGAGGGGGC
>VZTN01027120.1:356729-398780 GCA_013400515.1 Erpornis zantholeuca | reverse complement strand
CCGTGCGGGAGGCGGCGGCGGTGGCGGTGGACGCGGCGCTGCTGGCGGGGGTGCTGATGCGGACCGGGGAGCAGCCCCACGCCTCGGATGTGAGTGCGCAGCGCCGGGAGGAGCCGCTGCCCTGCCGGGGGTCCCTGAGCTTTGGCAAGGAGCGGCTCCCGGCCGGAGCAGGGCCATCACAGCCCATCCCGATGATGAGTGCAGCCCCCCGAGAAACAGCCCTGCCGCACAGATTGCCTTTTGCAAGGAGAGGGGTAGATCTGGGAAGGCTTAGGAAGTTGCCAGTTGTGGTGCTGGGAGTTAATCCCTCTCCCAGCCTTTCAGCACCCATATGAACCTTTGAACCAGAGGAGAGTCTCACGGAGGGGCCTCTGCTTTTGGCATGTTCCCAGCTACAATCAGCCTTTGCCCCATACCTGGGGTGAGGTGGCAGGGGTGGAGGTGGCTGATGCGTGGTATTTACCTCTGGGCAATCCCTGGCAGCTGGCTGGATGGGAGGGCTCAGCCTGTGGAGCAGGATGCCGTGAGGGTCTCAGAGGAAGAAGTACCTCTGTGCAAGAGTGGGGCACCATTGGGGAAGGGTCCCCCCAGAGCCTGGGGGCAAGTAGGCAGCTGGCAGCAGTATGAGGAGGGAGGTCTTCACCACAGCACTGCCCCTTCATGTCAAGGGGTGAAAGGAAGCAGGAGCCTGGGAGGAGAGGCCAAACACAATGCCAGTGTCCCTTGTTTCATGTAAAAGTCCAGGTGAATTGGAAACTTTCCTGTGGTGTAATATATGGGCTTTGAGTGTGACCCTGTGCCTGAGATGTGGGATGAGCCAGGGGTCTGGAGTCGCTGAGCAGGGATCAAAGGAAGTAACTGATGGCCAGAACCCAGGACTGGCAAATTGACCCTTTTTCTGCCCCTTACGTCTTCTGAAGACAGAGCTGTCCAGTTCAGGTGGAGACAGGGGGAAGCAGTCAGCCCAGCCCAAGCTCTGGAGCAGCTGTGCCCCATGGATGGTTCATAAAGCACAGCCCTCAAAAGTTAGGAATCAGCAGGGTTGAGGCCATGGTCTTCCCAGGAGGGCTGGGGGTGGCTTCAGCCCCTCTGTAGCTCCTCTTTTGCTGCCCAGACCTGACTGCTGTGCTGCATCCCTGCTTGCAGGTGGTGAATTACGCACCCTTCACGCTGCTCCCGTCTGCAGTGCCACGGGCCCTGTTTGAACAAGCCTACGCTGTCCAGCAGGATTTTAACCTGCTGGTGGATGCCATCAGTCAAAACAAAGAATTCCTGGAGCAAACTCTGGCCAGGTAACGTTTCTGCGTGTTGTATTTTAATGACTTATTTTAAATGTAAAGCATTTATCACCCTTCTGGCATTCCTGCTTTTCTGAGGTCTCTTTGGGCCTCAGAAAACGAGGCATCTGGCCAAGATCTGATTCCCTGCAATGATCTTCAACTTTGCCACTGTTTCAGGCTTGAGAGTTTCTGGGCCCCTGGGCCTTAAATGCAAATCACTGGAGTCTTTGAGTCCTGGATTTAGGAGTCTCTTGTAGTCTTATTCTGCATCTGCCTGTGTCTGTCCAGTAGCCACCAGCTCTGCTGCAGCAGTGATGAAGAGGACGTGTCAGTTCCAGTTCCCACACCCTTTGTCAGTCACCCCTGTCCCCTCTTTCCCAGCCACAACCTCTGGGTGCAGGAGGGCTGCCCAGCTCTGGCTCCTGCATTCCACTGAGTTCATCTGTGGCTGTTGCCCTGGGCTGGAGTGACCATGCCTGACTTGGTTGCTCAGAATTGTGGGGCTGATGCTTCCACGAGTCGCTGTTCCCTTCCTGCTGCCTGTTCTGTGCTGCCTGTGCACATGCTGCTGCCTCTGGCCCCTGCACAGAGCAGAGGAGGCTGTTTTCCAGCATCCTTTTGTTTTGTTAAAGCCTGACCCCTTGGAGCTGTTCCAGTGCTTGTGCCTGTTCCAGAACTGGCTGCAGCCAGAGTTTGTGGGGACATGTTTGTACCTGTTGATTGAAGAATGCAGCACCTGGGGCTTGTGTGTGCCTGCCCTGTGCCAGGGCAGCTCCCTGGAGGTGCTGCTCAGGGATTTGGGGCCCTGAGGAAAAGCCTGACCTACTCAAGCAGGGCCACAGTGTGTGGGATTTGGAGCCTGACAGGACAGGGGAACTTGGATGAGGCTTGTGAAGCTTCTCTGAACTGTGTGTGGAGGCACAGAGAGACCTGTGGTTTCTTCCCTGAACCTGCAGAGTTCTGCTGCATTTCTTTGCCTTTACTTGTCTCATCTCTGCCCTGCCACGGAGTCACCTCTGCATAGGAGGGCCTTTTGTGGAGTGGCTGTGCCAGGCAAACTGGGTTTGTGTTCTGGTTTTGCACAGTGCATTCATGGGGAGGTGTTTCACAGTGCTGCAGCACTTGATGGAGCCCTAGCCCTGCTCTTTGTGCTGGAGAATGCCCCTGCTGAGGGCTTTTTCTTAAGGAGAGTTAATTTTCTTGTTCCTCTGTGACAGCATCAGGGGGGCTGACGTAGTCTGTGTTTCTCTCTAGCACCATCAAGGTAGATGACTTCACAGCTCAGCTCTTCAGAATCTACATGCAAGTTTTGGAGGAAGGCTTGGCCCAGGTACCTTGGCAGGGGGTCCCAGTGGTGTGTGCCCCTTGGCACTGTGGTGGGGGTGCCTGAGCTCTGGCTGCACGCTTTGGCACCGTGGACTCCGAGCTGTCCCTTGGCCAGGCTGGGCACTCCCTGCACTGCCATGTCTTGTCACAGCCTGTGAGCTCAGGACCTTGCCCTGTTGAACAGCTGAGCTCTTTGGTGGGTGCTGCTGGAAACAGCCTGGCCCAGAGTGGGAGGATTTAATGTGGTTTGTCTTTGTCCTCTGGGAGCCCTGGGAGTGTGCAGGGACATGTGTCCTGTTGGGACCTGCATTGGACAGGCCATCCCTGCAGAAGCTCCTTTACTCTCAGGAGTGTTGGGAACTCCTCTGGAGTGCTGAGAGGGCTGTGGGCCCTGGGCAAGGGGCAGAGCACTCAGGTGTGTGACCTGCAGTGGTTCTTATCAGACTGAGGGTGACAGGACAAGGGGGGATGGCTTCAAACTGCCACAGAATACATTTAGATGAGATATTAGGAAGTTTACTGTGCAGGTGGTGAGGTGCTGGCACCAGAGAAGCGTGGCTGCCCCATCCCTGAACATATTCAAGGCCAGTTTGGACAGGGCTGGAGCAACTTGGGATAGTGGAAAGTGTCCCTGCCCACTGCAGGGGCTTGGATGAGGTCATCTTTAAGGTCCCTTCCAACCCAAACCATTCTGTGATCCTCTAACTGGATCTGCCCTGGGAGGGTTTTGAAGCTAAGGTCATCAAAGGATTTGCAGTTAAAGGCAACAGGAGAACCCAGCTCCCCTCCCTGTGTTCCAGACTGTGTTTTTGGGCATCAACCGCTCGGATTACATGTTTGACTGCGGGCTGGATGGCACAGCAGCTCTGAGGCAGATAGAAATAAACACCATTGCTGCCAGCTTCGGGGGGCTCACCTCCCGCACTGCCGACGTCCACGGGTAAGGAGCACCTCTGGCACTGCAGCAGCTGCACTGCATGGCCCCTGTGCTCTCCAAGCTGCTCCCTTGGTCCAGATAGGCATGGACATGGCATTTATGGCTTTTGTGTTCCACAGGCTGGTGTTGAAAGTGCTGGGAAAGACTGAGGAGGCATCACGCCTGCTGCCCAACAACCCAGCGAAGGGGCTGGCCTTGGGAATTGCCAAAGCCTGGGAGCTCTATGGTTCCCAAAGGTAAGGACAGAGGAGGAGAACATGAGCAGGAGCAGTGCAGGAAGCCTGAATCACAGAGATGGAAGGATGGTGATCCAGCTGTGAGCATGTGAAGTGTTAATGGGTTTAATGATGTTCTTGGTATCTTCCAGGGCTGTGGTGATGTTTCTGGTGGAGGAAATCCAGAGGAACATTTTTGATCAGCGTTGTGTAGAAAATGAGCTTTGGAACAGGTAAAGTTTGAATTTCTCTGAGTAGGGAAAGGAAGAAGATGGTTCAATTTCTGGTATGGAAAGCTGAGCAAACTGCTGCCAGATCATAGGAGATAAAGGATGGGTTCCTAAACAGGGAGTTCTTTGGCCTGTAGGATTTCTCTGCCTCCATTGTACAAAGCCTGAGGCTATTTATGAAGGAACCTACAGATCCTCCTTGCTGCAGCCACGAATTCCAGCCATGATTTCCAGCTCAAGTACCTCTGCCCAGCCTGGTGACTCTTCCCACCCCTCTTGGCAGGAATATCCGTGTGATCAGGAGGCGGTTCCGGGATGTGTTTGAGCAGGGCTCCCTGGATGCCAGCAGGAGGCTGTATATGTGAGTATGAGCCAAGGTGCGCACTCCTGCCGTCTCTCGGGCACACGGGGCTGCCACTGGGAGCTCGCAGCCAAAGCTGAGTGTAAGTAGTGACTGTCTGAGAAAGCAGTTCTCTTCCACGCTCCAGGCTGCTGCTTCCTCTTGGAGCTGAGGTGATTTTGTGTTCACAGTGGTGAGATTTTGCAGACACATCAGTCCCTTACAGCTGCAATCACAATCTCCCTCCCTCAGGCCTCAGCCTCCATTGAAGTGGGATCTTTACCTCCTCCACAAAGATGTGCTCTGAACAGCCTTGGCTATTTGAGAGGCTTCCACAGAGCCATTTCCTGTTTACTGTTCACGTGATGCTCTGCCAGGGGGAGCTGGGCTGGGTTGTTAGTGCTGGAGGAGGCAGCATTCCATGTCCTTTGGGGTTCTCTTGGGTTTGAACTCACTCAGCATCTTGCCCGCTCCCTGTGGAGACCAGGATGGGAGGATCACAGACTCCCAGTTGGTCCCAAGTGTGACGTTTGTCCCATTTCCAGGTAATGTGCTTGGAGCTTTATGAACCTAAGGGAAGATGTGGTTTCATGCCAGGGATTTTTCTGCAGTTAGGCTGATTTTATCATGGTTTGACCTTTGGTGTCTGTGCTGTGTTTAATTAACAAATATGTTTGTCATGGCTGGATAGTTGAGGGGAAAGTGTATCCCTTGTGCTTCCTCCTGAGCATTCTTCCCTGTCACTGCTGGATGCCTCTGCCTCTCCTGCCTGCCAGCCAGCAGCTGCCAGACCAAGGGCACAGTTTTGTGGCCAAAGCTTGAGCACGTGGTGCTGCAGCTGTGCTGCCAGCCCAGCCCTGGCAGGTGCCTCTCAGGCTGTTGAGTTGATGTCCTGCCTTGAATTGCCACAGGAGAAGAACCCTGTTCCCTCCAGCTTCAAGAATCACAGAGCTGTTAAGGTTGGAAAAGACCTCTAAGATCAAGTCCAGCCTGTAACCCAGCACCACTGAACATGTCCCCAGGTGCCACAGCCACACATATTAAAGTCCCTCCAGGTGTGGTGACTCCACCATGCCCTGAGCCACGTGTCCTAGTGCTTCACAACCCTTTCAGTGATTTTCCCTAATCTCCAATGTAGACCTTCCCTGGTACAACTTGAGGCCATTACCCCTTGTCCTGTCCCTATTGCTGGGGTGCAGAGCCCAGTCCCCCCCAGCTGCCCCCTCCTGTCAGGGAGTTGTGCAGAGCCGCAGGTCCCCCCTGAGCCTCCTTTTCTCCAGGCTGAGACCCCAGGCCAGCGTGGGGTAAAAGCTGTTAAAAAAGAGGTTCTTACCTCTCCTCTGAGCTGCGTGTCAGAATTACTGAGCCTTTGGTTAGAGCAGAGGCTGGGTGTCAGCTCCCTGTGTCTTGGGACAGGCCAAGCTGGGGAGAGGGGAGAGGAGCCAGGGCGTGCAGTGCTCAGCTTGCTCTGGCAGAGCCAGGCAGAGGCAGGAAGGCCAGAGGCCAAGGAGAAGGGGCAGAGAGCTGTGATCCCTCCTTGGTGCTGGGGATGGGACAGGGCCTGGCCTGGCTCTCCGAGCACCTTCTGGTTTCCATTCCAGGGACGGCCAGGAGGTCGCAGTGGTGTATTACAGAGAGGGCTACGTGCCCCAGAACTATGACCAGCAGGTCAGTACCCACCTCCCTGCCCCAGAAACCACCAGCTGGGCACTCCCCAGGGCGTTTGAAATAATCCCAGGGGCAGCTGTCCTGTCTGGGTTGGGGTCAGTCCTGCCTGGTGTGGCTGAGAGCATTGGGAAGCTGTGACTCCAGAGAGCAGGTAGGTGACCCTGCAGTAAGAGAAATGGGTGGCTTTTATCTCCAGGGGCTGATCCCTTAGTGCAGCACTGAATTGCTTCTGTAAAAGCAGAGTTAACACAGGTATGAGCACCTGCTTAAAGGTTTGCAGATGACTCTGTGCTCTCTTAGCACGATCAGGCTGCAGGTAATAATAGCACAGAGCAGATCTTGCTGCTGTCTCGAGGTGGCAGCACTGGACAAGCTGGGGAGGGAGCACGCAGTGGCTTAATCTGTCTGCTGTTCCCAGAGGTGCTGGGAAATCCATGCCTGCTTTTCTCTGGAGTGCTACTCCCACCCCCTGTCCCTGCCAGCAGGCAGGGAGGAGACAAACCATATGTCGATAACTGCACAGAAAAGAGCAGAGCAAACCTTTTGTGTGTGTTTTTTTCTCCTCACGGGGTGGTTGCTCTCTCGCTGCCTCAGAACTGGGAGGCACGGCTGCTGCTGGAGAGGTCCCGGGCAGTGAAGTGCCCTGACATTGCCACCCAGCTGGCGGGCACCAAGAAGGTGCAGCAGGAGCTCAGCCGGCCAGGGACGCTGGAGGAGCTGCTGCCCGGCTGCCCCGAGGCCATCGCTCGCATCAGAGCCACCTTTGCTGGACTCTACTCCCTGGATGAGGTGAGTGAGAGCAGAGCTGGAGCATGAGTGGACATGCACACCTTTGCTCTTTGCTTGAGAAGAGAGGGCTTTGTTGTGGTCCTTGGGGGGATTGGTTGATCTCTCTGCTCAGAGGGATCTGCCGAGGAGCCCCTGCTGCTCTCTGATGCTTTGCTGTTTGCAGAATCATTTAGGTGGGAAAAGCTCTCCAAGATCATTGAGTCCAACCTTTGACCAAACACCACATTACCAACTAGACCAGGGCACTGAGTGCCATATCCATTTGTTCCTTGAAGACCTTCAGGGATGGTGGCTCCCTCCAGCTCATTCCAGTGTGAAACCACTCTTGCCATGAAGAAATCCTTCCTGCTGTCCAACCTGTTTCCATCCTTTCCTGCCAGGGTGAAGAGGGTGACAGGATAGCTGCCACAGCCATCGCTGACCCCGACCGCTTTGTGCTGAAGCCGCAGCGTGAAGGTGGAGGTATGAGCTGGGCAGTGGAGGTGGGAGCTGGGCTGGGCCCCTGGGGGTTTCCATTGTGGCTTGTGCTGTATTTGGGACAGGGAGTAGCTCTGTGCCAGCTCCTGGTTCTGTGCTGAGGGATAAAGGGTGGGGTGGCTTGTGGCTACTCGTAGCCATGGGGACTAGTCCTGCCACTAAGGCAGAACTGCTCCTGGAGGAGCTCCCAAGGCTCTGGCACTGGGTGTGTGGAGAGCCCAGGCAGCACCTGGGGAGGCAGAGGCTGGGTCGTTTGGGCTGCCAGGGCCAGGGACTTCTGCTGCCCTAGGAGGGGCTTGACGTGCTGGTTTTGTTTGCCAGGGAACAACCTTTATGGTGAAGAGCTCAGGCAGGTTCTGGAGAAGATCAAAGACAGCCCTGAGAGAACCTCCTACATCTTGATGGATAAGATCAAACCCCAGCCAGCACTGAATTACTTGCTGAGGGCTCACAGTCCCCTCCAAGTGTCCGAGTGCATCTCCGAGCTCGGGATCTTTGGTGTCTATGTCAGGTGAGGAATGTGCTCGTGTTCCAGGGCAGTTCCCTGCTCCCGACGTGGATCAGGAGCGTTTTGCTCTCTGTTCCCCCAAGCACAGCAGCAGGGCAGATGTCTGGGGATGTGCAGGAGACAGATGTGACCACTGAGGCTGTGCCCCTGGCAGCAGCTCTGAGCACGTGTGCACACACTGAGCTGTTGCTCTGATCTGCCAAATGAGTTGCTGGAAAACCACGCAGCTCCTGCTGGCAGTGACTGGTGTAGTGGGATCTTGGGATGGATGTGTCTCATCCCTGACTTCTGGGAGCACTTCTTGGGTTCTGGATGCAGCCACATCCAGAAGGGTGGCTTTTCTGAAGCCCTGGTGGTCTCTGAAATACCTGAAGACCTAATGCCCATTCAACCCTAGGAGCAGCTGCTTTTGTTTCAATCCCTCATAGACCTCCATAGGGTCTAAATAAGAGTCCTTCTCACACAGTTTTGGGAACAAAGGTGCTCTGGCAGCGTTCAGCCTCTGGCACTGCCCGTGTGCAGCCACCACTGCAGGGGCCCCACATTAGCCGTGGGGCTCTGTCCTGCCCTGGGTGCTGACAGGGAAGGTGAATCCACTGGCCAAGGTAAATGCCATGAGCTCTGTGCTGTGCAGGGGCTCAGTTTCCCTCTCCTTCGCAGGCAGGGCCAGGAGCTGGTGCTGAACCAGGCCGCCGGTCACCTGCTGCGCACCAAGGCCATCGAGCACGCGGACGGTGGCGTGGCAGCCGGGGTGGCCGTGCTGGACACGCCGTACCTGGTGTGAGGAGCCATGGCCCCACCCTCCTCTCTGCTGCCTGAAGAGCTGATCTGCCACAGGGATTTCTCCTTGGGGTGTGCTTGCCAAGGTCTGACGTGCTGGAGGCTGTGAGGAGAGACTGTGTGGATGCAGCTGCTCAGAGGTCCAGGGTGCCAGCCCCCTAGCTTCTTCCTGTGATTCCCTCTCCAGGAAGGGATTCCCTTGCTCTGCCTGCTCAGGGGCCCCTGCCCTGTGCACAGCCCAGCTGTGACTCCCAGGACTGCAGGGGTCTGGAAGTTCCCTTGGGGCCTGGCCTGAGGGCAGTAGGATGTAGAGCAAAGGATGAATGTGCCACAACAGGCCTTGGTGCTTCTCCCACTTCTGATCTCTTTGATGCTGCATAATTTCTGGAGATGTACACAGCCTAAGGAATGAGAGGAGAAAGGTGGATGGGCAAGTACCAGCCTTGATCTTCCTCCAGTGCCTCAGTGCTCTCCAGCTTAAAAAGGAGAGCCTAGCTCTACTCACGGTGGCCCCTCTAGCCCTCCTTCCCATGCTGCTGCTGTCCTCATTTCTATTTTCCCCTGTGCCTGAGGATCCCTCAGTGTTCCTGCACCAGGCACAGCTGCCCTGGATAATTTGCCCAAGGGCTTCTTGCTTGCTTTTGCTTTGCCCAGCTCCTGTTTTGTTGGACTGGGTGCTCATCCCAAACAGTGCCTCTGTGCCACACAGGACAGGCAGCAGTGCAGGGTCCAGGGCTGTGTCTGCTCCTGCTGCTTCCCACAGCCCTGTCCAACAGATCACAGGCTGGAGGCAGCTCCTAAGGCAGTGGTGAACTGGGGCCCTGTGTGTGTTGGTAAACCCTGAATCCCCCTGGGCTCGTGCCAGTGCATCCCACTGCAAATCAAACACTGAGCACCTTCCTGTCAGGAAACCCCAACCTTGGGAATGGTCCTGCTGAGACTGGGAGCTCTGTGGTGAGGAAGCAAAGGAACTGGAGGAGAGGCTGGGCAGGCACAGCCCCAGCTCCAAGCACCTTACTCTGGGACCAGCACCAGCAGATAGGGAGATGTGTCTCCCTCCAGGTTTCATGGATCAGAGGGAACAGAACAGCAGTGGAAGAGTGTGGGCTCTCCTGCTCAAGGTCTTCTGCCTCTTCCTTCAGCCCCTTTTCCTCCTCAGCCCTAAAAGCTGCACCTTTCTGGCAGTGAAGAGCCCAGGCAGCCTCAGCCTTGCCCTGTCAGTTAATCAGAAGCAGGGCAAAGGCAGAATTCCTGCAGAATGGATGTGCTGAGAGCCAGAACCAGCACAAGGGTGGAATTCCTGCAGAATGGATGTGCTGAGTGACAGAACCAGCACAGAGGTGGAATTCCTGCAGAATGGATGTGCTGAGTGACAGCCCTGCTGGCTCTCTGCTGCTGTGGCATCAGTCACCAGTTGGTCACCTGGGAAACTGCTCTGTTCTTCCAGTATGACTGAAACTGGGATTCCTGGGTGTTTTGCTGGGGGATTGATTACCCCAAGCCAGAGATTAAAAGGAATGTGCAATCTGACTGCTGTTTGTGCCAGGTTTGTCTGAGGCCAGGGGCACACCTGGCCAGGTGTACAGAGATCCATGGCTGTGTATGGGAGGGGACCAGGCCCGGGGTGGAGGTGAGGCAGCCCTGAGCTGCAGTGACAGCCCTGAGCCTCCTCAGCTGCTCGCCCATCTCCCTGGCCCTGGTGCTGCATGAGGGTGGTGGTGACATGTGGGTGACAGCTTGTGCTTTCCACGAGCCTTGGAGACCAGAGAGAAATTGAGGCCCAGGCTGCAGCCCTGGACCCAGCACATCCACAGTAAATCCCAATCCATGGAAAAGCATCATGCTGGCAGGAACCTGCTCCTCCCCATCCCAAAACCAATCCTGGTTCCTGGCACAGCCACTCCAACTGCACTGAGCACCCCAAACTCAACAGCACACAAGCATCTCCCACCCACACACACTCCAAGCCTGTTTCCATTTTGTCTTCATGAATTTAATTCCATTTTGCATTAAATTCTCGCTGTTTCCAGCTAAAATTACATAGCTGACAAAGAGTAACAGGAGGAACGACGATGTAGGAATCCTTGTCACCAAGGTGGCACAATCCAGTGGTACAGAGCTGTGGGGGCACACGGGACACGGGCAGGCATTGAGGTTACAGGTGACACAGGTGCTGTGCCAGTGAGAGCAGCAGTGAGCAAGTGAGATTTGGGACTTGGCCAACAGCCCAGCAGAGCAGCCCAACACCTGCCTTGAGCACCCCAACCCAGAGGCAGCTGCTCCTCCTTTCCAGCCCCAAGTCAGCTCAGGTTGCAGGTAATGCCTGTCCACTGGCACTTCCCAAAACAGCTGTTGCAGCAAGTTTTAAAGCCCAGTTCTCCTTTGGTTTAAGTGCAAAATCAAACTGTTCACATGCAGTTTTTATACAGACATTGCAAAGGAGGTATCAGCCCCAGCTCAGCCCTGGCTGGAGTTAAGTGCCCTTCACTGGAGGAAGGATGGCTTTGGCAGGACCCTGGTGCTGTTCAGGCTCTTGGGCAAGAGGTTTGGGGGCCTTCAGCTCTCATCATCCTTAAGCCATGTCAGATATAAGCAAACACTAACTTTAAACATCTCCCACCCTATTTTCCTGATGAGGAAATCTGTAGGACTCCCACAGCCCTGCCTGCCTTGGTTTCTCTGCTGTAGCAGTGGTCACAGTGCCATAGGAAAGGTGCCTCTGCCTGGCTCCATTTCCCCTCCATCCTTTGGGGTAACAGCCCCCAATCCTCCCCAGGACACAAAGAGAGCATCCAGCTGCTCCAGCTCTGGTTCAGCTGTGAGCTGGTGGCAGCAGGGCTGGAGGAACCGGGACTCCATGGAACATGTCACACCCAGGCCTTTCCCTTCCTGGCTCCCTGGACTGGGGACAACACAGCAGCTGGCACAACACAGTTAGGAAGCAGCAGCTCTTGGTATGATCACCCAAAAATTCCCGTTCAAAGCCCAGAGCTCCCTGGAGCCTTTCCCCACTCCCCCGGAGGCTCAGTGAAGCTGTGCTAGCAGCAGGACAGTGGAGGCAGGACAAGCCGAGCTGTGCAGGGATGGGGTGGCTGTTGCAGTGCTCCTGCAGCTCGCCCAGGACCAAAGGAAGCTCAGCTGCTCTGCGGGCAGTGGCTGATGCACCTCCCAGGCCTGCCTGCATTGAGTAACTCCAGCACCACTTCCCCTCCAACCCCCAAAGCTCCTTCCCACTGTGCACAAGGTGCCAGGGCCCCTCCAGGACATAAAGTAAATTAACACCCTCTCCCCTGCCCCCCCTCCCCCCAATTAAATTAAAATCAAGAACGAGGTGCTGAAAAGGGAGGAGGATAAGTCCCTCTGTGCACCAGGCTGACCCTCAGAGGTGTGACATCCATCTGGAACACAACAGACACCTCACCAAGGACACGGTCTCTCCAGAGCCAGACTCTCCTCGTTCCTACGATTGGTACATTCAATTCAACAGGTGAAGGTTTCCTTCCTGGGCAGGCAGCAGATGTTGGCTCATCAGGTGCCACTGCCACTGTTCTGCTCAGCAGGGACAGGTCCTGCTGCTACTGCTTAGTGTCACATCTGCTGTTGAAAAGGTGTTTGATGATGCCCGGGTCTGCCAAGGTGGAGATGTCCCCCAGATCTTGGTCATTTTTGGCAATCTTCCTTAATATTCGTCTGGTGATCTTTCCTGTAATGACAGCCAAGAAAGGGAAGCAGGAATAAGAATCCCAGGATGGTTTGGGTTGGAAGGGACCTTAAAGCCCATCTCATCCCAGCCCCTGCCATGGGCAGGGACACCTTGCACTATCCCAGGCTGCTCCAAGCCCCAATGTCCAGCCTGGCCTTGGACTTCCAGGGATCCAGGAGCAGCCACAGCTTCTCTGGGTACCCTGTGCCAGGGCCTCCCCACCCTCACAGGGAAGAGTTTTTTCCTTATGTCTATTTTATCTACACCTGCACTCCACTAGTTTAAAACCATCACCCCTTGTCCTTCATTATCTGCCCATATAAAAAGTCCTTCTCCCCAGGAGTCAGGATCTCTTCAGCACCCTTAGCAGAAGTGGGAAGTATAACACCTGCACATCCTGCTCGCCCTGAGCTTGCACCTCCCCTGATCTGAGCATCCCTGGACAAGCAGTGCAGGGCTGATCAACTTCCACAGGCAGGAACTGCCTAGTCCTCCCCAGCACACCCCTGGAACTCACCTGAGCGGGTTTTGGGCAGGCTGGGGGCATACTGGATGTAATCAGGTGTTGCTATCGGCCCAATTTTTTCTCTGACTGCAAAAAAAGAGATATTTTCATTGTAGGGGTGAGGAGGTACAACACATCCTTTCCAGTCGGGATGAAAGGTTAAGACACAGAGCCCAGCTCGTGGAGCACCTGGCAAGGCAGTGCCTGGGGCTGCTGCACCTGAGCCTCCACATGGTGGGAGGGACAGCAAGACCTACAATGCCAACAGGGCCATGAGCACATCTCCCCAGCAGCGAGAGCACTCATCTTTTCATTCCCTCCATCTTCCAGAGACCTCCAGGCTACAACCATCACCATGACCATTTTGACAGAGAAAGGATCAATTCATGGCTGGGTTCCTCCAGAGGAGGAGCTGCCACAGGTTCGTTTCGTGTATCCAATGCTGCAGTTTGCAGTGAAACAGCTCCTTGAGAGCAGAGCACAAACACCCAGAGCACCCCAAAGAAACCAAATGATCTTCCCAGGATGTCCCAGTCTGCCAGGGACAGCCAGTAGGCAAACAAAAGCCTACTGAGTACCCCAGGGCTGCCAGTTCCCACGAGGCAGAGATGGCATCATATGAGCAGCCAAAGGCCGGGAGAACTAATTTTAGTCTTTGTCAGCCATGCTCTGTAATCAAGAGGCACCTCATGGCAGTTATCCACGCTGCATTCCCCACACCACAGGCACCTCCTGCAGGCACCTGAGCCCTTAACCCCTCCATCACCTGTCCTCCCCCTGCCTGCTCCCCAATATTTGGCTGTTGCTACCTTGTTTTTTGAGCTCATCCGTGAGGTTCTTGGTGAACTCGTGGCCCTCTCTCAGGGTCACGAAGCAGTAGAGGCACTCGCCCTTCAGGGGGTGGGGGTGGCTGACCACAGCGGCCTCGGCCACCGCCGCGTGCTCCAGCAGGGCCGACTCCACCTCCGCCGTGCTCAGCAAGTGGCCTGGAAACAAGGGGGAGGCAGAGCTTTACAGACCTGCAGGAAGAGGCCTGAGGCTGTAAAAGGCCCTAAACTGCAGGTTTGAGAGCACTGGTGTGATGTGCTTGGGAAAGGAGAACAGCTGAGAGTGAAACATTTCCGCAGTGCTTTGGAAGCTGCCAGGTGTCACTCACCCGCAGCAGCCACCTCCTGTGGCTGTTCCCCCTCCCACCTTTAGGCTTCTTTGAGAACACATCATGGGCAGGTCACAGTGATGCTCTTCCAAAGCACAGGCTGAGGAGCAGCTGGATTTGGCAAGAGGAGACCTGCCACAGGGTCAGCTGGAAGGTGCAGAGGAAGAGGTTGGATCTGCAGAGTCCAGGCTCCAGCTCACTGCAGGGGCACAACTCACTCCTGCAACACCTCTGCTCCTGTGCCTGTGCTCTGACATCCCACCCTGGCACTGCTCTCACACAAAGCCACAGGAAGGTGGTCAACTCCCAAAATGATCAGCTGGTGGAGAATCAGGCACTGCTGGTCAGTGGAGGGATCTAATTTGATCCAGGGACAAGTAAACAGCACCTCAGAGGCAGCAGAATGTACCTGGAGGCTACAGGCTTCAGGAAAGGAGGGAGGGAACAATTAAATGGAGTATATGGAAAATGATGGGCTGAGAAGCAGTTGAATCTCAAAGACTCAGTCAAGAGAGGTGGAAGAACCTTCAGAGCTCTGAGCAGCCTGATCCAGCTTTGAGGTGAGCCCTCCATGGAGCAGCAGGAGTGGAACAGCAACCCCATGGTCCTGCCCAAACCCTGTGATTCATTCCCTGTGAACTTCCTTCAGCACAGAGGTGCTCTGGCTGGTTATAGAAGGTACATTCCCTCCAGGGCATTGTCTCCAGGGAAAATGGTGCAGGAAGTCACCAAGTCACAGGCTTGTGTGTCCCCAAAATAACCCTGATCCAGCAACTGGATCCACTTCAAGGACAGGTTGCTGGGCAGATCACAGATGCAGAACCATCCCCATAAACCAGGTGGCTTTTGAAAAATGGATGCAGAAGTGTCACAAAACAAGGTGTCAGAAACTGCACTGGCCCCCACTGAAGACAAAACTCCTTCTTACCAGAAACATTCAACATGTCATCAATTCGCCCTGTGATCCAGTAATAACCATCTTTATCTCTCCTGCAACCTAAAAATAGCCAGAAATGAGTGTGAGGCAGCAGTGCCAGCCCTTGAAGCAACTGATAAGGGATTCTGAGGGCAGGACAGGGCAAGATTCCCACTGTTGTCCCCAGGCCCCTGTGACCACAGCAGCCTCAGGCCCTCACCATCGCCTGTCACGTAGTACCCAGGGAACTTCTTGAAGTAAACGGTTTCAAACTGCTGGTGCTTTCCGTAGAGCGTGCGCATGATCCCTGGCCAGGGCTGCTTAAACACCTGCGGGAGAAAAGCACAGAGCTGGGGCAGTGAGAGGCAAACCAATAACCCAAGGTTGCACCACGGTGAGAGAGATGTCAGAGACAGCCATGAGTAGCACTCAGACACTTGTGCCAGTGCTGATCCACTGGGAAAGTCTCACCAGCTTTGGCCATGGGGAAGGAGCTTGGCTGAGGAGCTGTTCCCATCCTCCTGCCTTGCCCACATGTGCAAGTACACTCAGTGATCAGCTGTAAAAGTTCCCACAAAGTTATGGCCTTCGAGAGAGTTCCCACCACCCAAGGGGGCTCCTTGTGTGGATCAGAGTTCGTGGAGGTAGAACCACAAATTTTTTAAGGCTGGAAAAGTCCAACCATCACCCACATTCACCACTAAACCACATCCTCAAGCACCACGTCCACATTTTTCAACACTTCCAGGGATGGTGACCCTACCCCTTCCCTGGGCCAAAAGATGTGGCTATTCTACCAGGAATGTCCCAGAGCTCACAGGCAATGGACAAAGGGAGGGTGGGGAAGATCAGCCCTTTCTTACCAGGTAACCTTCTGCTTCTCCTTCCAGCTCTTCCCCCGACTCGCTCAGGATGGCAGGGACCACACCGAAAAAGGGGAATGTCTGCCATGAGGAGCAGGGAGAAAGGAGAGATGGAGGTGAGCCCCTGCATTAGACCCCTGTGAACCACAGGGAGCGGGAGGCAGGGCAAGGGCAGCTCTGGAGAGCTGTGGTACACAGGACCCATGACCGTGGCTGCATGGTGCCAGTCCTGGGAGTTTGGGTGGTGGTCACCTCCCCATGGGCACCACTGTCCCCCCAGCCCCTGGCAGGCTGCAACCACCCAGCCATGGCACAGACAGGGCCCTGCTGAGGCTCCTGGGGAGAACACAAGTACTCACGGCAGAGCCTGGCTTCATGGGGGTGGCAGCAGGAAGGGGTGTCAGCATGTGGCCTCCCTGCAAAGAGAGGCAGAAACAAGTGAGTTTGGGCCATGCCAGCCCATCCCAGTCAGGGCTGCTCAGGGCAGGTGTGGAGATGGGCCCTGGGAATGGCAGGATGGGGAGCCTGTCTGGGCACAAAGCTTTGGAGCTGCTGGGGGAGGGAAAGAGGGGAAGGAGAGCAGTGTCCAGAGCAGAGTTTGGAAGAGACACTTGGAGAGGAAGGTTTCCCCTTGGAGCCTGCCTGAGTTCCAGGACAGGAGGAGAAGGGGCACATCAGAGTTTCCTGGGCAGGCCAAACAAGTAGTCCCAAACTCAAAACCCCACTATGGGAAACCTGCCAAGAGGCCCTGCAGGGAGCACAAGGGACACTCAGCGAGGACTCACCGTCTCCGTCTGCCAGAACGTGTCCACAATGGGACACCTCTCCTCTCCCACCACACGGTAGTACCACAGCCAGGCCTCGGGGTTGATGGGCTCACCCACAGTCCCCAGCACCTTCAGGGACTTCCTGCTGTGCCTGCAGAGAGGAAGGGGCTGGCAGGGGCTCAGCAGGCCTTGGAGAGCAGCAGCTGTGAGCCTGCTGCGCAGCAGAGCCTGCAGGAACCTCTGGGCTACCCAAAACAGACTTCCAGGTACAGTTCAGAGCTTTCTCAGCACTCTTCCATAGGGGAAGAGAGGAGACCTGGGTCCCTTTGGCAGCTCCCACTCAACCCTGCTGTGCACAGCCAATGCCCTCATGCCACTGGGACTGGCACTCACTTTTTGACGGGCTCCTCGCCGTACTTCATCAGCAGCCGGATGGCCGTGGGGGCTGTGTAGAACTTGGTCACCTTGTACTTGTCAATGATGCTCCACATTCTCCCAACGTCTGGGTAGGTGGGGACACCTTCAAACTGAGCAGGAGACAGAGCAGTGATGCAGCTGTTCCTCACTGCTCCCCACCTGCAGCACCTGCCCCAGGCAGGAGGAGCCAAACAGCAGCTGGACCCCAGCGTGTCCTTATAGAGGTGCCATGCAATGAAACCAGCCCAGGTCAAGGACCTCCCTCGCTGCCTCCTTGGGATGGAGCTGGCATCAGCCCACCCCAGCTGTCCTAGCAGATGTCCCCTGACACCCACTTGCAGCATGGGCACTTGGGTGGGCACCACAATGACACAGTCCCACCAGCCCAAACTACCCTGTGGCAAAGAGTCCAACACCGTGACAGAATCACAACCCACAGTACCAAGAATGCCCTAAAGGCCTCCCCCACCCCAACAGTGATTTTCCTGTTTCCATTTCCCTGAGGATTCTTGGGCACAGGTCTCTGGCTCCCTGATCTGATACACTGCCAAGAGAGATACAGGCACAGGAGTTAAACAACAAGTTGTCAAACCAGCGTCAGCAGGGAAAACACCAGTCCCTGATCCAGTTTTTCCATTAACTCAGAGCAGCCCTGGCTCCATTGGTATACAAGGCTTGTACTTTTATGGGAAAGAAACAGGGGAGCATTTGAAAAAATAACCAGCCAAAAGCTACACACAAACTGTCCCCCCGAGCAGTCACCATGCCCTCCCTGGAGAGGGCCACCCTTCCTCACAGAGCCCTGCACACCATCAGAGCACTGCAGGGGTGCAGCTCAGCACCACCAGCTCCCTTTTCTCGGAGGGAAGGCAGCCACGGGCACGCAGCACTCACCAGCACGCTGGTGGCCCCGTTGGCCAGGGGGCCGTAGGTGAGGTAGGAGTGGCCTGTGATCCATCCGATGTCAGCTGTGCACCAGTACACATCCTCAGGTTGGTAATCAAACACGTATTTAAACGAGGTGGCAGCAAAAATCATGTACCCACCCATGGTGTGCAGCACACCCTGCGAGGAGAAGGCAAGGGGGTGTCAGGGTGAGCTCCCACCATCACCCTCACACTGCCAGGCCCAGCTGAGCATCGCTGAGCTCCAACAGCAGCTGGGCAGGAATGACCAGAACAGACCCTTTCCCAACACCTCTGTGGCTTCTCTTCCTGCTGGGACCTCCCAACTCTCCCCTCACCAGTTCCCCCAGCTGAGGGGCTCCTGTGGCTCAGCCTGTCCCATGTGCTGGGAGCACACCTTGGGTTTTCCAGTGGAGCCGCTCGTGTAGAGGATGAAGAGCTCGTCCTCGGCGTCGCACCACTCAGGCTCACACTCTGTGCTGGCACCACTCATCAGCTCATGCCACCATGTATCCACAGCTGGGTTCCAGGGGGCCTGAGGAAAGCACAAGATTGGAAACAGGCTTGCCCAAAAACAAGAGAGGGGGGATGAGGAGCACAGCCCAAACCTCACCCCCGTCACGGGCTACCAAGGGGGATGTTCACAGCACAGCCTGCTGCAAACCATGCACCAGAGCTGCAGCTCCCACTCCAGAAGCTCCTTTACACAGCCCACAGCCACGAGAAAAACCTTTAAACACGGTCTGGCTGCAAGACCTGAAGCAGAGTGTCCAGACCACAGGTGATGGCGATGAATCCCCGTGGGCAGCCACGAGAGGCCCTGCAGCAGCAGCTGCTCTGGGCTGTTCCCACGAACAGCCTTGTGGAGCTGCCCAGAGCTGCAGTCCCACAGCGAAGCAGCAAGCACAGCCACATAGCCCCCTGTCCCACAGCCCCCTGTCCCCATGCCTTGTGGGGACCCCAACTAACAGCAGCATTGTGGGCTCACACTGCTTGGCCCCCCAAAAAATCTGTTCTCTGGGTTTTTAGGTAATAACTACCCTGGTAAGAAGCGACTGCACCGGTGCCGAGCCACCCAGCACTGGCTGACTGAAGATGCCAGAACTGTGACAGAGCCACCAATGCCTGTGGCTGACAGGCAGAGTCACCCTGAGGGTTGTTCTGGCTGCCCAGGGTGGTGGCATGGTTCAGAGCATGACTTAACTTCCCCTGACCTTCTCACCTTTCCTCAGAGAAGCTTGGGGGAAGCTGGGCAGGGAACACACCCCAGACTCGGCTCAGACCTCCACTTCTCACATCTCTGTGAGGGCAGGCACATGACCCAGGGCCCTGCACATTTCCTCCTCACAAAGGCAGACTCCCTACAACTCCCTCAGCTGGGGTGCACAGAGAGCAGCCACGGGGGCACATGTGACTCTGAGCAGCCCTAAAGATGCCCATGTGACACCTGGAGGCACTGGGACCCCACAGCCCAGCACACAGTTCCCGCACATGTGGTGCAGGGGACACCAGCTGCTTGACAGCCTAGCACAACTGAGCCCACTTGGAAAGCTTTCACAGGCCCCCAGGGCTCCTGGTTTTAGCTGGGAAAGGAGTTTCCACAATTCTGTGCCACCAGCATGCTCCCAGCAAGGCACCAGCTAAACAAGCCCAAGGGCTTCCAACAATTTTCTCTTGTGTCCCCTCATGAAGGATCCCTGATTTAGCACCAGCCCCATGGCACTGTGTGCTTTGCCTGCCCGCTCTGGGGGCCCAGAGGCCACAGCTCCTTGGATGAGGCAGGCAGGGCCCACATGCTGTGTCTGGAGCTCCAGGTTTGCTGCCTGTGGCCAGGAAGCTGCAGGTGACCCCTGCCAGCCTCCCCGCAAAGGGAAGTGCGTTGTGAGAGCTGCTTCTGACAGGCAGAGAGCCCAGCCCTGACCTGGATGCTGACAGTGCACCCCAGAGGCTCTGTGTTCCCCCCAGCACGCTGCCCTGTGCCCAGGGGTCACCGATGTCACCTAGAAGTACTGGTGGCACTGCATTTGCCCCCACGCCGTGGGCAGCTCTGGCAAGCCGGGTGGGGTCTGCCACTGACATGCAGCTGCTGGCACCCTGGTTAGGAGGGCACGTGTGGCCCTGCAGCCAGAGCAGTTAGGGGAGGTGGGGAGCTGCATGGGAAGCAGAGGGGAGGTGCCAGAAAGAGGAAGGCAGTGCTGTGTGTAAATACCTTGGGATGGAGTCTCTGTGAGCTTTCAGTCTTTTTTTCCTGTTAAAAATCCACAAAGAAGGTGTGAAATCCAGGAAGCAGAGGATCCACACTGGGCTTTGCAGGCAGGGAGCTGGAAGCCCACAGGCCTGGATGCTGGGAAATCACCCTGGCAGACTGGAAAACGCTCAGATCCAGGGCCAGCCCAGGAGATGCCCTCTGAGCAGAAGCTTGCCCATTTCCATCACCTTCCCTGGGTGCCAGGTGCCTCCAGGGCAGGTCACCTAGGCCACTCCCTGCACATGGCTGGCTGGGAACAGAGGCACAGAGCCAGCACACAGCCCACGGACCATCCAATAGCCTCACACAAGCCAATGACACAGTAAAAATGCATCCACAAGAGAAAGAATCCTTTATAAAGTGTCCAAACAAGTAGAAAAGAGAGAGCCAAAGGGTAAGAGACACCCTCCAGGCTCCACCCAGGACATTCTGCACAAAAACCTCACCTCACCTGCTGGAACCAGTGCAGGGACAGGCTGCCCTGGCATCACCCTGCCAGGGAAACCCCACACAGGAAGGCTGGTCTGCTCCAGTTTTCCCATTTCTTTCCATCTACCCTGCCCTCACAAGAGAAGGGGAACATGGCCAGGCTGTCAAACACAGAGCAACACCCCAATAAAATTAACACAGCTGAATGAGGAAAAATAACTCAAAGGTAGAGAATCTGCTGGACTTCTTGTTCCAGGGAAGTGCACAGACTCCTCCTGAAAGCAGTATCTAAAGCTCAAATATCCCCAAACACAACTCATTTCTGAGCCAGCAGCAGCCTGGGGCTAACTCAGTGCAAAAAATCACCCAACACAGAGGGACAGAAGACACCACTGCAAGATTTGGAGCTGTGGGGTGGCTGAAAGCAACTTGCCTTTGGAGCAGGTAAGGGCTGGGAGCAGTACAGCTGCTCAGCAGCCTTGGGAGCTCAGCAGGCAGCCACAGCACCACGATACCTTCTCCTCTGTCCACCCCCATCTCACGACGTGCCTCTAGCCCACATCCATTCATCTGTTTTCAGTGGCAAGGGAAAGCCCCAGCCTGAGAGCTGACAGAGTCCCTGTGCGAGCTGCACACACCCTGCACTGCTCTCAGCAGAGGATTGCTGCCCTGCTGGGGGGCTGCACTGAGCCCACACCACGAGCACAGATCTCCTGGGTTTCCTCTCCTGCTGCCACAGTCACAGCTGCAGTGCAGCACAGCACTGGTCTTTGCACAAAGGGGAGAGAGACAAAGGGTTAGGAAGGAAAAGTCTTGTACTAGGCAGAGGAAAATGGGCATCTTTTCCCTCATGGCTTTGGAAGATGTGCCCAGGGGTCCTGTGGGGGTGTTAAAGGAAGCAGCAGGGAGAGGATCTTGGTAAGGAAAAGGAACCATTTTTCAGACCGTTCGTGCTGCAATGTCAGCAAAGAGGGGAGAAAACGGGAACAGGAATCAGAACAGGAGCATCCAGGGAATCACTGCAGTGGTTTTACACTGATCCATTTGCTGGTGTCAGGCCCATGGCAATAAAACCCACCTCTCACCCTGCCAGGAACACACCTGCACATCCTGGCACAGCCTCTTCAGAGGGGGAGACTTGCTGCAGGTCCCGTCCACTGTTATCTCTTCCCTGCCCAGGTGCTTCACCACGATGCACTTTTTCAAAGAGGATCCCCTGTAAAAAGCAGGAGCTGTCAGACTGGGCTGCTCAGGGGCTGAACCAGCCCCTCCTGGGATTTACACCCAGCACTGGAGGCAGGGCAGGGGCCTGGGGCTGCCTTTGTTGAGCATTTGCTGCCATGCAAACTCCAGGTACACCATGAACTTCCAAAGACACTAGCCACAGGAACAGCTCAGAGAGCAGGAACAGTCTGTGCACAGCTCACTGGGGATTTATCAGGTGTGACTCCTGGGGAGAAAGTGGGGATCCCACAAGTTTCTCTCCCAGGACACTGCTGTGGAGATTTCTTACAAATCCCAAATTTGCCTGCCTGTGACCAGGAACAAGCCCTCCTACCAGGAGATGGTAGTGGCTGCTCCAACCCCTAGGCATGACTGACTGTCTCAGAGGGAGGAAAGGCTTCCCAAGCCCGATTATACAACAAGGAAAGGTGTAGGTGTTTTCCCCCTCATGAGGGCAAAGAGACAGCCTACAAAATGCTGACAGAATAATCTTATTTCCCTTCAACCCTGCCAGGGTATCAACACAGTCTCTGCCAGTCAATTCCCAGCTTCAGGATCACTTCTGTCCTCCCAGGTACCTATTTTTACAGACATAAAGACTTACATTTTCTTAAAGAGTCTGAATTTCTAACGTGCAGATTATCTGCCCTGAATTTCCATGTTTGATCTAACACACAAACCCACATTCAGTCTCACACAAGCTCCACAGATGCTGTGTCTGTAAGCTTGGCAAAGTCATTTCACCATGATTATTTCCCTTTCTGTAACATCTGATGACTGTTTGTGTCAGACCTGCTGCAGAGTCTGCCCACCTATGACAACTCCCATTTGTGCAGGAGCAGATTCTGGCAGCAATGCCCTTTTCCACAAGGGAATCCCAACTTACTTGTCTTTACATTTCTGGATGGCTTCATCTGCAATCTGCTTCAAGTTGACCAGTTTGTCCCCTCGATAGAAGGCATCTGCAAAATGGTGAGGGAAGCATCAGAGAGGCTTCCCAGCCAAGGCAGCCTGGGACAGCTGGAGCAACAAGCAGTTTCAGGAGGGCAGAGCAAAGCTCATGCACTGAAGGGAAAGGAAGCAGACAAGCAGCTGATGGGAAAGCTCTCCTAATGCACCCTCTTAGCCTAGAGAAACACACGCCAAAAGACATGGTGGAATTCCTTCTCTGGGAGAGGTCCCAGTTTGACCTGACAAATCTCTCAGGAATATTCTGTGGGAAATAATCCAATGCATCCAGAACACAGATTGCAGTTTAGTGAGTGCTTTTCATGCCATGGGAATTAATAAAAACACTATTTCTTGCACTGTTGGAAAAACAGCTGGGGAAATGCAGCAGGATTACATGCAACTACTCCACATTCCTGACCCTTTGCTTCACAAGGCTGGGAGCTGCAGCAGTAATGTCCTTAACAAACTGGGAAGGGTGGGAATTCTTATATTAGGTCTGCCTCATAATACATCTTGCAAACATCTGGCTGACTTTGAGGAGGAACGTGGATGAAAAGTGTTTGGAAACATGCTATTAGCAGCTGGTGACATCGAGCTTTACAGGACAAACTGGGGGCATGCTTAGAGGCTTCACCACATGTTCCGAGTGGGAAGCAGCACTTGGGCACAGCTACAGCACAGCATGCACCTTGGGAGGCTCAGCAGAGGCACTGCCCCTCCCTCTTCCACTTTCAGGCTTTCAAAACAAAGACCTCTCAGCCAGGCAACAGGAAGAGAGTTGCTCAGACGTGCGTTTTACCTGCTGTGATGAGAAGAGAGCAACCGCAGTCGAGGATCCGCTCGCAAAGGGAGTCTGCAGAGAAACCTGCAAACTGCCAGAGAGCACACAGCAGAGTCAGCAAGGACACATAGAAACCCAGCCCCACACCCCAACAGCTGCTGTGCAGTTCACCCAAACCAAATGATTCACCACCAGGCACTGATGGAGAGAGCTAGAGGAGCTCATTGCACAGTTAATGCGGGGAAACAGCAGCATCTTAATTGAGCTTCCATCCATCTCACAGTCAGCACTCATCTTTCCAGCTCCTCTCCCAAAACCAAGAGCTGCTCCCCTCGGAGTTCAGCACCAAGAGCAGCACAGAGAGCTTGTTCCTACCACAACAGAGTGCAGAGCTCCAATCCTGGCACAGGCAAGCATGGCTATGACCAGCTCCAGGATCATCGGCAGGTAGATGGAAACCCGGTCTCCTTTTTTCACCCCTATGGAGGGAAAGTGAGCATGGCATTTGTCAAAATGAACGCTTTACATGGCAAAAGAACAGGATATAGAAATAAATCCATTACTTTAATTCCGCATTTATATGCACACAATAAAGCTTCAGCTGGAGTTGGAGCTGAAGCAGCCTTGAGTTTTGCCTTTCAAGCACTATGGCTCTTGAAAAATGATGGCAATGAACACTCCATGTTCCCATCTGCCTCCCTGAAGGAAGCAGGAAAATAACCAGAGCCTGCTGTGTGTTGGAAAAGCCCAGAACACGAAGTTTTGAGCACTGATTTCTTCCTTGTACAGCTGACATGACCAGCAGTGATCAGTTTTCACAGACAGAGCCAGCAATGAATCTGCGCATTGCAGAGCAAATTGATGAGAATTACTCAACAGACTGCAAATCACACAAGCAGTGACCCCAATCTCCAAACCCTTGCCCAAACACCTTCCCAGTATCCAGTGCTCCTGTTGCTGTGTACCTTGGCTGCGGAGGACATTGGCAAACTGGCAGACTTTGTGCAGCAGCTCACGGTATGTGATTTTCGTGGAATCCCCAGGTTCATTCCCTTCCCTGGAAAAGCAAGATAACATTTGTTACTGTGAAGGCAGTACAAGGTAAAAGTGACACTGAAAACTGCTCTGGCCAACAAATATGTCCTCACCTACCCTTCCAAACCCCAGAGTAAACCAAACCCCAGAAACCCAATTCTGGACTAAAGTTCTCCAATAGCAGGAAAATGCAGTCCAAAGTTCCCACCCCTGTGTAGATCACTACTGAAAAAAATTGAATGGGTGAAATGGAAATATGTGGCACTTTCAGAGAGGCAAGAAGAGTCCAACAGAACCAAAGCTAAGGGTGCACAGGCTCAGGAACACTCTAGGATTTATGGCATAGCTCCCTCACTCTTGGCAGAGAGGTATCTCTGCATGAAACATGGGCCAACGTGCAGCAACATCCAGCCCCCAAATATCTGACATCCGATGGGCTGGGATGCCAAGGGCTGTCTTATTTTCCAAGGTCATATATAAATACACCCATGTTTGTTCAGTGTCCTGCCTGCTCAGCCTTATTCTCCCTGTGATCCTCCATGAACCAGATCCGGGCTCCTGCAGCCCAGATTCTGATGGGAAGACAAGCCAAAGGCTGCACCCGGAGAAGGGACAGGAATGTCAAATCCCCAGGGAAAGGGTTGCTACTGAAGTAAAAACCAGCTGATTTTAATGTGACTCAGCACTTCAGACATGCAAATGTAGTGGCACTCCCAAAGGATCAGGAGATTCATGAAGAATTTGACATGACTTCACATGTGGAGAAGCAGCACTCTCCTACACTCTGAGACACTTTTCAGGGTCTCTCCAAGGCAGCCAGCACAGAAGCTCTGGTGATCATAGATGAATAGCGGTATCACATCGCTCTCAGCTGCCAGTGCTTCTGGAAAAGTGTCCCCTCAGTGTGTGCAGCCAAATGAAAAACAACATTGCTGCTGGGGAGAGGCCAGGAAGCACCTCCATGCCACGTGCTCCCTCAGGACTGCAGCCAGGCTCTGCTTGGCTCTGAAACGGAAACCTCACTTCTTCAACACGTCAAACAGAGCACTCCAAAAACCAAGTACGGAATTCCAGCAAAACCAACCACTTCCCCCAGCAGCACAAACTGCAGGAAGGCTTCTGGTATGCAGAAAGGCATAAAGCAACACCCTCATTTCTCATGTAATTCAATAAATAATGCCATTCTGTGCCAGCACAACAGTGACCACATGCTCCAATGGCAGATCTGGTCCTGGTGCTGAAACCACAAGAGCTGGGAGAGCCCCACTGATACAACCTCTGTTCCTGCCCTGTATAGGACAGGGGTTCCAAAACTGGTGGATACACCTGGATCATGCCATTCAAAAGCTATTTGTGATCTGCTGCTTACACACTTGACTTATCCCTCTTGATACCCAGTTACACTCCCAGCTTCCAGGGTGCTCTGCAGCAATAGGGACCATGGATACCAGCATTGACATTAGAAAGGGAATCTTCCCACCACTGGCTGCTGAAAGGGTGATTCCCTACTTGATCCTTCAAGCAAGTTAGGCCCCTTCTAAGTGCAGAGGGCAGAGACACAAGGATACAAAGCAAAAGCAAAGTGGGAGAGTGAACCACTGCCCAGGGCAGGCAGCTCAGCCTTGACATCCCAGCAGTTTCTTCTCTATCTCCATTCACAGCCAGAAGCATTGCTTTGAGCTAAAGGACATGTGAAACTATTAGTCAAGGTCCCTTACAGCAGGACACTCAGCTGGGAAAGGGAAACCAGGAAATCAGTTTCCTTTTTCATTCTGTTACTTGAGGTCAAAGATCCAAGAGCTGATTTCAGTGCTGGGCTGATTTCAGCTGTAACTGATCTGGCTCACAGGAACAGCATCTACTTCTGCTGTGTCTGGCTGCACACCGACTGCCTTCCCTCACCATCCAGGTCTCCCTTTGTGCATCTACATCCAGGCTGGTGCTGTGCAAACCTGCTTGTGTCTAGCTGTGCAGGATCACTGTGTGTGCAACTCTGTCCCCCAGCCACGAGCCTTGCTATGGAATAGCTCTTAAAAAAACAATTATAATGCTTCCAAATGCAAGCTGGAGCATCCCGGCCCACTAATCCCTCACCTGAAGTCACTGGGGTCTGCTGGGCACCACAGGCTGTGTTAGCCAGCCTCCAGCTCAACAAACAGGGCAAGGAAGGATGTACCTTTGTCCATGCTCTGTCCAGCAAAGGATCTAATTGCAACCTTTACTGAGAGAGGAACACATTAGGAGGAAAGACTAGCACAGGCTGCCCAGGGCCCTGTGTGCTATTTGGGGGCTGAGCAGCCGAGGGGAGAGGCAGCCAGGTCAGCCAAGCTGTGGGTGTCAGGGAAGCAGCCCTGTGACCCCACAGGAGACACGGACCTGCCTTGAGCCACCTGGCACGAGGCACCGCTCGGGCATTCCTGCTCTCCCTGCACATGAGAGGCACATCTCAAACACGCCAGGTCTTCCTCCTTGGCAGGATTTCTCAGGCCAAGGAATGTACCCAGGCTCGTTCTCAAGGCCAAAACACATAGGGCACTGCAGGAGAAGCACAGAGAAAACTCAGAGAGAAGTTAAAACTTTTGCAAGGGTTTTCAGGGGGCTTTCAAAGCCCTTTCCATTTATTTGCGTGACTGCAAAGCGGCTCCAATACCACCAGCAGGGCAATCCTCTGGGTTCAGATTTTAAGAAGACCTTGTGTTTAATGGCAAACAAATCATGTCCTTGTTTCTACAGGACATCAGTGCATTTCCAGCCAAGGCCTCGAGCAGTCTCTCAAGTGCAGGCAATTGCTTTATGTCTCCCTGCATCTGAAAATAGTCTGGAGTGCCCACAGCTATACTCAGCGGGCTCCAGCAGCACTCAGACTGCTCTGTGCTCTGCTCTGGCACAAAAGCCCAATGAATGATGGATTTTAGACAGGGCATTTAAAAGAATGCCCACTTCCACGCTATCGAGTACTCTCTGTGTCAAAACCATGCCTGTAAACTCCTGGCATCCAAGTTCTGCCAGCAGCATCTTCCCAACAGTGCCCATCTGACATAAGCAAGAGCTGTAAGCCCTGAGCATCCCACATGGGCTTCCTTGTCCAAATTCAACTGAAAAAGAAATAAAACTGCAAAAATAAACCTCACTCTTCTGAAAACAGCACTGCAGAACTCATCTCCACAGTTCTAACCCCACCAAATCCAACACCCTACAAATACACATCTTTTCAAGATCTGGTCGTGAAAATAGTTGGCAGCAGCACTGCTGTGATTGCACATGAAGAATCTGTGCTATAAAAGCAAGGCTTCTTCTGAAAGGAAAATCCAATTCTCAGCTCCCCAAGCATCCCAGATACATCATTAGATGAAATACATGGTGAAGCATAATGAGTCTCATGGTTTTTTTTCATCTTCGAACCAAGGCCTACATTTAGGAACTGTAATACAAAATTTTATAGTATCATCTGGCTCATGGCAGGAATGCATTTGAGATTTTTAGCACTTGAGAAGCCTGTGTTTTGCATATTGCATGTTGTGTGAATGCTCAGCTGGAGAAAGGCAAGTTTTGGCCGTATGGAATACATATGGCAGAAATTCTTCCTGTGAGGGTGGGCAGGCCCTGGCACAGGGTGCCCAGAGAAGCTGTGGCTGCCCCTGGATCCCTGGAAGTCTCTCAGGCCAGGTTGGACAGGACTTGGAGCAGCCTGGGATAGTGGAAGGTGTCCCTGCCCATGCAGGGAGTAGAACTAGATGACCTCTAAGGTCCCTTTCAACCCAACCCATTCTGATTCTAAGATCTCCACTGAACCACCCACTGACTCAGTAAATGCAGGTTTTTCAGCTAAACACACAGATGCTCAACTGGAGGCCTTATGAGGCAGGTCTTCTCCAAGAAATCATGATTTGTTGAAGAAGTCAGGTTTCCTGCAAAGAGGAGAGTTTTGTATCTGCCTGCAGCCATTCCTTGCCAGGCCCAGACACCCCAAGGGCATCGAGGACCACCACAGTGTGCAGGATGGTAGTGGCCAGCCCTGCTCCAAACAGATCCCTGTCAACATATGAAAGGCAGCCCAGGCTCTGTGACACTACCACACTTGCAGGGGGCTCACAGACTGCCTGCTCAGCTGGGTGTTTGACCTTGGAAGTGCAGAGCCACTGAGATGTTTCACCTGGTGCCAAGGTAGTAAATCAAGGTTAAGCTTCCCTGTTAGAGGCACCACACAGGTGAGCAAGTGATTTAGTGCTGTAGATACCTAGTGTAGGAGGGCAGGGGGTTTGTGGGACCAGGCAAGCATTTCTGTACAGTCCCATTAGCTCAAGCACTGACCCTGTGGAGCAGTCAGGGATGAGGAGCAGCAGTGTGGGAGAGGGACATTGTGCCCAGATGCTCTCCTGGGTATTTGCACCAAAGCAGGTTAAGAAGTTACCGTGCTCTGCCAAACACCAGGGCTGACTGCAGGACCTTCCACAGCATGGTTTGCTTCACCCACTCATCACCTAACTGAGTGAGCTGAGCCCATCTCAGCTCTAGGGTGACAAACACGAGGGAGGGGCAGGAACTCAGCGGCCACCACAGTGATGCCTTAGGGTTTTAACTTTACTATTTTTCAAATCCTCTACTGCTAGTGTAACTCTGAGGTTTCCTGTAGCTTGCAAAGTGCTGTTCTCTGTGCTAAGACAGACATAACAAAGCCTCTCTAACTCACTCTCCAAGGACACCCAGATCAAGAACTATAAACCTTCATCTTGGGGAGAGGGGGGCAAGCTTGGGCAAATTCCATCCTTGCCTGGCTTCTGCTTGGGGAATTGATGCTGATATCAAAGTGGGAAGAACTCGTGAGCTGTCCTTGTCCATGTTGGGATGCACTGAGGCAGGAGCCTCTGGAGCCCAAAGTGTGCACCTGAAGGCCTTTCCAATCAATCCCTCCTTTATTTCTTCATTCCTGTCTAGTCTCTGTTTCTAGGTAGCCATTTAAGGCATCAAGGGAACACAGACTTCCCAGAGCACTCAAACAAACCAAGCAAAGCCAACCCAAAAACGAATCAGCAACACTGTTCGGTTTTTGTCTTTCATCACATTTCTAAAGAAAAGTTATTTGGATCACCTGTTTGAATAACAGATGACTACAATTCCCTAGGCAAAGCTGCCCTGGCATTGGCACGGAGCAGCAGGAAGTGTGGGTTGCATCAATGGTAATTACAGTTTTCAAAGGAATTGAGGATGTCAATTGTGGGGTTATAAGGGCTACAACACCACTGATAAGGTGATGTACAGGAAAAAATGAGGAAATAAAGCCAAGCAAGTGAAGTGTTAGAGAAGTTTTCAAGGTCTGCCAGACCATCTGCAGATCCACACAGTCGGAAAGAAAAATCACAGAGCAAAGTAAGCTAAGGACAAAGCCAAAGCCTTTCTGATCCCTGGAAATGCTCCCACTGAGGGGCTCCCAAAACACTCCCACTGAGGACCAAAGGGGCTGCAGATCATTTAAGTTTCTCCTCTAATCTCCTGTGAACACATCACCTTTACGAGGTCATGCAGTGACAGGACATGCAACAATAGCTTTAAACTGATAGAAAATAGCTTTACATTTGGTATTAGGAAGAAATTCTTCCCTGTGAGGGTGGGCAGGCCCTGGCACAGGGTGCCCAGAGAAGCTGTGGTTGTCCCATCCCTGGAAGTGTCCAAGGCCAGGCTGGATGGGGCTTGGAGCACCCTTGGAGCACCATAGTGGAAGGTGTCCCTGCCCACGGCAGGGGTAGAACAAGATGGGTTTTAATGTCCTTCCCAACCCAAACCATTCTGTGATTGAGTAAAAGCAGCAACCCAAAGTTACCAAGCACAGGTGTGGGGCACCTGAAAGGTAAATTTTCAGAGCACAGCAAACCATCTCAAAGCTACCAGGTCTCATTTTCTGACTGGCAGAGATGTGATGACAGCCCACAGAGCAATTTTTCTTAATGCAGGACAAAGGCTCTGCATTTTCCCTACTGGAAAGCACCCTTGAGAAAACACGGGTTCCCAGTTTGGAAAAGGCGTTGTGAGAGGGAAAGAAGCCTTTACCAAGTGATGCCATGTCACAGGAAGAATTTGCACAGTGGAGAACCACAGAAAGACTCAAAGATCTCAGGGGTTTTTTCCAACCTAGTTAAGTCTGTGATTCTGTGACTCCAGTAGAGCAGAGATGGGGACTGTGGGAATGTCCACCCTAGAACATCTCTGTTGCCAACTAAACTAAAACATGCTCAGAGCCCCAAATCCCTCCTAAACATGGGACCAAATGCAGCATGAGAGATCTCCAGCTCCTGCTTCACCATCAGCCTGTCCCCAGAGCAGGGTACAAGATAAAGGAAGGAATTTTCCTCCTGTTGATGCCTTAAATGGCCACCTAGAAACAGAGAGCAGACAGGAATAAAGGAAAAAAAGGTGGCATTTATTTGAAAGGCTTTCAGATGTACACTCTGGGCTCCAGAGGCTCCTGCCTCAGTGCATCCCAACATGGACAATGGCAGCTCACGAGTTCTTCCCACTTTGATATCAGCATCAATTCCCCAAGCAGAAGCCAGGCAAGGATGGAATTTGCCCAAGCTTGCCCCCCTCTCCCCAAGATGAAGGTTTATAGTTTTTGGTCTGGATGTCCTTGGAGAGCGAGTTAGAGAGGCTTCGTTATGTCTGTCTTAGCACAGAGAACAGCACTTTGCAAGCTACAGGAAACCTCAGAGTTACACTAACAGTAGAGGATTTGAAAAATAGTAAAGTTAAAACCCTAAGGCATCACTGTGGTGACAGCTCTTCACGTGCAAGGTCACCAGGGGTGGCCAGGAGGGCTCATGGCTCCCTGATCCATTCCACATCCAGAATTAGAGCAGCCAAAATGCCAGGCAGAGCTGGGCCCAGCCAGGCTCCTGCCATGTGGGGAATGTGCTCACGTGTGAGCCGCATGGGCAGCGAGAGCCCTGGGCGTGCTCAGCCACTGTGGTGTCAGCTGCTCACACACCTCCTGCCACCACCTGGCCTTGGCTGTTCTTAGGACAGACCCAAAAACTGCTGCCTGAAAATGGTCTGCCTGGACATATCTTGGTTTCTCAGGAACAACAGCAGCCAAAAGCGAAATAAAAATAGGATTTCTCCCTCTGCTCCAGCCTTGCTTATGCCATTTGCGAGAGGAATGGCACTCGAGTAAAGGTAGAATTTTAAATCTGTTTTTGAGAAAATAGATTACATTGAAACATGAAGTTTGGGGAGAGCAGCTATGCAAGACAACCAGAAAAGGACACTCTTTCATCAGAAAAAAGTTTCTGGTATTTGCATGGATTGTTCAATATGGAAATGCTCTTAACTGCACAAACAGATGGGTCTGCAGCAGGTCTGCAAAAAACCTCCATGAGAATATTTCATAATAACAGGGCAGACTGCCCAGCCCTGCCCATGCTTGATGTCACTATCTCCCACCACAGCAATGTAAAGTTCCCAAAGGAGTTCTGGGAAGCCTGAGGTTTCTTGAGCAGCAGGTTTACCAGAAAGCTCAACCCCACCATCACCACCCTTAAATCCCCTTGTGTCACCACACGGATCAGGAAAGAAGAAGTTGTGTAAGTTGTGACAGAGCTCAGCTTGGGAGGGGCTGGTGAAAAGGCTTTCCCAGTGTGCTCAGACATCTTTGGCAGCACTGAGAGAATATCATTGAGAAAACCTGGGAACAGAAAGCCCAGGGAAAGGAAGAATCTTACCAGTCTAATACCATCACCTCCTAAACCCACACTGCTGACTCTGACAACTGCATTGAAACCATCTATCAGTTTCCCCCTCCAGTGTCCCCCATACACTTAGGTCGGGCCTAACAAAGCTCTGCTCTCAAATCCATCTCTGAGCCAAACCAGCCCAACCTAAAGTCCATCACGTACCTAGGATGAACAGGTTCCTATTGCTGTTAAGAAACCCAAACCAGCTGTGTCAAAGCAGGAGCCCTGGGCTGTGCAGGGCACAATGTTCTGTGTTCAGCCCCAGGCCCATCCCCTCCAGCCCAACTGACTCCAACGCAGGCACCTGTGTCAGTGTGTATTTTACAGAGTAGCTGAATTGGAGCTTATTTCTACAGGGCCACCATCTGCTCTCTGATCAGGGAATCAGTCCTCCACTCACCTTTAAAAACAGACACATGGACACAGCCTACAAAGCAAACACCCAACACCCTGCATGGTTGCTATTGTCCCATAGGAAAACCACATGTATCTTTCTGTCCCTCCTTCTCATTAAATGCATTCCCAGCTACTCTTTGTATCTGCAGCCTTTCAGAAGCTGAACAAATACCAGAGGCACCTAAAGAAATAATATTTATCTTGTGCAGCCCAACCACTGTTCACTCTGCCATACCCTGAACAATCCTACAGAGACCAGCTGGAGGTGGACACTGCTCCAAAACCACTCTTTATTTATCAACCTGCCAGAATTCCCTCCAGTCATCCCACTCATGCCAGGCTATGCCCTAAAATCTACTTCAAGCCCCTTTGTTTAGGCAGTGGGATGCTCAGACATCTCTAAAGGAATCAACACCTCCCACCTCACACTGCTGCTGGTTCATCAGCCAACACGGGCAAGTGAACTCAGTGCCGTGGGGTTTGTACAATCTCAGTCTCACACCTGAGAGCCAGAACATTCCAGGGGAACAGTTTTGGGGAAGATAGGATCAACAGCAGCCAGCAAGTCCCTCTTCAAGAGAAATGTACTCTCATCCTGGCTCATTTGACAAGGAAAGTCATTTCACAAGTCATACAGACCACATGGAAATACCCTGGTGATGGTATCAGCAGCCACTCTGTCCTGATGGGC
This sequence comes from Erpornis zantholeuca, assembly GCA_013400515.1. Taxonomy (NCBI): domain Eukaryota; kingdom Metazoa; phylum Chordata; class Aves; order Passeriformes; family Timaliidae; genus Erpornis; species Erpornis zantholeuca. The sequence goes on along the minus strand of VZTN01027120.1, from coordinate 365,519 downwards.
TCAGCAATGGGAATTTCCTCCTCTGTAGTTTCACAATTTTCCTACTTGCTTGATACTGAGTAACAATCAAGTCAAAGGAAAAGCATTAACTCTAACTCTTACTTTCTGAAGTACTTTAAAACACAAGAGAACAACCAATGGAGACAAACAACAGCTTTTTGCCTATTTTATTTAGGGGAGAAGTTTTTAAAAGCCAATTTTACTTACTTTTTTTTAAACAAAACGCTCATATAGCATTGCAACAGAGGTCATGTGCAAGATTCACCCAAGCACGTCATGGAGTTTGGCTGCACTCAGCCAGCACTTGTAACCCCACCAGCCAAACCCACTGAATGCTGCAGAAAAACGTCAGTTTGACATGAGAAGAAACATTTTAGATGTTTACCATCAGTTTTCAAAGGAGCATGGACTATTTTTACCAGTTCAATGGGAGTAAAGCTTATATTCAGTACAAAAGAGCTGATTCCTTGCTTAAACAATTTACAGTAGGGCTGTGGAACAGACCCTGGGTGAAGCTTCTGTAAGAAAAATAATCAACGAGCTGCCTGCAGCTGGAAACGCCCCATTTTGGGAAATAGCTGCATCTCTGGCTGGAACATTCTGCCAAATTCTGGAGAGCTTCTAGAAACACAGAAAGCTGGGTGAGGCAGTTTCAACAATATCGATTTCAAACAATATCCATAAATGTCATGGTAGGAAATTGAGCTTTTAATCAGATTTTTGGTGGACATTTTAACTTCATGCATCATAAACCTCTAGAGGTGATGGCTGAGTGTCACCTGTTGGAATATCATTTAGACAACATCTCTTAGAAGATGGGTCAGTGGCAAAAGGAATGGAAAATATGCTTCACTACCACAGAATGAATCATAAAACTAATGGTCTGGTTTGGAAGAGACCTTAAAGACCATCTGGTTCCATGGGCAGGGACAGCTTCCACTATCCCAGGTTGCTCCAAGCTCCATCCAACCTGGCCTTGGACTATCCCAGAGATGGGACAGCCACAGCTTCTCTGGGCACTATTAGGTAGCCAGGTGTGACAAAGCAACCAGGAAGGCCCTCAACTTCCTTGAGGGATTCCCCTGAAGAAGGGAGGTGACATCTACGAAAACAAATTCATGGAAAACTGCCAAGGCTCACAATTTCCTACCGCACCTCATTTCGACATTTCCAAGTGATGTGCAGAAATGCAAATGGAGAACTGAAACCCTGCTCCAAAAAGGGGGAGGCAAGTGCTCTTGTGAAACCACTGGCCATCAACATCTCAGCCCAGGAGCTCCAGGCACAGCAAAGTGCAACAACCCACCAGAAAAACACCATGCTTGGAACAAGCACCCACTCACACCACTTTTGGCAAAGTCTGAGCATTTTGTCCCCTACTTGGAGCAAGTCTCATCCACGTGGAGCCAGAGTCCTTGTCCACTGCTGCTCCATTCACACCAGGGTGCCACGGGAGAACACACAAGCCATTCACACAGCTAAAATAATCAGGTTTTCTAGTCCAATGAGCAAACTGAAGGCTCTGATCTTCCGTGTCCTGAATCCATACAGAAGTTCACCATCCTCTCTGTCCATGAACTCCATTTATCCACCTCGAGTTTCAAATCTCCTGCCAATATTTGCAATATGCCATCATTGCACAACCACATGTAGGTGCCCCTCCCTACAGTAATCAAGTTTTCTTAAAACATATACAGTTGCCTGTAATAGCTGCCAGCAAAACAAGAGAAAAGTTTCACAGAAATGAGAAAATCCAGGTGCTGCTGTCTGGGAACACACACCCCTCATACTGCCCCAGGTAGTTATTGCACAATCACACCCCCAGAACCATGCAGAAAGGCAGTGTTCATTGCACAGGGTATAAACCAACATTTTCGGGTAGGGGTGTAAGCAGAAATTCGTGAAAAATTATTAAACCCCTTGTGCTGAATCTAGAGAGCTGTCAGAGCAATGAGGAGGACAAGGAAAAAGTAAGAAGATAAAAGCTGTTACTGGTGTCATTTACACAGCAGCATTGCACTTGTGTTCACAGCAGCTCAGCTAAGAGCCTCTTAGACTAAAACCAAAGTACCATGGTGGGTCAGAACTGTGGCTGATGCTTTGCCTCCAGGGGCAACATCAGCAGCAGGAGATGCTGTTTCTGGAGCATGTGAGCCTGGCCACCATCAGCAATTCTCTTTCAACACTGTCCTTGGCAGTCCTGCTGCTGACCCTGAAGAGTGACCACTGAAAGTGAGGAAGCAAAGGGCAAGGCTAAACCAGCTCCACAAAAACACTGCTCTTCCAGTGTTTTCAGTTACTTCCTTGAACACCCTTTTGTGGGAAGCCTCCCGAAGGTGGTCTGAAAAAAACCATCTCCGTGTGCTCAGTGCCACCGGCCTCGTGCTCCGGCAGCTCTGCCAGCAGCTCCACCACCTCTCCCAGCAACCCTGTTCCACTGTACCCCCAGGGATGCAAATCAGATTTGCTGGTTCCCAGGACCCCCTCCATTGCCCTCTCTGGGCAAAGAGGGGCTGGCAACCTCCCAGCCCTTGGCACTTCAACCTTTTGCAAACACCGCCAGCGTACCCTGGCCAGCAGCTCTGCAATTCCACATTCAAGTTCCTGCCCCCCATTCTGGGGCAAATGCCATCTAATCCTGGGCACTTAGGGACATCCCACTTGTTTATCTGGTCCAATACTTCCTGGATATTCCCTTGTATTTATATAGATGGAATCTGTATCCCTGCCAGTAGCAGCTACCAAAGGTTTCTGAGCAAAAGGCTGGGAACAAACAGATCCAACAAAGCCCAAATGAAAGCTGCACCCCTGATTCAAGGCAGCTGGGCTGCTCTCCCAGGCAGGAGAGGTTAAACAACCTCTCTCCTCACTGCTCTGCCACGGAGCAACCAACCAACCAACCAAGTGTTGCCTGAGTGCCTTTTCTCTTAACAGATTTGACTTAACAGAGAAGAAAAATCCCTCTCTGTCTCCAGGATTATGTGTTATTTGAGCTCAGTAAAAACTACTTCCAGAGAAAATCTTCAATAATGTGGAATGCCCTCCCATGGAGGCACAAGTCCAGGGGTGCTTTTGAATGGGCAAAACCACAGGAGACCACAGGCACTGGGTAATCAAGTGGTCACTAACCTTTAATACCTGTCCCTTTCTTTCCCTGCACTGCAGAGCAGAACAGCACGAGCCTGAGAGCACTTGCCAGCTCCCTGCTCCTGCCGTGACTGGCATCCTGGGATGGAAGAGGCTCTGCAGCGCAGGAATGGTGCTTGAGATCTCCAAAACATCAAACTAATCACCATTCCCAGCATCTCCCTGCAAACCAGCAAGTGTACCTGACAGGGATGAGTCAAATTCTGCTTTCAAGTCAGCTCTTGGAATGGAAAAACAACTTCCAGTGACTCTGAGCATGCCAAGTGCCTGAGTACCACAGTGCTCAACTTGCTGACTCACAGCATCCAGGAAAGCACACCCCACACATGCCTGAGGAGGTAGTTTGCTGTTCTCAGATCTTTATTTCACCCCTTTGGCACAACTGCTTGCCTGGGAACTACCTTGGAGATTTCACTAGTAATGAACAGGATGGAGAATGTAGCACATGAGTCCAACAGAAATGACTGGGACAGAAGAACCTCAAGATATGATGGGAGAAAATGGGTGTCAGCACACACACACAGAGCCCTTGGTAACAAGTTTTAGACCATGATCCCTGTGTTTTCCAGCCCCTCAGGCCAAACTGAGAACCTCAAACCTGGGGCAGCATCATTTTTGTATCTCATCTGCAACCTGCAGCAGGTTCAGAGCAGTTACATGAAATTAGTTAATTTTAAGCCCATCATGACCTTGCTCCAAACAGCCCAAAGCCAAAAGTTGGAGACTCCATCCACCTTGGACACTTATATATGAATGTCCAAACACAGTAGCTGCTTGCACTACTGCACAGCACTAACCACACAGCTTGGTGACTGCCCAGAACTGGGAGAGGAAAAAATTCAAAGAAGCCAGGAAAGCACATGACTTGGACATGCCTGAGCTACTACACTACTCCCTGTACTCCCTGTTTTAATACCATGTTTCTGTTGATGCTCCCACTCCTGCACTACCCACGCAGCTCAGTCAGGGATGTTCCCGTTTGGAGGGATGAGAAATGCTGTCTGAAGCATTCAGTTTTGTCACCCCTTCCCACGCTGGCAGATTTCAAAAAGCCCACCAGAAAAGAGCTACACTTTCCGTGATGAAATCTACAACTATTGCCCTTGAAGAAGGTACAAGATTTACAGCTTCATAAAATACTAATACATTCAATGTCATTTATTACCTATTTTAGGTGCACATAATGTGCCAGATTTCCAGAAGCAGAGAATGTTACCGTTCAGCAGTGCTTCCAAAATAATTAACATCTGCCAAAAACAGCAATCTATCACTCAGCACACACAACAGGGAGATGACATGGATTGCTGAGGGGGCCACCCCCTTTTCCCATGCAGAATCCCCATCAGGAAAGGAGCTGTGCTGAGCCTGGGCACAGCTGTGGGCATGAACCAAACCATGCACACACCTGAGAGTGTGGATCAGTAAAAGCAACCTTCTCAGTGGTGCATTTTGTTCTTTAAACAAACTGCGATTTAGAGATGTGCTTTCATCACCAGAAGAGTGTTGAAAGAGGCTGCATCATTGTAAGGATAACAAATCATCCAGGAAGTTACCAAAGAACTGAAGGGTCAGTTTGACACAGGATGCTCCAAAATCCTGAAGCCAGTGGGAGCAGCAGAACCAACTGCATCATGTAGAAGCTGGCTCAAATTAAGCCCTTGGAAAGGCTGGATGTTAACAGCCAGCATCCTCTGCCACGGCATCTGTGCATGTGACAGATGTGTGGGGTGGTTGGTTTCTTTATTTGTTTATTTTTAAACATGCTCTTATAGTTCGTTATTTTCTTATAGAAAGTTTTATTGGAAGAAACCTCACAGCTACAAGGCCCTAAATCCATGATTACATTTTAAAGTCAAATCGTATAAAGAAACCCAAATGAAACAAACCACACCTCCTAATGTTATATTTGCATGTCATGTTTGTTCTAGGCCCAGAAGAGGCACTTATTATTTTGTTAAACAAAGCTCCAGTAAGCTCAGGCAGCCTTTACCATCTTTATTGCTCCTTTCTAGATGTGTAATGTCATATGCCAATATAAAAAAGCAGACAATTTAATACACTCTCCCAGAGATGGCAGAAGCCAGGAGCACCTGGCTAAGCCCCACCTCCTTGGCTAGAGGGACTCTAAAAACAAAGCTCTGCCTCCTGCCCCTGGTCCCACCAGGCACTGCCAGCACTGCAGCTGGGGTAGCTGGTTTGAGAAACAGAGGCACAGGTTACATAAAGAACAGGCCTCATCCAAGTACTCTCACACCCTTGGGTCTAATTAGACAGTTTTGCAATAGGTGGGTTTTTTTTAATTCCTACCTGGTTATATTTTTACCTCCACAAGCTGCCCCAGCTGAAGTTTATATGAGATTATTACCAGATGCTTCAGCACAGAACTAAGGGCTGTCCGAGTGACTTAGGCTTGTCTTCAGCAGGGTGAAGGAATACTGTGCTCCTGCCCTAATTAACCACCCATCACAAAGTCCTCAGCACTGCTGCAAATCCCATTAATGCACCAGGAGCTCATCCAGCCCATTTCCCCTGCAAGGCCCCCGAGAGCCACCACAGGCACCCACCTGCACAGCAACCACTGTTACTGACCTCAGCCTTTGCACACCATTACAAAAGAGATTTCACTTTTCAGAGCAGCACTTTATCAGAAACATTTCCTGGAGCTTCTGTTCCTCTTTTTAGGCCACATCAGCAATACCAAGCAGAGAAAGAGGAATCAGAAGCAGCAAAACCAGAAATATTTGTAACGTTTGCAAGCAGCCCAAGATATCCTAGTCAAAGAGGCAACAGGGAAAAATCCATGTTTCCTACCAGCTCAGGATGGCCATTTTGAACTACACAGTCCTAACACCACCATGAGGACAACACCACGACAGCAAACATCACCTATGTACAAGTTCTGCAGCATTAGGCAATCCCATGTACTGCCCTTTGTGCTGAAAATGCAATTCCCTGTGGCTTGGGATTAGACCTTCTGAGTGGAGCCAATTTGGGCAGTCCTGGACTGCTGGTGGTGCAGGAACCTTTACAGCAGCTTGGCCATAACAAACCCTGATGAGCTGCTCACTGCCTCCCATCCATGCAAAACTGGAGACAGCCACAGCCAGCAGTTCTGAGTTTTGTCAGACACATCTCTTCTCAGAGACACTGAGCAATGCCTCCAAATATTAATCAACTTTTCCATTGATTTTTCCTCTCTGAAAGCAAAGACCACGGTCCTGCATCTTCTCAGAGCTCTCAGAGCTGGGTGTTCAACCAAACCTTGGTCTAAGTTCAGCACCTTTCCCATCTAGCAGGCTACAGACTTTCTTAGAAGCAACCAAGTGGCTCAGGTGTTTAAAAATAAAAGAACCTCTTCAGCTTTCCAAGGCTTTAATTTCTTTTTTGACCTTTCATACAGTGTGACAAGTCTCCAGTATTTTAGGGAGTCAGGCTCATTCCAGAGTGTTAAACACAAACTGTGAGAGGACACAATGAAAGCAATTAATTATTGTTTTGTTTTGAAGAAAACCAAGTGCCCAGAGAGGAGTAATTTTATGAGTTGCAACTCTCAGCCCTGCGTTCTCAAGTCCTCAGTGCCACACATGTCACACCTCTTCCATCGCTCCCACTGGCATTCCCAGCTGACAGCTCCACACTACAGTGCCTGGTCACCCATGACAGAGCCACGCTAGCAGAGTTTATCCCAAAACAGGGGAAACTCTATGCTAAGAAGGAAGAGAGACTTTACTTTTTAGCACTGTGAACACCACGACTGACAGCCACCCACCATTTTCATATGCACTCCAAGCTTTACTCAGCATCACAAAGGCCCCCACAAAGGCTGCCAGAATAATCAACAAGAAAAATGTTCACCAAGCCCAAATTAAAACTGTAGGCAGCTGCCTCGCTGTCACACAAAGATTTATGAGCATGAAGAACCCAGTCCCTCAAGAAACCCCAGCACAGGGCCAGCACTGACTGCCAAATGATTTTGTTTGCTGGCACACCTTTACCTGCATGAGTTTACAAAGGAGTTTTCATTCAGACACTGCAGTCATTTTACATCAGAGTAAGCTGGAGAATCTATATAACTAGCACAGAAGTAAACACTTTCCAGCATTTCACCTGTGCCTTATCAATATGATTATCTGCTAGGCAGTGTGTGTAATTATTTCACTGAAGCAGAAGGGCTATGGATAGAAACTCTACGAACCAAATTTTACAGCCACACTGGTATAACCATGTTCCTTTCAGCAGTGGGGTGCCTCCCAGTCAATTTTACCCCAGGTGACTCAGGGGGACCTTCACCTGCACAATAAATCACTTAGAGTATCTGATATTTTTATTGCAATGACAGTAAGATTTCTCCCTCTGCTCTGCTGAAGGGACTCACCATATCCCAACAAGTTATTGCATCCCTACCACGGAGTACATTTAATTGTGCTTCTGCCCTGCCACATACTCAGGCAACATAAACAGCAGTTGAAGGGAAACAGCAAAATGCATGGGAGAGCTAGGCACAGCTCTGTCTGAGGACACAGAGCTAGTTCAGCAGGGGAGCAAAACTTCTGGAGCTCACACATCACCAGTGAAACCTACTTTGCATGAATACAAAAATTAACTTTCACATGGATTTTAACACTAGTAACTACTCTGGTAAAAAATACCAGAAACGTACTTCAGATAGGGCTGCAAGTAATTTTTCTTCCCTAAGGTAGCGAAGCCAGTCTTTCTGAAAGCACCACACACTGAAGTGCAAGGAATCCACATATAAGCTCAGGTATTAGAAGAACCTTTCTGCCACAGGAGTGGAAACTTGCCAGACCCACAAAACAGAAACACGGGAGATAATGAAGTTTATTAGCTTTTAGCCGTCGGATGTTGGCTGTTCCTCATGCTCTGCCTCTATCCACAACTACCTCGTTCACCAGGGAGTTGTGGCACCTGCCTCACTCCCTTCTGACTGCTCTGAGCTCGCAGCAGGTACAACTGCAGAGGCAGAGCTGCGAGTCAGGCGCTCCCCACTGCTATGCTGGGTACTTCGGTGCCTCCCAGGAAGGGCAGAGAAGCTTCCCGGGAAGGGCAGAGCAGCTTCCCGGCACAGCTCTTCCCAAGGACACTGCCAGCAAACACGTGCTGAACCTTTCTAAAGATTAGCCCCTCTCAGGTTTTATGTTTTCATTCACCTCAGTAGAAATCGACACTGTTTGTATAGTTTAGGGTGCTATTTACACATCTTCTCCACCACGATAAAAACAGAAACTTACCAGTAAAAAGCAACTTTGTCCCCAAGCTTCTTCTCATTGACATTTCTGTCCAGGAGGTTGTAGCAGATGTTGGTGGTCGCTCCTTTCATCCACTCGATGAAGATCTTCCCCTTGGTCACGTCGAAGTTGTACTTCAGAAAGGGTCCCGTGTGCTGACGCTTCCAGTAGAACTCTTTAGCGATGTCCCCCCAAAATTCTGCAAAGGCAACGAGCGCCGGAGCCCGTGAGCGGGAAACAGGGATGGGGGAAGCAAAGATAAGGAAAGCAGGGATGAGGAAAACGGGGATGAGACAGGCAATGTTCGTGGGGACACGAGGGGCACCCCCCGAGCACCTCACAGGCGGGGGTTCGCGGAGGGCTCCCCACGCTCCCCGCAGCCCCCGGAGGGCCCGGG
>VZTN01027120.1:320813-356622 GCA_013400515.1 Erpornis zantholeuca | reverse complement strand
CCGCCCTCACGGCGGAGCGGGGAGGCGGCCATGTTCCAGAGCGGCCGTGCGCCCCGCCGGCCGGGACAGCCTGCCGCTGGTGTCACCGTGACTGTGGTGGCCCTGTGTCAGCGGTGTCCCCCTGTCAGCCATGTCCTTCTGTCAGTGGTTACTTGTGTGTCACCGGTGTACCCCTGCTAGGAGTGTCCCTGTGTCAGCGGTGTCCCCTTGTTTGCCATGTCCTTGTTTCAGTGCTAGCCCGTGTCAGTGGTGACGCCTTGACCCCCGTGGTAGTGGTGTCCCCTGTGCCAGTGGTGACCCCCTGTCAGCCGTGTCCTCTGTGTCAGCCGTGTCCCTTGTGTCAGTGGTGTCCCTCTGTCAGCCATGTCCTTCTGTCAGTGGTTACTTGTGTGTCACTGGTGTCCCCCTGCCAGCCGTGTCCCCTGTCTCAGTGGTGACCCCCTATCATCCAAGTCACCGTGTCCCCCCTGTCGGCCGTGTCCTCTGTGTCAGCCGTGTCCCCTGTCTCAGTGGTGTCCCCTGTCTCAGTGGTGACCCCCTATCAGCCAAGTCACCCTGCAGCCATGTACCCAGCCCACCGTGTCCCCCCTGTCGGCCGTGTGCCCCCACCAGTGGTGTTCTGCTACCAGCCATGGCCCTTCTGTCAGTGGTGTCCCCCTGCAGGCCACGTCCCTACCATCAGTGGTGACCCCTGTCAGCAGTGTCCTCACCATCAGTGGTGACCCCTGTCAGCGGTGTCCTCACCATCAGCGGTGACCCCCATCAGTGGTGTCCCCTGTCATCGGTGTCCTCCTGACAGCCATGTCCCGCTGTCAGCGGTGTCCCCTGTCCCCCCACCACCAGCCCTGTCCCCCCATGACAGCAGTGTCCCCATTTAACAGTGCTGCCCTCTCAGCCGCCTCTCCCTCGTCAGCAGGAGCTGTGTCCCCTCCGTGCCTGTCCCTGCCACTTTGCCGGGCAGGGGGAGCAGCCCAGGGCACTCTCCATGAGCTCCTCCTTCACCAGCTCCAACAGAAGCCATCAGGCATGGCCACACTCCGTGCCTTGTCCCCCTGCGGAAAACAACTTTCCTTTGGATCCATGACCCTCCAATTCCCCTCCACTGAGCTGTGTGTGCACAGCAAGCCGTGGCAGTTCACTGACCACTTTCCTCCTGCAAAAACACTCTACAGAGCTTTTGAGGTAGTGAGTAATTAAACCTTTTTTTTTTTTCACTTTTTTTCCCCAAGAAGGCAGTCAAATGCTGGAACAGGAACCCAGAGTAGGAGCAGGGCCACAGTCCTTAGACACAGACAAAATTCAACAAGATAAGCCTCCGAGTGACTATGCCCATTGGAGGCTGGAGCTGGGGTCTCCCAAGGACCAACATAATTCCAAGAGTCTGGTCTCAGAGCAGGAGTTGCCTGTGGTTGTACCTCCTGCAGCACACCCATTGTCATCCCAATCTTTAACACTGATCCCAACTGCTCCTACAGCATTGCCTGCCCTAATGACATTGTCTGCCCAGAAGCCATTTCTTAGGCAGGCTTCCAAAACCTCGAATTCCTTTTCTCCACTAGGGAATATCACTCCTTGGAGCAAAGCACTGCTGTGCCCACGGAGCCAACTGCCCTGGGAATTTTGTGCTGGTTTGGGCCAGGGCCAAGGAGCACTCAAAAGATTAAAGTCCATAAACTTGAAGTTGGCACAGTGTCAGTGAGCAGGTACAGCCTGCTCTGGTATCCTTAGGTTTTCTGTGGTTTTGTGCACTCCCTGGGAGTGTTGCCCTGCTGTAGACTGGGGGAGACACAAAGCTGTGGAGTGGTGAGCACCATCTGCCACCCCAAGCAATGTATTTTCCATTAAGGATGCTCCCTAGTTTTGCAGGACACACCTGTGCTGCAGCTCCCTGCTCTGGTGTCAGTTTGCTGCCTGCCCACACTGCTTCAGGGCAAAGATTCTTCTGTGACCCCATTTAGGAGGACACGGCTGCTTTACTCTGAGGTGGAACCCGGGAGTAGTTCAGGTGATATCTCCCTCCATGGGCTGTGTCCTAGGGACAGTATCACTCCAGAGATACTCTCTACACACCTCCAACATGAGCTCAGCAGGATTTACACCCCAAATCTGTCAGCCACCCTCTTACCACGCTGCAGCCAGTGTAACAGAGCTTTCTCAGCCATGTGGTATAAAATCACTGTCCTGGAAAGCTACATGGGACTTCTTATTATTCATTTCATTGTTAGTAACAAAAACAAAACAAAACAAAACAAAACAAAACAAAAAACCCAACAAAAACAAAAACCAACAACCAAAAAAAAATCACAGGAAGATCAGTGTGCAGGATCTCAATCTCTATCACATGGATAAAGGTGAAGTCTCCAGCACAAGTCCAATCCATCCAGAGGCCCAGTTTTAGCACATTCCTCACTGGACTTTCAGCCTGGGATCACTAGTTTCTAAGCCCAGGCTTTCTCTGTGGGTAGACCAGTAAGGATACAGCCAAATCCTGCAAGATGTTTCCCTTCACCAGCCAGCAGTATCATTACCTCCAAGTTCCCTATTACAAAAGGTGGGTTTTTTTAAAGAAAAAGTCAATTTGGCTCTGCAGCCTGGGCTCTTTGACAGGAGTATTTTTGAAGCTCCTCAGGAGCTATGGGAATTGCACTCCAGCACTCCCCTTGGATCAATGGTGGGGGCACAGCCCCATGAGTGTTTGGGTACACTTGGCACATCATTTAACAACCCCAACTGGAAACCACACAGATCCTCTCCCGAGAAGTGGGACAAACCCAGCCCTTCTAATGTCCTTCAGAATCCACCTTGAGCTGATAATTTTCTGTTACGAGTTGCCAGCCTTCAGTTCTAGCAGCCTGTGTCCTGGGGATTTTGCGTTACCAGCAGCTCTCTAACAAATCCTCTGTCCCCCTAAGGGCCAGGAAGGGGGCTGTCATTCACCCCACTGCTGGGAAAGGGATTTGTCACTGTCCTTGTCACAGGACAGTGTCCCAGAGCCGGTGAAGAGGTGCTTTGCAGATCTGGGAGGCACCCTCTGCTTCCCTTCTCATTGGCTTTTCGCTTTTGGTGATTTGTCCAGCTGAAATTCCCCACCAGCCTCAGTGACAGCATGATTTCTGTCCAGCAACTGTTGCCTGTGTGTGTGGTACATTCTGAGCCACGAGGCTGGGGCAGCACCATGTCCCACCAGCCCCACAGCTGTCCTTCATCCAGCATTGTCCAGCTTGGGCTGCTGTGGCCAGCGAATTTTGTTGCTGTGCTGCAGCTGTCCACAGCTGTGGCCCAGGAAGCTGCCTGATGGGGAGAGGCTGCATCTCCTCCATCAGAAAGCACCGGGAAGCAGAAAATTCCAAAGAGCCTCCTATTGTTTTCCCAAGCTCTCTCCTCTTCCAGTATCCGTCCAAGCAGCTGCGTAGAGGGTTGTGAATCACAGAGGTGGTACCGTCAGTCACACCCCCATGGCACAAACACAGCCCTCCTCACATTTTCATTTCAGTGTCTCACGGCTGAAAAACCACAGAATCATGGAATGCTTTGGTTTGGAAGGGAACTTAAAGCTCATCTCATTTCAACTCCCTGCCATGGGCAGGGACACCTTCCACTAGGCCAGGTTGTTCCAAGCCCCATCCAACCTTGGACACCTCATTGATATGTCCAGGCTTGCCCTGGTGATTTTACAGAATCTAGGAAAGGGGCTCCTGCTGTGTGACCATGCTTTGCTGCTTCAGCTCCTCCATCCCAAGGCAGTTTGCATCCAGCTCGGCTCCAGCCCTGGGAGCTGGTGTGTGGTGGGTGGGGCTGGATGCTGAAGGGTTTGCTCCAAGCTTGTCTCCCAGCTCTCCTAAGTCACCAGGCAGTCCTGGAAAATCAGCTGCCTTATAGGCCCTTTATTTCCCTCTTCCTGTAAAGAATAAAAGTACTTAAAGTATATATGTTAATGTATATTAAGGTCTCTTGAAGAGACTCAGAGGGTTGAAAAAAAAGATGCTGGCCAGGATATGTGGTGTCTTGTTCACACTCTGCTTGGGATACTGTGGAAACTTGGGATACTCTGGAAATAGCCTCTGTAGTGCAGCACCCACAGCAGCTCAGCAGCCATGGTGGGACCCTTCACTGCATCTTGCCTGACATGAAACATCTTGGTCTTGATCATGCTCGGGGTGGGGGAAAGAAACTAGAAAGTGTGGACTGGTTTGTACACCTCAGACCTTCTGATCCTGGTGGGGTGAGCAGGAGGCAGCCTCACATGGCAAACTTGTGCTAATTTGGACAAAGCACTGCTCCAGGTGAGCAGGTGACTTACCTGGGGGCTCCAAACAGCGTCACAGGGTATTGCCTTCTGACTGGCCTTATTGCCAATAAATGTGTGGGAATCACAGCCCTGTTCATGCAGGGAAGATACTGAGAGTATTAGGCAGGAAGGGTGCAACCCACAGCACTGGAGGAAGGAACCCAGGAAGGCACAGAGGTGTCTGAGCTACACCGAGGCACCAGTGTGATGGCTGAGGCTCATGGGCTTGCCTGGAGGAGGAGAGAAAGCAACCTCCTCTCCCACTGCATGTCCACTCCTCCCAGAGCATCTCCTGGGCAGGGCAACCTGGACCAGGGCCTGGTGAGGCAGATCAGCAGCTTGGCAATACAGCTGTAGGTGATGGTAGTCAGAGAAGGCATCTTTTATATCATGGACCTTACTCTTGGTGAACATATCACAGCACAAACAAGTGTATGCCTTGAAGAGGCAGCAGGAGCCTTTATCAGAATATCCCGCAGTGGAGAGGAAAAGATTTCATTAACCACAGGCAAGGGCAGAGAACTGAGTGGCAGAACAAAAGAGCAAAGGATCTGGAAGGAATCACAAGTGACACCAGCAAAAACTCCTGGGACCTGCAGAGCAGGGGTGAGATGGAGTGGGAGGCAGGGAAGATGGAGTGAGAGGATGTGACCAGGCTGTGGATCTTCCTGCTGGGGCTTTCTGGGCTAATTTTCAGCACATGGCCAGGCTGGGCAGCCCTTCACTTGTGCTGAATGAATCAGCACTCAGCAGCAACAGGGTTAAACACCGGGTTGCACTGTCTCCCCGCTGAGGACACTCCCCCTCGTCGCTGGCTGCAGAGGAAATTTTAATCAGCACCGTGATAAGAGCCCTTCAGTCCTGCTGGGAGTTATCAGCTCCTTTGTTTGTAAATGTAACTGTTCAATACCAATACACTTGGCTCTGGTTTCCGGCACTTCCCTGCTCCGCAGCCCTTTGGCTCGAGCTGCTCCCTCCCTCCAGCCGCCTGCTTAACCGCTTAATCGTGGTGTTAAAACAGGCCAGGTTGTGCTGAAAACAAGCATCAAGCTCGAGCTATTTCCTTTCTATCCCTGCTGTCACTGGGAGAGAGAGCTCTGAATCTGAGGCGGCTTTAAGCTTCAAGGAGTAGCTGACGAATATCAGAGCCTGATAATTTAGCCCTCTGCAGAGTACAGACAATATATTCATAATCATTCTATATGGAGATGAGCTAGTAATGCAATCAGGCTTATAAATCAAACCCAGGAGACATGTTAGTGCTGTTTGCCTGAGCTTCTTGAGCGATCTATCCACGGGAAAATGTCTGTCTGAACTCCTACATGGGGCCAATTAACTTATAAAGACGCTCTCTCCTCTCACAGTGGCTCATTTGTTTACTCGGGCTCTGCCAGCTGGTGCTATTTTCATTCTGGGAGAGGGAGCCAGGTCGGTAAGAGATTTGTTGGAAGCCTGGGCTGCAGAGGAAGGGAAACTGGGCTCAGGAGAGGCAGTGGCTTCAGCTCAGAGAGGGGATTGGGGTTTAATAAATAGCTTCCCTGTGTGAGCTGTCCCCAGGCTTCAGAGCATGTCCTTTCACACCCATAAACGTGGCTGCCTTCTTTTGTCCCCGTTTTATTGAGCAGGAAGGGATAGCTGGAGCTCTGTGTCAGGCTCGGTCATGCCCAGGGTGAGGCCGTGTGGACACAGGAGCACATCCCAAACTCCGGCAGGTTGGGAAATAGCACCAGTGCCCGGTGGGGCTGTGAGGGCGATGCCAGCACACATAAAGCAGCTCTGCTCCACTCCTGTTTTGGTTCCTTCTGGCTTGGCCACGTCCTGCCCCACACCATGCGGGGATGTCCGTGTGCTGGGAGCAGGAGGGATCTGCTTTGACGGAGCAGGATGTGGGGCGGCGCAAGGATGCGCTGCCAGCCAGGCGGAGCTGGGAGCAAAGGGACACGGCTGGAGCAGGGCCAGCACGGAGCTGAGGTCGGTGCTGACACCAGAGGGTGGTGTGGTTTCACTCTGGAAAGCCACCGCTGGACACACATCCCTGCTCTGGCACATTTGTAAGGAGAGGACTTGGAGACAAGCTCACATTTATTTTTTCATAGAGATTTTTAATGTTTATTTTTTAACAGACTTGGTTTAAATTTTTGTTTTCTACAATAATTCAATGTAAAAATCCCAGTACAATATACAACAATTTGAACATTTGGAATAAGAAATCCAGCTTGGGGAGACACGTAAGTTCAGCTAGTTCCTAACACAGGTAGCAAATTCCCTCCACCCTCCCCCAGATTTACCAGCCAGGAAGGCATGTGGGCAGGAATGCTTTACAAATGTCAGCCCCACCCCATAAAGACACTGGGTGTCCTGTCCCTGCGTTGCAGTGGGACAGTCCCTCAAGCACATCCCCTAGGAAAGGGCATTGTCCCCTCCAGGGGATGGCTGGGAGCCTCCAACATGGCAAGGCAGAGTCTGTGGTGAAGCAAGGCTGGCTGGCCCTTGTGCGTGAGTGATGTGGGATGCTCTGGAAAGGCCCTGCATGCAGGTCCCTCAGGGTCTGGAGCTCCCTGGGGATGGAGGGGAGACCTGTCCTCCCCTTGGCAGCAGTGCCAGCAGCCTTGTGCCCTAGAGCAGCTGAAAGGCTGTTGGAAGGGGGTGGCCATGGCCCTGCAGGGCCCAGCCTGAGGGGAGAAAAACAAGGATGATGAAGGGTCCCTGGCTCTTGGGTCTGAGGGGGCATCTCAGGGAACACTCACTGGCCTGGGAGCTGGCAGCTTTTTCAGGAAGCCACTTTGGCCTGGCCCATGGTACTCAAGCAGCCTGAGAACAGTCCTACTTGAACAGCCTGGAGTGGTCCTGCTCAAGTGACATGGGGTGGTCCTGCTTGGACGACATGAGAAGGGTTCTGCTCCAGCTACATTGGATGATCCTGCCCAAGCAGCCTGGAGAGGTCCTGCTCAAGCAGTTTGGGGTGCTGCAGGTCAAGCAGGGTGGGATGGTCCTGCTTGAGCAGCATGGAATGGTCCTGCTGGGGTGGTCCTGCTGGAGCAGGGTAGGATGGTCCTGGTCAAGAAACAGGGATGGTCCTGCTTGAGCAGGGTGGCATGGTCCTTGTGGAGTGTGGGATGGTCCTTGTGGAGCATGGCATGGTCCTGCTGGAGCAGTGTGTGGTGGGTCTGCTTGAGCACCATGGAGCAGCTGCAAGTGGCAGGGATAGTTTTCCATGTCCTGCAGCATCCCAAGCAATGCTTTCAAAGCCATTCCTGGCCTTTCTCACCCCTCTTGTAAATCCTTCACTGCTTGAAGTGATCCCAGGTGAATCTAGTTGAGCTCCATGTTCCACATTAGTTATTGCTAATGTTAGATCAGGACATTGGTGACTATCCGGCTGAGTTACTGAAACCTTCCCAGGGCAGAGATTATCCCCTTTTCCCCATGACCAGTTCCAACTGCACCAGCCCAAGGGAGAAGTGTTTCCTGATGTCAGGAAGGGCCCTTCCTGCTTGCATCAGGGGTGACTGAGCTGGTAGTGGCTTTCCTGGGTCAGTAAGGGATGGGATATAAGGCAGGAGAAACAGGAAGAGAAACAGAAAATTGCAGCTGGAGTCAGATGTGCTGGGAGTAAGAGTTCAGGGAGGAAGGAGGTGGGAATGAATGGGAGAGGTCAGGCTGAGAGAAGACTGGAAGTCAGGACAGAGGTGGGAGATGAAGGAGAATGTAAGGACAGTTAGAAAAGGAGCTGTGAGGTAAGGAAGGATGGCTGGAGGTCAGGGAGGACTGGAGAGGGAAATCTGTGAGGTACATGGGACATTTAGAGGACAAAGAGCGATAGGAAGGTGGGGAGAAGTGGAGGAGCATGAGGAGAAACAGGGAAACTGTGGGAGGCAAATGACAGACGATGGTGAGATAGCCAGAGGTCGTTGAGAGTGACAGGGCAAGAGGTGTAACTGCAGGAAAAAGTAGGGGGAACACTGGGAAGTGAAGGGTGGACTGAAGTGGAGGAAGAAGTATGAGATGGAGGATGAAGGAGATAGAAGATGGTAGGAAGGACAATGAAGAGGAAAAGAGAGGTTGCAGAGGATGAGGAGATTGGGCAGATGGTAGAAAGTGGAGGGTGAGGAAGAACAGGCACATAAAATAATGGGCATGGGGAAGGATGGAGGACAGTGGGAAGTGGAGGATGAAGAAGGAATGGAACACAAAATGGACAAAATGGAAGAGGAAAACAAGGAGAGATTAGATGGCAGGTGGTGGAGGTAAAGGACAGAGGGGAGATGGAGAAGAAGAGGAGGGATGAGGAGACAGCAGGAGATGGACGAGGATGACAGGAGGGACAGAGAGACACTTAGGGGATAGAAGAGGACACTGGAGGGCAATGGAGGAGGATGGATAAGGAGATGGGAAATGAGTAAGCACAAAGAGGGGATTGGAAATGTGGAGGTGGAGAAGGTAAATTTGGGTGACACTGGCAGTTGAAAGGATGGTGAAATGGTAGGAGGTGAGGGGGGTTTGGGATGGGGAAGTAAAGGAAGTTGAAAGAGGAGATAGGAAGAGAGAAGAGGATGAAGAAAGATATGGAGAAGATGAGGAGGGGAGGAGGTTGAAATGTTGTGGTGAAGGTGGGAGCTAATGGAGGACAAGCAGGGACAAGCTGACAGATGTAGAGAACAGTGGTGGTGGGAGCTGAAGACGGTGAGATGCTGACATGAATATGAAAGGAAAAGCTGGAGGCAAAGCAAGGCAAGGATGGATGGGACGGTGAAGGTGAAGAAGGCAGAGAAGACTTGAGAAGGGGGAATGAATGAAAATAAGGAACAGAATGTGGTGCATGAAGGAAGAGCAGGTGAGAGGGATGGGATGAGACTGGCAGGAAGACTGGAAGGTGGGATAGTGGAGGGCAGTGGAGGAGCACAGGAAGGAGGGATGGGAAGTGATGTGTGACAGAGGAGAACAAGGAGGGATAGGATGCAGTGTAGGATGCAGGAGCACAAGAGGGTGGGAGGGAACATGGTGGGTAATGGAGAACAGCATGGCAGAGAGGAATGGGACACAGTGGATGACAGCACACTCTAGAAGCAGGGATGGGATGTGCAGGCAATGGGGGAAAACAGGGAGGGACTGGAGGTGGTGGGTGACAGCAGAGCACAGGAAAGGATAGAACACAATGGAGGATGCAGGAGGACAGGAAGGAGGGACAGGACATGGTGGCTGATGGAGGAGCACAGAAAGGAAGGATGGGACCTGGTGGGTGATGGAGGAGAGTGGCAGGGAGGGATGGGACTCAGTGGATGACAGCAAGGAAGGAGGGATGGGTGGACAATGGAGGAGCAGTGGAAGAAGGGTTGGGACATAAAAGAAAGTACACAGGAGGGATGGGATATGGTGGGTGATGGAACAGGGGAAAGAGGAATGGGATGGAGTAGCACAGGAAGGAGAAAAGAGGGCTGGGTTGGGTTAGGTGGGTGATGAATGTGCACAGTAAAGAGGAACATGGGGAATCAAAGAGCTGGGATGGAAGGGATGGGACAGGAAGGATGATGGAGGAGCAAAAGAAGGTGGGATGGGTTTTGGTGGGTGATGGAGGACCTCAGGGTGGGACAGTTTAATGGAGTGAGGGGAAGCTGGGACCAGCAGGTGATCAGAGAATTACAGAATCATTAAGGTTGGAAAAGATCTTTGAGATCAGAGTCCATCTGAGGGGCACAAGGGCAAGAAGCCATGGGCAGCAATGAGGAGGGAGATGTGGGTGTGTGTGCAGGCTGGGCTGAGCTGCGGGGCAGGCTGGGATGGGACAGGGGAGCCATGAGAAACACCAGCATCACAAGGACAATGCAAAGCTGAGCCTGGTGTGGGGTGAGAGTGCTGGCAGTGACACGGGAGTTGACAAGGAGCCCCGGTGGTGTGGCAGAGTTGGGGTCAGCACATGGGGTGGTGTCAGGGACAGACAGGTGGGTGAGGACATGGGACACCATGTGTGGGCTGGGCAACAGGCAGGATGGCAGGGACAGAGGGACAGGATTGCCCCACACCTCCCTTGGCAGCAGCACCGCCCCAGACAGGACAGGCAGCACAGTCCCCCACCACAGCACAGGAAGGCAGCACCAAGGGTGGGGGTGAGGGGTTGCAGGGCCTTTATTCATCACACAACAAGCAGGCATGATACAGGGGTGCAGGATGGGGTGGGCAGAGAGCCTGTCATCGGGGCAGAAGGTGCCCTTCATGCGACTTTGGCATGGGCTGGTGAGAGGAAGCAGGAAGACAGGGCAGGGGCAAGCAGGGCTTTGCCCAAAACACCTCGGGTTTCACCCCAGGCTGGGCACTGGCATGTAGGAAGGATAGGGGCAGAATCCATGGAGGGGCTGGAGTAGAATCAGCCACCTCCACACTGTAAGCAAATATTCCCCACAAATTCCTTGCTGGCCTCATCTCAGCCCCCCTGGGAAATGCTCAGCACCGCTATTTACAGAGTAAGACAGAACTGACCAATATTACAAATAATTAAAAGGCAGTTGTAAAAATGAGAAACCACATTCCAAAAAGTAGAGAGTCTTTTAAAAAAACCAAACCAAACCAAAACCCCAATTATCCATGAAAATGCTAAAAACCACCCCGAAAGGATCTATGTACAGCAGGAGAGTGCCCATGGCAGTGCTGGACCTGACTCCTCCGTGGCAGGCAGGGACACAGCCCGGCCCCAGCTGCTGGTGAGGGTGGGCAGCACCTGCCCTGAGCGTCCCCCACCCAAGTGACAAGGGTCCCCCAGGGGCCGGCCAGGCGCCGCAGGAGCAAAAGGCCATCGGTGCTGGGCCTGCTGGGCCCTGGCTGATGCTGGTGTGTCCGCAGACACAGGCAGTGAGTGGCCGTCGCGGAGATGCTGACGGAGGCTGCGACGTGGCAGTGATGCAGCAGCTGCTGCGGGCAGCCAGAGGCTGGACGGGAGAGGGCAGCAGCCTCGGCAGCACCAGCAGTTCTTAAGAGAAACTGCAAGATGACAATGTGCAGAGGCCCTGGAAGCAGTGTACAGAGCTCCAGAGCAACGCACAGAGCTCTTGGAGTGGTGTACGGAGCTCCTGGAGCAATGCACAGAGTCCTTGGAACAGTACATGGAGCCCCTGGTGCACTGTACAGAGCCCCTGGAGCAATGCAGAGCCCCTGGTGCACTGTACAGAGCCCCTGGAGCAATACAGAGCTCTTGGAGCAGTGTACAGAGCCCCAGAGCAATGCAGAGCCCTTGGAGCAGTGTACAGAGCCCCAGAGCAATGCAGAGCTCTTGGAGCAATATATAGAGCCCCCAGAACAAGGCACACAGCCCTAGAGCAATGCGTGGAGCCCCAGGCACCTGCAGGCAGCTCCATCTGGGTGAATCCCTGCCTGGCCCCTGGCAGGCAGCTCGAAAATAGGTCAGGCAGCTGCCTCAGAAATCTCTGTTCTCTCCTAGAGCTGCACAGGGACACCAAGGCTGCTCTGTGTGGGGCTGGGTCGCAGCCCCCAGCCGCAGGAGCTCTGCAGTGCCATGGGGGGCTGTGGCTGCTGCCCCCTCCCTCCCTGGGTAAGGCTTTTTCTGGTGGTGACGGAGGGACGTGCGGCGCAGACCACGGGCCACGCTGCAGCCTCCCAACCCACAATCTCTTAATCCAATTGGTGCCTCTCCAATGTAGCTCATTTCGGTATTTTTAAAATGCACTTGGTTTTACATTGCAGGCTGTCCGGAGTTGGGCAGAGCCAGAAGTGGAGGATAAAAAAAAAAAAAAGAAAAGAGAAAAGGAAAAAAAAAAAAAGAGAAATATGTATATTCAGCACTTGGAGGAGAAATAACTACAAGTGGCCCCAAGCAGGGAGGTGGGTGCAAGGCAGGGGCACCAGGGCCCCTTGGGAGGAGGGAAAGTGCACACACACACACACACACAGAGGCACAGGCTGCCTCTCCCCACGCTGTGCACCCAGCAATCCCAGCTCTGCAGCTGGAGGAGCCCGGGGACCACCCGGACCCTTCCCAGCAGCCAAGAGCCTCAGGAGCACACCCAGCGCAAAAGGGTGGCCAGGGAGAGCCCTCCAGCCAGCCCGGCCTGGGTGACCACAGGGAGCCTCCCGCCTCCTTCCTGCCGGGGAAGCACACGCGGCCCCGCGGCTGATGCAACCGCTCCGCAATCGGGGCCGGCGGGATGCTGCCAGGATGCCGGCAGGATGCGCCGGAGCCCGGGCAAGGCGGGCAGCGCTGGCGGCAGTTGGAGCCAGCACCTTCCATCCGCGGGGCCGGCGCGGCATCACCCCTCGGCCAGTGCTTCCCTACAGCGGCCCTGCTGCGCTGTGCCTCGCCCCAGCCCTCCCTGTCGACACGAGCAGCCTCCCCTGGCTGCTCTCCCTTCCTCAGCGCCCGCGAGACCTCGGCATGGCGGGGTCTCAGCTGACACTCCCGGCGCGGTGGCAGCGGCCAGGACCCCCCCAGCACCGGCAGCGGGTCTCCGCGTGGGCAGGAGGTGATGCAGCCACCCTGGCAGGGCATCCCCGTGCACCCCGGGGCTACCGGCAGCCTCCGGCCCCACATCTGCTTCCTAAGCGTCCCCGGGGCCGAGGGGACGTTTAGGAGACAGATGCGCCCGCGCCGCCTCTGAGAGGGGCCCCCGCGGGCTCAGCACGGGCACTCTTCCGGCAGGACAGTGGATGGCAGGCACGCTGCGTCCCCCGGCCCCCCGTCCTCACTCACTCGAGGCCCCCGGCTTCTCCTCCGCCCTGGGGGGCTCCGCGGGGTGCAGTTTGCACTTGGAGGGGGAGTGGCGGACCGCGGAGCGGGACGGCCGGGCAAAGCAGGAGGTGAGGGACTGGGAGCTGCAGTCGCATGCCGTGTCCTGCAAAGATAGACAGGGCACAGCGGGGTTAGAGGGGCCAGGCACCCTGTCCCCCGCCACGGCGGGACACCCCGGGGGGCTCCGTGCCTCGTTACCTCGCTGGCTATGGCCGAGATGAGGTCGGGGTCACGCAGGGCTGCGTCCTTACTGCCCTGGCCGGGGGACGAGGGCTTGGGGTCCTCGCAGCTGCCCTGCTTGAGGACCTTCTTGTTCAAGACGCGGGAGATGTTTTCGGCTGGGTGGTGGGTGGCGGGGCTGGGGTGCTCGGCTCTCTTGCCCTCCTCCCCAGTGGTCTCCTTCTTCTCCTGGGGAGCAGTGGGGCTCTGTGCCCGCCCGCAGACGTTCCTGAAGAACTCCTGCACCAGGCCGTACTTGGGTGCTTCGGGCTTGGCCCGGCTGCTCTCAGGGCAGCCTGGCTTCCAGATGGACTCGGTGCTGCCTGCGTGCTCCACCACGCTGAACAGGCTGGACAGGCCATCGTTGATGTTGCTGAGGACGGGGCTGTCACGGGTGGTGGTGGAGCGGGCCCAGGCAGAGCCGTTCTGCTTGCTCTGGTGCAAGTTCCACAGGCTCCTGTCCTTGGAGGCATCCAGCTTGGAGGAAGACCTCCTCTGGAGCTTTGGAGAGCCATATTTTGGGGAGCAGCACGGCCTCTCAATCCTGGAGTGGACCTTATCCAGGGAGGAGGAGATCTGCTTGCTGCGCACGGACATGAGGGATGAGCTGCGTGGGGACCAGCTCTTGCCGTGCATGCCGGCACCGCGGGGCAGGTCGGTCTGGAGGCCCACGCTCACCGTCTGGATGGTCTGAGTGCCCACGTGGGCCAGCCCCACCGTCTGGCTGGAGGTGCTCTTCACCTTCCTCTCGAGCGAGCTGGAGCGGATGGCCTGGCGCACGCAGTTGGTGATCTCCTTCATGTCGTCGCTCATGTTGCCGGAGATCTCCAGCTCGTGCAGCGACGGGGGGAAGTGCGGCACCGGCGGCACCGCGCTCTCCCCCGCGCCACCGTCCAGCAGCTCCCGCTGCTGCTTGGAGAAGTTGCACAGCCACTGGCTGTAGGTGCCCTCGGCGCTGGCCGACTCCTCCGGCTCCTTCGGCTTGGCCATGGTGAACAAGAATCCGGGCTCGATCATGATCTTGCCCTCCTTGTTGTGCACCAGCGGCGCCTCCAGCCGCCGCACCACCGGCGGGCTGTAGTAGATGCGGATCCCCGTCTTGTCGGGCGCCGTGTAGCTCCTCTGGATTTGTTTCTGAGCTGGGTCGTGCCCCGAGAGGCTGCTTGCCCGTGAGTAGTCCCAGGAGGAGATGCCCAGCTTCTCCTTGGCCAGGCTGTCAGGGGCAGGTTGCTCGATATTCACATATGTACAGTTTGAGGGAGGAAGGCTGGCGCTGTCCCGGATCCCGTTGGGCAGCAGCTGAGTGGTTGAGGATGCTTTTTTGCCCCGGGCATGGTCACCCAGCCCTGGCACGGTCTTTCCAGGGAGGTAAGGAGAACAGTCGAGCAAGCTTTCAAACTCTGACATGGAGGAAACGGACTTGGTCCTGTGGGAGAAGAGAGGATGGGGATCAAAAGCGGGCAGGGGGTTGGGGGACAGCTGAGGCACTCTGCTCCCACCCCAGTGGGACCTTCCTGGGCACCCACTCCTGCTCCTCACAGGGAGCCCTTTGCTTCCAGGACTACCCTTGAACATGGTTGCATCTCCCCATGACTCTCAGGGATATCAAGCCCAAGGGTCCCCTCTATGTTCCAGGGACCATGGAGACACCAGCACACTCACCTTTTGAGGTTGGTTCCCTTGGCTTCTGCTTCAGAGATTGTCTCCTTGTCTGTGATTTTCTCATTGAGAGCCTAGGAGGGCACAGGAGAAAGCTCCGGGATCAGCAAGCACAGGACTGGAGCACAGAGGTGGGCTGGGGCTAAGGGTTTGCATCCTGCTCCCTCCCCTCTGGCACCACCAGCTCCCCCTCACACTGAGGCACAGCATTCATGGGGGCTTGCTGCAACCACATCTATTTTAAATCAGCTGTTTATAACTCCACAGAAGCTCTTGGGGTTCAGTCACACCCTTCATCCTCTCGTTCTCCTGGCACTCCCCCTTGCAGCCTCATTTGCTGTTTAAGAGGGTGTTACTTGGGGTTCACACATCCTCCCATCTAACCCTTAGCACAGACCTGAGCCCTAAGAGCATCCTGAGAGTTCCCTGTCCTCTCTTACCCACCTCTTTCCAGTTGCTGCCGTGCTTCTCCATTTCAGAGTGTTTCAATGCCCATGGATTGGATCCTTTCTGCAACTAGAGAATGTGTTGGTCACTCAACAGGTGCCACACGTGCCTCTCTGGGCAAGCAAAAGCATGAAGCATTCTCAGGGCAAGCAGCAGAGGCTGAAGGACCCGTGCAGGACGGGGGACACCATACCTGGTTGAGCTTGTTCTGCAGGTCCTTTGCTTGCTGCTCTGCCTGCTGCTGCTCCTCCTTGAAGCGAGCCAGCAGCTCCACCTTCTCCTGGTTCCAGTTCTTCTCGCTGATCTGCAGCTGCTTGGTGAGGTCCATGACGGCGCTGTAGGACTCGGCCAGGAGATGCTGGTGCTCCTCACGCTCCCTCTTCAGTGCCACCTTCCAGTCTGGCAGCGCACGCTCTGCGATCCCTTTGCCTGCCTTTGACTCCAGCTGTGGGGACACAGTGGTGGCTGTGGGGGACCCATGGCTCCAGTGTGGTGCTGGACATCTCCAGCAAAGGGACAGAACTGCGGGCGTCCCACTTGCCAGTGCCGGTGCCATGCTGCCAGGTTTGGTGATGAGCATGTCCCCAAGGATGTGACACACGCAACATGGCACAACCAAGCCATGGCCAGCCCTGGCTTGCAGCCACGTCATGCCAGCCAGCCCAGCAGATGGTCACCCAGCAGGACACAGGCTGAGTGTCCTGCCTGCCCGGCTGTGCTCCTGCCTGCAGGACATGGCTCCTGGAGAGGGCCAGCATCACCTGCAGTGCTGGCAGAGCAGCCCCTGCGGATGCAGCACCACTGGGGTGCTGCCGCCATGGCAGCTCTGCTTGCTTTTGAGGAGGAGATATGGGAACTGAGGACCCTGTTTTCTCTGCCTGGAGAAATCCTGCCTGGAAAGTGCTGGCACCTGTGCTGGGGAGCGGAGCTGATGTACAGCCATGGGCTGCTGCCAGCACAGTGTGAGTGGAGACCTCTCAGCACTAAGAGGGCAGGGCTGAGGGACTGATGGGACTCATCCTACAGGCAGGAGCTTCCCACAGAGCCCAGGCTGCCCTCCCTCCACCTCCTGCCTTCCCTGCAGCCATGCATCCCTTTTGTAGCATCCACAGGGATCCTGTGCTGTGACTCAGGGTGGGGGAGAGGTGGGCTCTGATGCTGCTCTCAGCTGCCTGTCCTCAGGAGGGATGCTGAGCCCTGTCCCATCCCACCCTCCCCAGACAAACACAGCAGAGGAATAAAGAGCATCCTCTGCTGCTCCACAGTCAGATTTCCATGCCAGCCCTGTTGCTATGGAAACTCTCCTGCCCGAGTGGCTGCTAATTAAGATTCCCACAGTGCCACCCTGCTCCCAGCCCAGCGCTTGGCACAGGACACAGGCAGCCCCCCAGCCCCCCAGCAGGCATGGGGAAGCTCTGCCAGCCCACGGGGTGCCTGGGGCTCCCACCTGGGCGATGTGGCACTTGAGCTCGGCACGCTCCATCTCCCAGGCAGCCTTGGCCTTGGTGAACTGCTGCTGCAGCTCGCTGGCACCGCGCCGCTCCTCCCGCAGCTCCGTGCACAGCTCCTTCAGGGTCACCTTCATGTCTGCCAGAGTCTTGATGCACTCGTTGGGCTGCAGGAGAACAGGGCTGAACACAGGCAGCAGGAGGGGACCCAACAGGGTGGGACACTGGGAGCTGCCCTCTGTGCATCCCAGCCCTGGAGGCTGCTCCCAAGGTGAGGGACATGGGAAGCCACCAGGGCAGGGGACCAGCCATAGCTCGAGCATCCCCACCCACTCATGCACCCCGAGAGGAGCCACCACCCCATACCACACAGCCACAGCACGGGCTGATCCTGCCCTGATCCACCCCCTGGGCTCATGGGAACCTGCTCACCGTGTTGGGGGTCCAGGTGTCCCCAGCACACATCTTGTTGTCTGCCTGTTGCTGTGGGGTGAGCTCCTCCTCTTCCAGCAGCAGGTACAGCTCCTTCATGCTGTTCACCTGTGGGTGACACCACGGCTGGGGTGATATGGGGACCCACAGCCCCTGGCCAGGGATGGGGGACACCCAAACTGCCCTGGGTGGGTCATGTAGGCATGAGGGACGCACCCAACAGTGTGTTCCCCCTCCAAGGCAGCCCACCGTACCTCCAAAAAGTCCTCGCCCTCACTGTGCACCACCTTGCCCTGGCGCCAGCGCTTGAGGAACCACTTGAGCTTCATGAAGAGCAGGAGGAAGCTCTGCCTGAACTGCTGCGACTCCTGCACCAGCAGGTTCTTCTCCTGGCTCCAGAACTTCTGCTCCAGCCGCCTCTGCAGGTTCAGGCTCTGCAGCTCAAACTCCCGCCGCAGCAGTGCCTTCTGGTGATCCTCCTTCAGCTGTGGAGAGACGAGTGGCTCCAGGACAGCTGTTGGTGGCAGCGATGTGATGCCTCCTCCCCAGGGTCTGGGCTGAGGCCAGTGCCAGCCCCATATCCCCATTCCAGGGAGCTGCACCACCCTGGGAGCATGCTGGGACAGCAGGGCCATGGAGGAAGCCCTGCATGGCTCCATGCCGATGTGCAAGGAGGAGTGTGTTCAGCCTTGAAAATGGATGTGCTGTATGTGCTCCCAGGTGACACCCAGGTCCCCATGTGGGTCATAGGCCTGGAGCTGGAGGTGGCACCGCCATGGGTGGGAGGACACCTGTCTCCCAGGGGAAGAGGCTGTTACCTACTCACCTGGCAGATCTTCTGTGAGAAGTTGTCCACCTCATCCTTCCTCAGCTGCCTCTCCTGCGAGAGCTGCTCCTGCAGCCCCCGCAGGCTCTCGTTGGCCTCTGACAGCACCAGCTGCAGCTCCTTCATCTGTAACAGGCCGGGGAGAGGATGGGGAAGGTGGGATGCACTTCCCTTTGTCCCTGCCCAATGAGGCTCTGCAGCTTCCCTTGTCTCCAGCTCTCAAAAGGTTCAACCCCATCCCACAGCCCTGTCCCCAACCCCGCTGGCCGAGGGGATGTGGCTCCCTGCCCGTGTCATACCTCGGTGGCGTAGGAGTCGTTCTCCTCAGCCCGGCAGGTTTTGTAGCTCCGGGGATGTGCGGGGTCCGTGTCCTTGGTGTGGGGGATGCGGAAAGGGTTGGCGTCCCTAAAATCAGGCTGCTGCATGCGTGGGCAAGTTAATGAGAACAAACCAAAAGAGCGGGAAGAAAAAAAAGCCAGAAAACAAAACAATGGGTCTCTGAAACAGTAAAGAACTACAAGACAACAAAAAGGATGAGGAGGAGAAGGAGCTTCATCACCATGGCGGGAGACAATGCGGAAACCAAAAGGAAACACAGGATGAGGAGACACGTGGCCTGGATTGTTTGGGGAAAGGGGAAAAAAGAGAGAAAGAGGGAAAAAATGTGCAAACACCAGTTACGGTGCCATGCAGTGACTGGGGGAGACTGGGACCTTGGGCTGGGGGGACCACATGCAGAACAATAGGACTCTGAACAAGCGAGTGTGCTCCAGAAAGGGGCTTGTGCCTGCAGACCCAACCACCACCGACATCCCTGGTCCCTGGCACGAGCAGGGACCCCTGAGAACAGCGGGACAGCAGGGCATGGGCTGCTCTCCACTGCTCCAGAGGTGCTCTCCCTTGGATGCAGATTTGCCCTGAAGCCTTTGCTCTCCAAATTACCCTGTCTGGGGGCTGAGGATTCCTGCAAGTGGGGTCCCTGCAATTTGGGCTGCTCTCCTCCCACCCAGCTTATCCTCAACAAGCAAAGAGCTTTTGAAACACAATGTTTCAAAAGCCAGAGAGAGCAGCCAAAAAACATCAGCCCCTGCTAAGTCAGGATTGCACCCGAGAGCCCCTGGCCACGGGCAGGGCAGCCTTGGCACAACCAGCCTGTGTCAGGATGCCCACTGCCTCCTGCCCTGGGCACACTCTGTTGGAGCAGAGTCCTACCTTGTCCCCGGTGCCACTGGCATGCAGTGAGGTGTTAGTCTGGATTTTGCTCTGGAGAGGCAGGAGGGAGGTTACATCAGGGGTCAGGGTTTGCTCCATTAAAGCAGGAGGAAACGTGGTGGCAAATAAAGCGGCAGCTGCTGAGGGATGTGGGAAGAAGCCATACCTGGAAGTCGGAGGCGTGCTCCTTCTGCAGCGCCTCTTTGGTGACGTCGTGGCTGCTGGGGCTGGAGAAGGGGAATGAGTCCGTGTGCTCCTTGAAGCCGCTGCTGAGGTGGTCCACCTTCCTCACGAAGCAGCCCAGCTCCTGCTGGAGCACGCCCAGCCGCATCAGGAGCACGTTCATCAGCTTGGCATCGCTGGGGCTGTCCCCGCCGCTGCCCACCGCCTCGCCCAGCAGCACCCCCGCGCACTCGTTGTCCAAGCAAGCCTTCAGCCCTGAAGTGAAGCCATTGGCATCCGAAATCAACACGTCGATCGCTTTGCTGACCAGCGTTGCCTGGTCCCGGATGCCCAGCAAGGTCTCCAGGTCCTTGGGCTTGAGCAGCTTGGTGGGGCCCTCGGGCACCTTCCCACCGCCCAGCCCCCTGTCCTGCCCCTCAGCCTCGCTGCCACCCACGCCGTCCCTCCAGCCGGCGGTGGGGACACACTGTGCCGAGTCGCCAGCCTCAGCGTCGGTCTCCAGCATGGGCCGGGTGGTCTGGCAGGAGGCCAGGTCGCAGCGCTGGAGGTTGGAGAGCAGCACCCTGTTCTCGTACTGCAGCTTCTTCACCTTGCCACTGAGCTCGCTGATCTGCACCTTGGCCGTGGCCAGCTCCTCCTGCGAGGGCTCGCTGACCACCGAGCAGCTGTCCTCCGACAGCGTCACGTCCAGCTCGTGGTCCGACTTGTACTTGGTCAGCTCGTTCAGAAGGAGCTTGTTCTGGTCCTCCAGCTCCAGCAGCGAGCGTCTCAGCAGCTCGGCCTCCTCCTCCACGAACTGCAGGTGCCGGCGCAGCTCTGCCACCGTGTCCCCTGCGTCCCCACAGCTCGAGACGCCCACCAGGAACCGCGCGTCCTGCCCCGGCAGCTCCCTGTCCCCCTGGCCCTTCATGTCGTCCATCTCCGCCCGCAGCCCGCGGTTTTCCACCTCCAGCTCCACGATCCTCCGGCTGAGGATGTTGGCTTCCTCCTCCACCAGCTTGAGGTGGACCTTCAGCTCGG
Organism: Erpornis zantholeuca; assembly: GCA_013400515.1. Taxonomy (NCBI): domain Eukaryota; kingdom Metazoa; phylum Chordata; class Aves; order Passeriformes; family Timaliidae; genus Erpornis; species Erpornis zantholeuca. Next base: position 336,154 of record VZTN01027120.1, on the reverse strand, counting down.
CCTCCCGGGAATGGGGAGAGTCAGCCAGCTCCTCCACGGAGAGGGAGCTGTCGAGGTCCCCGTAGAGGGACCTGTACTTCAGCAGCTCCTCCTTCATGCCGTCGTTCTCCTTGGCCAGCTTGGTCAGCTTCTTGCACATCAGGGCTGACTCCTCCTTGGCAAAATGCAGCTGGCACTTCAGGTCTGCGCTGTCCTCCTGGAGAGAGAGGGGGTGGGCGTTAGAAAGATGCTCCCAGGGGCCACGGTGATTCCCAGAGAGCCCTGGGGACGTGCCACCCTCCCCCCCAGTCATCCTAGGGAAGCTGCTGGCTCTGCTCCTGGTGGGGAAAAAGCTTTGAGATCCATCCTGGAGCCTTTCAGGGTGAGCCTGGAGACGAGACAGGATGCCTTGGATGAGGAGACCTGTGGGTCTTGCCCCAGGAAGGACACTGAGCCACCACCAGGGATGTGTGGACCAAGGCCAGCCTGATCCACCACACAGAGGGGAAGGGAAAGCTCTCAAGACTCCACAGGGTTATCAGGGTTTCCTCCCAAAACCTGGCACTGCAGCCACTGCAACGCCCTTGTCAGAGCTCTGCTCCTCTTGCTCAGCCCCCTTGCTCCATCACAGGGCTGAGAAGCAGCTGAAAACCTCTCCAAGTCCCAACCATCAGCCTCGCTGCCACCACCTTGCCAGGGCATTGAAAACCCAGGCAAATCCTCAGCATCAGCTCACTAGTCCCTTCCCAAGCCCCTCTGCTTCTCAGGACCGTTTCTCCATGTGTTCCTTTTTTATTTAGCAGTTAGGATCTTGGCTGCTTGCCCAGACGGACCGTTTCTCTGCTCTGGGAGCTTTTTGGATGGAGGACCAGGATTTCCTGACGTCCAGCTCGCAGCTTCCTGTGCCCTGGGGTCACTCGAGTGCTCTGAGCTCTGGTGTGGTGACTGCCAGGAGGGGACCTGCCGGGCTGTGACCCCTCTGCACCCACTGGAGCTGGGCAGTGCTGCAGATGGCTCTTTGGCTGGGTGGCTGCTGGCCCTGGCAGCCCTCTGCCTGGCTGAACTCATTCCCATTCCCCTTTTCTTGGCTGGAAAAAACAAGCTGTCCCCTTCTTTGGGTGCTCCAGACCCCCAGCCCCCCCAGCCCTGCCTGTGCTCACCCCAAACCCTTGCAGCAGTATTTACTCTGCAGACTTCCTGGACTGCTCATAACAAGGCCAGGGGTGATGGAAAGAGAGTTCCCATGAGTTTGAGGTGCCATTTTATTCCCCAAATGTCCTGCTGTGACCACGGGAACCACCCTGCTGCTCTTCCATACTGGTGCACCAGGACACGACCTTACTAAGGCGCATTAAAGCTGTGCCCCCCTAATTAGGTGAGGAGATTAGGGGAGGGCTGGCTCAGGCAGGGCAGACATGACCTCAGTTCCTGTTTTTCGAGGGAAAAAAAAAAAAAAGCAACAATCCAGTGTGTCCCTGTAGGCCTTGGCATCACTGGAGGGACACACATGCCCCCGAGTGCTTCCTGGAGCAGGGCAGACCTCAGTGTTGAATCCCTCCCCTCCAAGCTCCATTTTTGGGGAGTGCTGATGCTCACCCAGCATGGCCAGGCAGGAAAGGGGCCCAGGAAGCCACAGATGAGTCACAGCATCTGTGCCAGCAGAGCCACAAGCCACGACTGTGTGGGGACAGGGAGTGGATGGCAGCCACATCCAGGGGCATCTGCACCCCAGGAAGCCCAGAGTTCCTGGAACATTGGTCCCACCACAGAACTGGGGCCACCCTGCAAGCTCAAGCTGCAGGGTCTTGGCTCCTTGGGGGTGTGGGAAGCAGAGGGGGCTGCGGCTGTTTCCTTCCCCAGGAGGGGCTTCAGCCTCAGCAAGGGGGTGATAGAGGGGCTCCCTCAACTCAGGGCAGAGCTGGCTGTAAGTGCTCTCTGGGGAAATGAGGGGAAGGGTGCTGAGACCATCAGCTGTCCAGAAAGGGCTCTCGTGAATGGAGTTAAAGGGAGTTGATAAATAAAGACTGAAAGGGAAAGTCTTTGAGGGCCTGGGGGTCCCTGTCCTGTGGTGCACAGAGTGGGCTGTGCCAGCAAGGACACAGATGACCCAAACCCCTTGGGCTGCTCGGGGCTCCTGCCATGAGACACTCAGCAGTGTGTCAGGAATGGCTTTACAGGGTCTGCCTCCATGTCCCAGCTTCGGGGGAGCAGATCTGTTCCCCAAAATAAATCCTTCACATCTTTTGCCTTTGAAAGAGGATTTTTCCTCTTGCCTTTCTATCCCCGCAACAGCAGCTCTGCCTCTCCGAGCCCTGGTAACAGCATTAGCGAGTCACAGCAGCTCAGCTCAACAGCAAGTGACAGCTGAAATCCTGCTGCCACCAGCAAATCCCCCGTCCCCTGTGCTGCCCCGGCAACCTGTGAGGGGCAGGAGTGGTGTGACCTCCAGCCATCCCTGCAGGGACCCTCTGCTCCCCCAGACCCCAGGAAGCTCCCAGACCACCCTGAAGCACAGCTGCTGGCACTGGCAGGAGGGACACGAGCTGCAGGAGCCACAGGAGCCACAAGGGCAGAAGCAGCTTTGCAATGCAAAAGCCAAACTCCTTCAGGGTTAAAGCCACCGCCCAGCCACTGCTGCTCCATTGATAAATGAGACTCGGGAGTGGATGAGGACAAAGAGGATGGCCCAGCACATTAATCCCCGCCTTATACAGGGGCTCTGAGGGGCAGGAAAGCTCTGTGAAGCCCTGAAAGGAGGGGATGGCACTGCCATGCCCGGATTTACTCCTGGTCTGGGCGTAGTGTCCAGCTGGCACCATGGCCCGGGGCATTGGTGGGTCACTGTGGCATGCACTGGGTGCTCAGGTGCTGATACCTGCACTGATGGCTTCTTCTCAGTCTTGCCCAGGGAGCGAGACCCCCGCTTCTTCAGGGAATTCTGCAGGAAGAAGAGAGTTATGAGCCACAGTTAGGGCACTGCGCCCCAGCAGTGACAGACAGACAGACATGCAGTGTGGATGGACATCGGTGCTGACACTCCCAGATGCTCCTGGAGGCCAGGAAAACACCCCAGCCCTGGTGGGCTGAGGGAGGCCTTTGCTTTGAGGGAACTGGACTGGCAAGCATCACATCATGAGGTTTGGCCAGAAATTCCCCCTGCAGGCAAACGAGCAGTGAAAAAGCAGGAATGAGCAGGAAATGAGCCATGGAGAGTGGAGAGGCTGAGTCACAGTCCCTGCCAGGGCAGGATGGAGCAGGGAATCCAACCCCCAGGCCAAGGGACAGCTCTCAGGACATTGCAGTGTGGGAGCAGCAGATGATGTCGTTCCCCATTGCCTTCTCCCCAAGCAAGGGACATGTCCTGGTCCCTCAGCAGCATGATGCTGACTCTGCTGTCAAGGTCACAAGGGGACACAAGGGACAGTGTCCAGGCTAGTGAGGACAGTGGGGAAGGCAGACAGAGCAATAAGGCAGACCAAAAGCACAAAGAAAATGCAGGTGCCTGGAGCAGAGTCAGTTATCTGGGGAAGGGAGCTGGGGGAAGACCCTCAAGAACATCCACACAGCTTCCCATGAGTGCTGGCTGATCCGTGCAGCTGCCCTGGACCTATTTCCAAGCTGGTGCTGAGGCCCAGCAGCCAAAGAAAGCAGCTGTGAAATGTAAGCTGCTGCCTGTGCCAAGGTGCTGGGCTCCAGGCTTTCCTATTAAGGCCACGACCATCAGTGGAGCTGCTGGAGCTGCAGAGCCTCTCCCAGGGGCTGGCTGTGCCACATCACATCCCTCACCCCCACCGTGCTGGGGCCTGGGGCTGGCAAGGGGCAGCACCAGCCCTAAACAGCCCCAGGCACAGCACCCTGGGGCTCATGTGGCTGTCACTGCTCCACCCTGGGAGCAGCCTTGAGGTGCCCATGCCTGAGGGTCTCTCATGGCCCGAGTTTGGTGTGGCAGGCTTGGCATGGGGTACCCAGACTGATCCCACTTTTTCCTACCCCTCCAGGAGACAGAAGAGGGGAAAATGCCTGTGCCTTTGGGGATGATCCCCAGACAATTATCCAATTATGGGAGAAACCTCTTGGAAGGGAGGAATAATCAGCCCCGAGGGGTGAGTGCAGCCCTGCACAGGCCCTGGCTTTGGCTGCTAACAAGCTCTGCCAGGCTCTGTGCCCTGCAGCAGCGGGGAGGAGGAGGGCTTTTAGCTCGCTTTGTCTAATGTTTGCCTAATTAGCACTCTGCAATCAGTGAGTAACCCCAACGCCCTTACTAGCCTGGGGATGGGCGATCTCGAGCTTGGGGACCATCTCTGAGCCTGTGACAGCCGGCAGCATCCCCTTGGGCTCAGGCAGCTGCAGCGAGGGGCTCAAAGTCCCACCCCAATCCCACTCCTCTCTCTGCAGGACACGGCAGCGGCTGTGTCTCGGATCTCCCCACGCTGACCACACCACCATTTTCCCTGCCTGCTTCCCGAGCTCGGGAGAGCTCCAGCCCAGCTCCCGCTGCTGCCGTTTGTTATTCATTCCCAGCGCTCCCGGCTGCAGGGAAACCCATTTCACGGCTGTTAGCGGGGGCTGCACAGCCCCGCGTGGGGACCGGGACCGCTGCTCCGTGTCACCGCTGCTCCGTGTGTGTCACCGCCTGCCAGGGGCTGGGCACGACCGCAGCTGCATCCCGCAGCTTCCCAGGAGCTGGGCTCGGCTTTAAGCAAGGATGGCCCCAGAGATCCCGAGCCGTGTGCAGGAAGCACGGTGGGGGAAGTGAGATGTTGTTCCCTCGGTTGTGTCTCCTCCCCCACACTGCTCTGATGGCTCAGGCAGAGATGCATCCCGAGGCTCCCTCGGGACCAAAGGCATCCCGGGCAGTAGGGAAGTGGGTTAGGAGGGCTGCAATGGATCTCAAGTCCATGCTGTCACCAGCATGCCTTTCCTGTCACTGAGGATGACACTGATCCCGGCCCGAAGCTGGTCCCAAACACAGCGTGCCACGGAGTGCCCTGGACCTGTGCATCTGGGTACATTCGTGGCTGCCCAGTACAGAGGGGGCATTGTGCACCCACCCAGCTCCACAGCACCGCTGGGACACCGCTGGGACACCACTGGGACACTGCTGGGACATCTCAGCCTAGTTTGAGCCAGCAGGATGTGGTCAGGATACAGCCAGCACCAGGCACTCTGCCAGGGACAGGGACCCCACACATTGTGCAGAGCTTTGCCCAGATGGAATTGGGCACGGCCCAGGGAGCCAGGCTGAGCAAGTGGCCAGGGACATATAAAGTGTCCCCAGTGCAGTGGGGAAGTCCTGTAGCCCCCCTGCATGGGGCAGAGCCAGCCCATGCCCACAGGGTGGGATGAAGCGTGCCGAGGGCAGGCGCTGCTCAGGTTTCACAAGCATCTGCAGCACGGTTTGGGTTTCAGTGACTCAAGCAGGGTTCGGGGATCCCATGACCTAGGGCCAGGACACCTGCTACGAGCAGAGCCCTGGGGACACCTCCTGGTCCCACTCCCGTGTCCTACTCACCTCTCGGAGCTTGTCCATCTCATTCTGCACCACCTGCTTGGCCAGCTCTGTCTCGATGAGTCGCTGGCGCAGGTCCTCGTTCTCCTCCTCTAGCCTGATCCTCTTCTTCTCCACCACCTCCAGCTCATTGTGGAGCCGCACAGAGACGTCCTTGGCCACCTGGGGACACAACAGGGCTCTCATCAGAATGGGCACAACTTGCAGGGGGCTTAGACCACAGCTCTTGGTGATGCAGAGATCACCAGGAGGTTGCTGAGACCCTCTGGAGCAGACCCTATGGGGGGGTGACCCCCTAGCCCTCGTGTCTGTCCCCTCAGTCGTGTGCAGTGACTGCTGTTGTTCCTTCACCAGCTGCAAGACTTCCTCGTGTCCCCACCCCCTGGCCAAATCCTGCCTTCCCCAGCCCTAGAATGACGCTGGGGGATGTTCATCACCTTTTTTTCCCATGTCACAGTGCTGGAAAAGCCCCCAGAAGGCTGGAAAAGCTGGTGGGCAGCAGCAGAGCAGGCAGCCTGTCGCTGCAGGCAGCAGCTGTGCCGGTCAGGAGAAAGGCGAGCTGCTGCATCACATTACAGAAAAAAGCAGCAGCTGCCCTGGGGTGAAGGGTGCCCACATCCACCCCAGAGCTCCCCCTCTCCAGGTCCCTGCACAGGAGCAGTCCCCAGCATAAAGGGAGCTTCAAAACATGAAACATTCGCTCCTGCATTTGCAGGACAGCAAAAATGGTCCCCAGTGCCACCGGTCTCCTGCACAGCTTGGGATATCAGCAGTGTGGAGGCAGCAGCAAGCCCTGCTGCAGGGCTGGGGGACCTGGGGCCACGGGGTTGGGCTCCTGTTCCCCCGAGGATGGGCTGCTCTTTCCTTCCCAGAAAAGGAGAAGCTGGAGGGGGCGTTTTTGGCAGCAGCCACCCAAGCTGGGGGGGAGCTGATGGGTGGTTTGGGGAGGGGATCAGGGCCCCAGCAGGGATGGGCAGCAAGGCGGGTTCACAGCCCCACACTTGTGGCACATCTTGGCTCCAGGGCCAGGTGTTTTCTGCTCGAGAAACAAAATTAGTCCTTGAGCTGTTGCACATCCATCCCGAGCTGTCTCCGACTGCCACCGCAGCCCCTCTTGGCAGCAGCCTTGTTGGTGAGAGCCCTCAGCAAACACTCACCAGGCTCCTCCAGGGCGAAGCAACGTCACCCTGCAGAAATCCCCTTGTCCCTGCCCCAGCCTCACGTGCCACCATGCCTGGGGCTCTGCAAGGTTTTCCCGATGGCTGAGAGAAGCAGCTCCCAAGCCTGAAGGGTCCTGGTCCCCACATTCTCTCCCTGCACACTCGTGATGCTCCTTCCTGCAGTGGTGGCCCCATCACATCCCCATAGGAGCAGGATAAGAGAGCTCAGGCCCAGGGCACAGGATGAACCTCACATATGGCACATTCTCGGGCCCTCTCCACCACCAGGATCCCCTCAGACCACCTGTGAGCTGAAGGCACTGCTCCCCGCTTGCCACATCACCACTGCTAGCAGGGAATTAAGTCGTCTCCAAGAAAACTGCACATCCCCACAAACTGCACATCCTCACAGAGCTCCCTGCACCCCGACGTCCCCTGCCACAACTCCTCAAAATCCCCTTTGGGGGCTCTGGGGGCTGCCTGGCTGGGGAGGTGACCTCCCAGGCTGACCTTGACGTCCTGCTCGAGGCTGTGGATGAGCTCGCCGTCCACCTGGCCGGTCTGTGCCACGCGCAGGCTGCGGCGCTCGGCCTTGCGCAGCCGGTACTGCAGGATGCGGCAGGTCTTGCTGGCCTGGTCCAGCTGCTGCCGGAGCTCCTGCAGCTGGTACACATCCTCCTCCATGTACACATCCCGCATCTCCAGCATCTCGGCGCGCAGCTCCTCGATCTCATCCTGTGGGGAGATGCTCTGTTAGACCCCGCAGCTTGCTCTGCCCTCTTTTCCCCTGAGACACCTCCCCACCATGGCTCTCCATCCATCCATCCATCCATCCATCCATCCATCCATCCCTCCATCCATCCATCCATCCATCCATCCCTCCATCCATCCATCCACCCATCCATCCATCCATCCATCCCATGAGCCATTCTCACAGGTCTTCAACCCCTCAGGCCAAGCCCAATCCTTGCAAGGAAAGGCTCAGAGCCAGCTGGGTGCCGTCACCCAGGGCTCAGCCAGTCACCCAGAGGGGAACAGCCGACACAAGCGCCTGAGAGTATTTGTGGTATAAGAAAGAGGAAGGTGGGGGAGGGAGAGGAGCTGCAGGAGCAGCTCAGGCAGCAGCTACAGGGAGAAAAATTAGGTTATCTTTGGAAAAGATGTGTCAGGGAGGCAGGCGAGGGAAGGAGGAGATGGCAGGTGAGGATAACTCCTGTTAGGGGAGGCAGCGTTGGGACATGAACGAGATGCCACCAGTGCTGGGGACCAGAGGTTGCCCCTTGTTTTGCCACCAAGCAGCAGCCCTGGGGCTGGGTCCTCTGTTCCACCTCTTCCCAGTCTCATGAGCCCTCCCAGTGACCTCCTCCAGCACAGCAAAGCCTCTGGCACGGAGCAATTGCATCACTGTCACAGCAGGGCTGAGGGTGACATCCTGACCCAAAGCCTCCTCCAGGACTGTGGCACACAACTACTGCAAGGTCTCCAGTGCCACCTCCTCGTCCAGCACAGGACTGTAGTCACTGGGGATGCCCAAAAACTGTCCCCTCTGCTCCCTGGGGACCAACCAAGCCCTTTCCATGTCACCATGAACACAGTGCCCACCCAAATCCCCCACGCAAATGCTCCAGCCATCACATTGGCTGTTCTCCTGGACAGGACCCAGTGGGACCAACACACTCCTGGGAAGGGATCAAACATCTGCTTTCCTGCCACAAACCCCTGCCACTGAAGATATCCTGATACCACCAAAGCAATTGCCACCTGAGAAGTGAGGGGCTCACACTGGCATCCTGCACCATGGCATGGTCAGGGAAGGGACAAAAGGATCCAGCACAGGCATTGGGGATGCTCAGCCCTGATTCACCCCAGGCAGAGGGGACAGGGGACTGCTCCCCACATTGCTGTGACAGTGACTTGGAACCTGAGATGGCAGCTCTGTGCTGGCTCTGCCAGGCACTAGCACAGTGGCTGCCACACTCCCCTGGCCTGACAAAGCCCCAGCTGCAAGAACTCCCCGAAAGGAGAAGCCAAGCCCAGGGAAAGGGCTGGCAGCTGCAGGGACAAGTCACAGTCGCTCACTGTTGGCTTTAAACACTTTGTGACAAAGAAGGAAAGTCAAATAGACAATCCCAGATTATCTCCTGGCCTGGGCTGCCCGAGCCCGGCGGCACCACGGCCACCAGTGTCCTGTCACCCTCCGCTGCTCTGCTTCTTGACAGGGGGTCTTGAGAACAGACCTCTTTTTGTTCTGTCTCAGAGCAGAAACAGCCCCAAGGCTTTGAGATGAGCAGTGGGGGTCCCAGGGACACCCAGCCAGGCTGTGCCAGGGACAGGCAGACACTGTCCTGTGAAGTGACATCACTGCAGACATGTTTAAGAAAATCCCCCTGGACACATCAGGTGTGAAACCCGCCAGGGACACACCACATGTGCTGGCAGACATTCCTGCAAGGGCTGCGACGCACCCTGGGGTGACAAACTCGATGGGAACCCAGCACCAGCACTGCCACCTCCCCACCTGGCAGGGCCACAGCCCTGGGGGCACCGGCAAAACCCCCATGAACCAAACCAGCCCGGGGAGCTGGCTTATGGCATCTATTTCTTGGGAGCGTTGATAGGAAAAAAAAGGCGTTATGGATTGCAGATGAGCAGGCACTGCAGCGGGTGGGGGAAAAGAGCCTTTCACCACCACAGCCACGAGAATCGTGGCTGGAATACAACTGCAATCCCGCCTCAGTGCCGACCATTCCAACTCTCACTTGCCATGTGGCTCTCCCAGGCAGCAGCTGAACAGGGCAGGGACCTTGGAAAAAACCCAGCCAAATCTTGCATTTGCTGGAAGGGAGCCTGGGCTTGCCCTGCTAAGAGCTCCTGCTTGTTTATGCTTTGGGTTGTAGCAACCGTTATTTTAGGGGGAGGCCGTGTCCAGCATGTCCAGCCTGGAAGTACAGCCATGGAGTGGGGCTGGGGGGATTTGCAGCCCTGGGGGGGCTGGGAAAGCAGTGCCTGTGTTCCCTCCAGCTGCAGGAGTTCACCCACGTCCCGTAACGCCAATAAATGCTCAGAGTGCAGGCAGCCTGGCAGGCACACAGCCTGCCCCAGTTTGCCCCACAGAGGCGAGCCATGCTGCTAAGCCACAGTAAAGGGATTAGGATTGGAGAGTGGAAAAATGCCAGCAAACTGGAAGAGAGCTTGGAGGACAGAGCAGATCTGCTAGGCAGCACGTGGGGTGCACTGGGGTCCCCTCACAGCTTCAGGGGTCCACGACAGCCACGGAGCCTCACGCTTTGCACCTGCACATTTTCTGGAGTTGATGCCCGACTCAGCAAAGTATCCATTTGGATTAAGGTGAGAGCTTAGCCAGGAGCAGGGGAGGAACCCCAGAGAAACATTCCAAATTCGGGGGGGGCATTTCGAGCATGGAGCACTGTAAGTGACGTTAAATGAAGCGTGAAATGGAGACAGGTGGGCAACACTGAGGAGGAGATAAATGACTTCTCTCCAACACAAATACCCTTGGGGACTGCCCAAGGCCACTTGTCCTCTAAGCAGCAGGGTGCCCATCCCTGTGGTCACAGCCTCCCAGCACCCATGGGCTGCTCCCCCGCTTTGTCCTCCAGGATCACCCACCACTGCATCCCATCCCATCTCTGTAGCAGCAAAGATTTCCTGGTGTTTTCACACGAGAAATGGCTTGGAAAAAACACAGTCTGGGGAGACTCATTTGAATACCCCAGAGACTGTGTGCAGAAGCAAACACCCCGTGGCTGCAGGAGCCAGGTTATGCTCGGTGGAGGAGCTCAAGAGACAACCTACCTTCAACCTCCCCCGCACAAACCTCGGAGACACTGTCTCTCCCTGGGGAGATTATTAAGGAAACTAAGAAGCGGAAAGGTGGGATGCAAACTGCCTGTTTCCAGTTCAGGAAAAAGAAACCATGCGTTTTTAGAGCAGCAGGAGGCAACAGCTTTGTCCACACGTCCACTTGAAGGACATCAGCTCTTTCAGGAAGGGCTGAGCTTTAGGGTGATGACCCTGAGCAGTGACAGGGCAGGAGAGGGACCAGTGGAGATGGCAGATCGCACCTCAGAATGCTCACAAGACCCGTCACAGGTTGCAGAAGCAGAATTAAACCCTCGGATCCCCTCCCCCAAGGGGAGTTACACGCTGACTTTGGTGCCTGCAAGAATGCAGCAAGCTCCGAGCAGAGCGGGGGACACACACTGTGCAGTCTCGGCAGGACCTGCTCTCTCCAAGAAGCACAAAACAGCAAGGGACACAGAACAGGCTCACGCAGCCCAGCCGTGGCTGTGGCGCCGCTGGCAGCGCATCCCCCACTTCGGCAGCCAAGCAGCAGCCTCCTGTCCTTCCAACAGCAGCCTTTTGGTGGGCACAGCCCTGCCTGCACCCCCGAACCTCAGCAGAGGAGGAGGAAGGGAGGGGGCTGCTCGGCAGAGCCGCCTTTGTGCGGAGCTGGGGCCGCGCTGGCAGCGGGTGTGCCTGCGGCTCGCCGCGATGCCCGTGCAAAGACGGGGATTACCGTGCAGGAGAGCAACAAGCACGGCTTCCTCCGAGATTACAGCACAAAAGCACCAGCTTTCAATTAACTCTCAGCGCCCGTCAAGCAGCACAGGGAATTATGCTAGAATTTGCCAGGGGGGAAAAAAAATCAGAGGGGATTTTTAAAGGAAACTGCCCAGGGTGCTTGGGCATGTCCCCTGCCTGCAAGGGGAACCCAGAAAATGCAGCACACCGCAAGCCCATGCCAGGGTGCAGTGAGTGGAAGCATGGGCAAGGCACACCCGTGTCACACACAAGGGTTTCTCTGGGTGCATTAAGAGCAGCTCTAGCCCAGCTCTGACAGCAAACACCGGCCATCCTTCCCCCCATGCCACGCTGGAGCTCAGTGCAACAGCCTGTGTGCTGATCCCTGCCCCTGGCTGGCATGGCAGCTCCCCCTTGGCAATGCGAGTGAGGGAAAAATCAACATTTCTCAGCTTTACACCTGCCCCCATAAATTACCAGGACGAAACAGCTGGGAGCTCTCTGCAGCCCAACCCATGTTGTGCACCATCCGAAAAGGCGAGAGGCTGCAAGACCCCCTCCAGGGTGGCTGCTTGACAGAGCCCTGTTCCCCAGCTCTGCAGGTGCTTACTGGGACTCCCAGGCACGGTCCCTGCCCCTGTGGCCAGGCAGGATCTGGGCAGTGGCAGAGCAGGGACTCAGCACCAAACCAGGCTGCCCAGACACAGCCCCCAGTGCCCCTGTGGGATGCTCTCAGAGAGAGCCCTTGCTGGTGGCATGACTGCCTTGGGGGAAATGAGGCACCCAGCCACTCTGAATGTTTCTCCACAGAGCTGGGAAATGTGTGCAAGCCCCAAGGGATGTGGGATGACTCAGGTCAGGGAGCAGGAGGGGAACGGCAGCAGGAAAGGGCAGGCGGGACTGCGCTCCCAGCGTTACATGGCTCTTCCCTGAACCCCTTCCAAAGAGAGGAGAGGGTTTGCAGGCATCCCCTCCCCTTGCTCCAAACCCTCCCGTGCCCACTCTTTGTCTGCCTGTCCCTTCACAGCTGCTGCCGTATCACATCTCACATTTTCCAGCCCGCTGAGCGGGGCTGGGAGCTGCTCTCCATCGCACGGCTCAGCAACAGCGAGATGGGGCAAGGACACCCAAGACACCTCCTCCCTCACCAGGCTGCCAACCTGCACATGAGAAACAGCCCTTTTTGGGGAAAATGCTTGGAATAACCCGTTCAGGGGGGGTCACAGCAGGTGCACAGGCCTGAGAGTAGAGGCAAGAGGAGATCTCAGCCTGCCCAGAACACGCAGGGCAGGAGGAGGAAAGCAGAGCCTTGCACAAATCTGGGCTGCAAAGAGAAATGGGTGAAGTGTGCTTAAACGAGTAGGTTTTATTATGGCAGCCGAGGAAAGATGGGACGTGAGCTGGCACTGCTGGAGCACTGCTGGGAAGCTCCCAAACCCAGCGTGCATCACACGGGCGTAGTAGCACCACACACGTCTGGCTCGTGCCAGAACGTCACCAAAGCCCTCCCACCCCCAAAATCCTCATCTCGCTCTAAATACGCACTAGGTTTTAGGTGGCGCTGATGAATACATGAAAAAATATTCATTTGCAGCTACTTGGGTGAGTCCTAGGAAATAAGTCCCCTGGGCTGTCTGATTCATCCACACCAGAGCAGAGGAGAGCTGCATGGAAAGATGGGCAGTGCCAATCCCTTGGGTTAGGGTTTTATTTTTGCCCTAAGTCCTGAAATGCCTGAATTTTTAGCACAGATGGCACAAGCCAGCACTCTGCTGCAGCCCAGCCCAGTTTTCTGCTCCTTGCTGAAAAAACTAGGCAAACCTTCCAACATTTTTTGGAGCACAAGAGGCATGTGCTCTGGGCTTCTGCCCAGCTGGAGCCAGGGTACCACCCCAGCCACCTCTTGCTCCAGTGTCAGGAGAAGCGAGCTACAACACGGAAACATGGATATAAGCAGGATGCACATGTCAGGGAGGAGACACAAGTGCTGGCAAAGAAGGGACGATGCCACCAGCAGCCCCACGGCCATTCCTGGTGTGTGCCTCCAGCAGCTCTCCCCTCTTCCAGTGCTCTCAGCCAGGGGATTTCAGCTGCCACCCCTCAGGGCAGGTAAATCACTCTCACCCCGCACGCCTGCAGCTTGCCAGGAAGGAGATCACGTGGAAATGGAGGAAGCGCTGGCTCTGTCCGCAGGAATGGCAGCGCTCGCACGCGTGCTCTTGGAAACCAGAGGGGCCTCATCTGTATTTTTCCAGCTCCCAGTAAATCAAAGTCCCTAAGCTGTTGCTGCTAATTCTGGCAGGAGTTGGGACACCAGCTGTGAACTGGGGCTTTGCTAATGGTCAAAGGGCCTGGCTGAGCATCTTCGAGGGCATCACGCAGTGCCCACCTCAGGGCTGGAATCATGACACTTTCACAAACTTGAGCAGCAGCAGCTGACAGCTGGCCTGACTTCCAACCTGCAGCACCCAAAGAGCAGATGGGGAGCCTTAGTATTCAACCCTGAGCTCCCAGCAGGTGACTGCCCAAGCAGCTCAGCCACAGCTCCACCCTGAAGGAGAGCAGGGGGCACAAAATGCCTGCAGCCCCCCAGGATGTGGCACCTGATGGGTGTTGGTGCCCACCATGCTGAGGTGCATCAGGCTGATGTGTGACCAGAGGTGGGATGGTTCTGTGTCCCTGTCCCCTCACAGCACATCTGCCCTGGCTCAACTATGCCCCCATGAACCAGGCAGATCCGGAAAAAAGCCCCAGGGAGCACAGGAACCAGTGGGAAGAAGAGAGCTGGAAAATGTCCCCAGGGTCTGGCAGCAGCAGCAGGCAGGGAGAGCAGCAGGGAACCATGCCCAGCTGCCAGGCCATGCCCAACTGCATGGGGTCAGGCTATGCCATACTGTGTCCCAGGATGCCCAGCCAGGCTAAGCATACCTATGCCATGCCAAGCTGTGCCAGCCCGGGCAGTGCCAAGCCTTGCCATGCCAAGCTGGGTCCAGGCTAGGCTTGGCTGTGCTGCACCCAATGTGCCGTGCCAGGGCAGGCCATGCCTGGCTAAGCTGGCCCATGTTGTGCCAAAGCCTGCCCTGTGCCAAGCCATGCCATGGAACACTGAGCTGAGCAGTGCCTGGCCATGCCATGCCACGCTGGCACCATGCTGTGCCAGCTGAGCTCTGCCCTAAGTCCAGTGTGGCCATGCCAGGCTCAGACAAGCCAGGCCCTACATCCAGCCACGCTGAGCTGTGCCAAGTCGAGCCCAGCCACAGCATGCCAGGCCACCCCTGGCTGTGCCATGTCCATGGGTGCTGTGCTGGGCTGAGCCATGCCAAGCCCTGCATTCAGCCATGCTATCCTGGGCTGCTCAACTGAGTGAAGGCAGGCTGAGCCAGGCCATCCTGAGCTGAGCTGAGTGGTGCCCCATGCCAAGCCATGCCCTGGGATGCTGAACTGCACCAGGCTGTACCCGAGGATGCTGTGCCACACTGAGCTACACCTCGGGATGCAGTGACATGCCATGTCATGCCATTCCCAGGGATGCTGTGTCATGCTGAGCCACGCTTTGGGATGCCATGCTGTGCTGTGCCATGCCATTCCATTCATGCCATGCCATGCCATTGCCAGGGATGCTGTGCCATGCTACACTGTGCACAGGGATGCCATGCTGTGAGGACAAGGGATGCTGTGAGGATAAGGGATGCTGTATTGTGCCCAGAGACGCTAAGCCATGCTGACCCCTGCCTTGGGATTCCACACCATGCCATGCTAAGGCCAGGGATGCTGCACCACGCCGAGCCGTGCCCTCAGATGCCCTGCAAAGCTCTGGGACGTTAAACCACGCTATAGCTAGGGATGCTGACCCTGACTGACCCATGCCCTGGGACGCCACAATGTGCCACTACTGCCCAGGGATACCATGCCACACCGAGCCGTGCCAGGGATGTCACGGCACGCCACGCCGTGCCCACCTTGAGATAGTCGTTCTCGGAGCGCAGGTCCTCCAGCTCGCGGAGCAGCCCGTCGGTGCCGGCGTCCAGCAGCTCCTCGGTGAGGTCGGAGAAGGCGAGCGAGGTGCTGAGCTGCAGGCGGCTGCTGGCCATGGAGGCGGCCGAGGGCTCCTCGGGCAGTGGCGACGCCTCTCCGGCCGAGGGCGGCGG
>VZTN01027120.1:158229-320322 GCA_013400515.1 Erpornis zantholeuca | reverse complement strand
CGGCGGAGGGAGTGGGGGGAGGCGGGGGGCGGCCGTGCTGGCGGCAACAGCGACCCCTCCGCTCGCCCGGAGCCGCACGATCCCACCCTGCCACCGCAGCCCGGAGCCCCGGCATCCCCCGTGGTTGGGGCATCTCCCATGGATGGGGGCATCCCCGGGGTGAGGGGTCTCCCCCGGGTATCTTCAGCAACGCGTGTCCTTTGGGGAGCCGTGACAGGGCAGGAACCCCCCCCCAGCCGGCCCCCGGAGCATCTCTGGGAACAGGGGTCCACTCGCCCATCTGCTGCAGAGCAGGTCGCTGGGGTACCCCTGCGGAGGAGGGTTACTCCGGGGCATTCCAGTTCCTGGGACACCCCTGAGGGTAAGTGTCCCGTGGGACAGGCCTGGGGAAGGAGGTCCCCAGGGTGTCCCGAGCAGTGCGAGCCCCCTGGGTGTCCCTGTAAGCACAGGTCCTCCGGGGCAGGCTCAGAGGTGAAGGTCCCCGAGGGACACTGAGGGTGACAGTCCCTCGAGGCACCACTGTCACTGCAGAGCATCCTCGGAGATGGAAGTCCCCCAGGTACCCCGTGGATGGGAAGTCCCTGGGGCCCCTCTTGGTGACAATCCCCTGGGACACCTCCGCTCCCTGCCGCGCTGCCCAGAGCCAGCTCCAGCTGCCTTCCAAACAGTGGGAGCGCGCACAGTGCCTCTCCAGGGGGAAGCCTGGAGCAGCGAGTGCCTGTTCAAGTCTGCTCCCACCCACCCGCCGCGTCTGTCGTGCGTTACCGACCGGCCCCAAACCCTCCGCGGAGCATCCAAAGGCTGAGTTTGAAAAATGCTCCTCGGCTGCATTTGTAAAATGCTCCTCTGTGCTTTCCCGCGCGGCAGCACGGCCGCCGTGGCCTCAGCACGGGAAGCGATGCTCTGCTGCATCACACAGACCCTGGCACCGCCTCGCCGCTCAGATTCCATCTTTAACGCTGGGCAACACAGCCCTGAGGCAGCGGCTTCTTTTGCCCAGGGGCAAACCCGAGCCTGGCCGAGGGGCAGAGCCCGCTGCACAACTGTGGGTCGTATCCCGCCCAAAATAAACACACACGGGATCTACCACAGCATTGCTCAACACCCCTCTCTGTTCAGCTCACAGCTCCTTCCCTCCTCCTCAGGCACCCCCTGGACACGGGCTGGGATTGCGCTGCTGCTCTGCCCCAAGCCAGATGCACATCCAGTACAGGAAAATCAGGATTGTACAACAAACCCAGGCTTTGTTGCAGGTACCACTGCCTGCGGCTCGTGGCTTGAGCAAGCGCTGTAAATCGGTGTGTGCCTCTGGCCACGGCTTGCTGAGCCCCCCCGTGGCTCCATGAATGCCGAGGTGGTGTCTCCAGCTGTCTGTCAGCAGCTTATGAGCGTGACAAGGGGGGTGTGGGTGGAATAAAGGGCCTCAGGAAGACGAGAGGGGCTCTGTGTCCCAGCCCCACACTGCAGCACAGCCGCTGCACTGGGAAAGGAAGGTTTCCGGGCATCCTGCCTTTTCCAGGATGAATCGCAGCCACAGGTGCCATTTTCCAGGCTCTGGCACATCGCCTGACACCACACCTTGTGGGAAAGCAGGTTGAGCAATCCCAGGTTCTGTCCCACAGCACAGGGGATGAGGGATGGATGGATGGATGGATGGATGGATGGATGGATGGATGGATGGATGGATGGATGGGTGGGGGGTGGCACGGCCCTGCCCTTCAGTACGTGCTGCAGAGCAGCCCGTGCCCAGGGCTAACGGGAAAGCTGCTCTCCCCAAGGCTCACAGCATCATTAGCAGCGCTGTGACTCAGTCCTGCTGCATGACTGCACATGGCCCTGAGCGGGACGGCAGGCCCTGACCGACTGGCGCTGCGCTCATTAATGAAGATCATTAGTTTTGCTCCGAGCGGCGGCTAATTGCGTAACACCGGGCACACGGTGGGCTGCCCTCGAGGAGCCACACAGCTGCAGGGGAGCGAGGCATGAAGGCAGCATGTCCGCAGCCTGGCCCTTGGGAGCAGCCCCTAGGATGCCATAGGGAGGGACACGACATGCCCCCAACCCTGCCCAGGGCTGAGCACGGAGTAAAAAGGCTTTCCCAGAGAGCAGCCTCCCTGAGGGAAGCTCACCTCCCAGGATCTGTCAGCTCTCATCACTCGCAGCCCTCTTGCTGGAGCTGGGGACACATCCGTGCCCTCCCAGCCTGGCTTGTCTCCACTTCTGCCCAGGTGGCCTCGGATGGTTGTACTTGTACTGGGTTTGTGTGGCCAGGTTTTGGTAGCAGGGGGAGGGCTGTAGGGGTGGCTTCTGTGAGAAGCTGCCAGAAGCTTCTCCCATGTCCAGCAGAGCCAATCCCTGGTGGCTCCAAGGTGGATGTAAACCTGGCTGTAAACCTGGCCCTACAAACCCAATACAGCACCCAAAAGAGGACATGAATCCCATCACAGTGGGGTGTGCATCCAGCAGTGCCTGTGCATCCCCACAGGCATACTGGATCTCATCACCCCTGCAGAGCTGGCAACAGGCTTTGGAGGCAGGTGAGGCCTGAGCCAGCCCCGTTCTGGGACTGCTGCCCACGGGAACACGGCTCAAAGGCAGGAACAGGTTTGGGGTGGAAGTGGGAGGGATATTAACAGACCTCAAAACATCCCCTGGGGCTGGAGGCAGTGCAGGCAGCCAGGGTTAGAGCTGAGCCAAGGCTGCCCTGGGCCAGGCACCTGCCCCTGGGCTCACCATCACCACCCTGGCACTGCCACAGAGATGTGCTGGAGGGGACAGAGCACTCCTTGGGGCTGTGCCAACTGATCTCATTGATGCTCTGTTGCAGTGGTCGGTCCTGAACTAGTTGTTCCCGGGAGAATTATTCAATAAATTTGAATTAAATGTGGGCAGGCGGCTTTCTGAAGCCTCTGAAAGGAAAGCAATGAGCTTAACCAGCCCCCTGGGCCCTCGGGAGGTCTGGCTGGCAGCCAGCCGGAGCCAGGATCCGGCACATCCCTGAGCAGTGCCGAGGGAAAGGTCTCCTCACCGGCACCGTGCTGCTGGAGGTGGGGCTGGGGCTGAGCAGGGTCCTCCCAGCCACCCAGCCCATCCTAGGGGTCACCAGGGTCTCAAAGGGGGACACAGGAGAGGTGGCCAGAGGTGATATCTCCCTGCTGCACTGGAAGGTCCTGGCACAGAGACACCAACCCTGCAGATCCCAGCCATCACCTCCAGAGCCACCAGCTCAGGGGGTGCCCTGGGGTCAACGGCACCACTGGTGTGGGCAGGGGCAAGAGCACCCCAGGGGTTCAGGGAGACATATCCAAAAACCCAGTGCAAAGGGCAGGGCCCAGGGGAGAGTCAGGAGTCAGCAGCAGGTGTGCACACCTGAACGCTTCTCTTGGGCTCTGCACACTCCCTGCTCCTTCTCTGGCTCTCAGTGGCAGTGCTGACTTCCTTCCAGCCCACTCGCGAGGCTGTCAGGTGCATTTTAGGGTGCTAAAAACTTTGTAGCAAAGATCATCAAGCCCTGGGGAGAGGCAGGAGGCAAAGCCTGAGCCCTCAGCCTCCAACGGTGCAGTGGCCCAAGCTGTGTTGAGCAAAGCCAAAACTCCCCTTCCTTAAACTGATGATCCTACCATTTCTTAGGGAAAAAAGATTTAGAAATGCCTTGCCCAGCCAACGTTCAGCATCCCCCTTGTTTGAGCAGCATTTGCATCTGCTCTCCAGCACTTTATATAGACACTCACATGCTGTTTGAATGACAAATACCTCGAGTCCATTATTTTTAAACACCTACATGCATTGTTTACTGTCAGAGCAGTGCTCCCCCCTCCTCAGTGCTGCTTCCATCAAGGGGATTTTTGCTGCTGGAGAGGGTCCTGAATAGGGACATGCAGCCAAGGATCACAGGGAAGGGTATGGGAGCACAGGGGACTGTGTGTGCCCTGCCATGCTATGCTCACACCTGGGGGGATCACTTCTCTCTCCAGCTGTGGCACATCTGCTTGCAGAGCTGCCTAATGTGATGTCGAGTCGAGGATGGTCTGCGGCAACCATAGCAACAGGGCTGCCTTGGATTTCCACCTTCCCCAGCAGAAATGATACTGATTTCTCCCAAATTTGCTGTTGCCAGAGAGACGCCAGCAAAAACCTCTGGCCAGGCAGGAGAGAGGGGCTGATCTGCCCCGGGGAAGGTGCCCAGGCTGAGGCTCTGCTGTCCTCTGTCAGATGAGGACTCTGGTGCTGGGCCCAGTGAGCAGCTCCAGAGGCTCCAGCCAATCTCACCTCCACAGATCCCGAGCTGCATCCCAAACCCTGGCTCCCTCCATCCAGCATCAGCAGGGTGGGAAGCACTGCTTTTCTGCCCCTGCAGCTTGGATTCCTGAGCAGGAAGGAGGAAGAACCAGACATGCCAGCACCTCTGAGCTCAGCAGCAGCCTGTGGGCAGGCAGCAGTGCCAGCACAGTGTGGCACAACAGAGCACAATGGCATTGCCCAGTGAAATGGCTGCTGGCATTTGGAGATGGAGGCCCTGGGTCCAGGAAAGGTCATGAGGGTTTAGGGTGTCAGAGCAGCCCTCCCAGATGCTGAGGGCACCCTGGCATAAGGGCAGCACCCAGTTTCCATGGCACACAGCACAGGCTTCTCACTGATCATCAGTAAAGGATCAAAAAACTGCAGGTGTAGGGAAAAAACAAACACGAGACACCCTGGGCTCTCCTTCCCTGGCTCTGAGTTGCACCTGCTCCTGTGCCAGCCAGGATCAGGCTGCTGCAGCATCCACACCTCTGCCACCAGCCTCTCCCTGAGCCAATCCCACCTCCCAGCACTTTGGACTTTGCAGCTCACATTCTCCTGTCATTATGGGTGATGCCCTTGGTTCCTCACCCAGCCCTCAGAGGAAGCCCAAGACCTTCCCAGAGCCCCCCAGCCTGCTCTGCCCTCCCCTCCAGACACAGTCCAGGGGCCTCTGGGCTGGATTGCTGCTGCTCAATGCTCCTGGGACCTGCTTTGGGGAGGAAGAGGGCATGCATTTGGGGTACAGGTCACCACACCGAGGTCCATCCTTCCCTCCCCTTGCCCAGCTCTGCTCTCCCACACCCAGGGCAGGCTGGCTGTGCAGGGACAGCAGCGCAGGAGCCCCAGCCTGGCTGTCCCCAGCACCAGTGCCACGGCAGTGAGGCAGGATGGGGACGCTGATGAGCAGAATCCTGCTCCAGAAACCCAGCGCAGCACTCCACACATCCCACCCGAGTGGGGCCAGGGAGGTGCTACTGCACTTCCAGGACCTCAGCAGGCAGCCTGGCTCTCCCGGGCTGGATTTGGTTACCATGGTCCAGGAATTACTGTGGGAATTTAGGGCATCAGAGAGGCCCCAGAGATGCTGAGAGCTCCACCAGCTCAGCTCTCAGGGGCTGCTGTTTGGGACAGGGACAATGGCCATGGGCCAGGTGGGTCCTCTCACTCATGACTCTTCTCCTGACCCAAAAGCCCAAAGCAAACCGATTCCCTTAACAGCAAAGTTCTGCAAAAAATCTGCAAATCGGCGTTTTCCGCCTCATTTCTGCCGGCCGGGAGCTGCGGGGCTGCATCGCCACCTGGTGGCCACAGGGAATAGCGCAGCCTCCTTTGCGCTGCTCCCGGGAATGGGGAAAAGGGGGGAAAAAAGAAAAAAAAAAAAAGAGGTAAACCAATTTTCAACACACTGCAGATACAGTAGCGTTGTGTGAGTACGCTTATAAATAATTATCCATATAAGTGTTATTATGTTTGCCTTTATCCATGAAAGTGATACAAAGTTCTTTCGGACTTTATCAAATGTTTAATTTGAATTTTGTATCCCCGGCGCCTTTCCCTTGGGGCAGGGAGGGGCAGAGACCGCAGCTGTGCTCCAGCCCTGCCCAGAGCGCTCCAGCCTTTTTCAGGCACTACCACCGACCTGTTAGCAGGGCAAAAACCTCGTTCCCTCGGCTCCCAGCCCCCTGGTGGGCTTGTGCAAGGAAAACTGACAGGGCAAAGATTGGGCTCATAGTTAAAGGACACAAATGATTATTTTTATTTTCCCTGGATATCTGATAGAACGTTTTAACAACATTACAAATGTAAAACGCGGTCAGAGCTGAGAGCACAGCTGTCCCTCTCCCCTACAGCCACCAGAGACACCTGAGGATGTTCAGCCAGGGGTCCAAGTGAGGGAGGGAGGAAGGAAGGACAGCAACACAACCAAAAGCTTGAGAATACCTAAGGAAAAACCAAAATGGATTCTTTCCTTTTGTTAACCTGGCCACTGAGAAATTACAACCTCCTGCTATGTGAAAATTTTCTGAGTTGAGTGCTTTCATTGATGTAAAGACCACAAACTGGCTTTTAATGAGTCTCTAATATGCATAACAAGCTTTTAAATAATGTATCTGTCAGAAATGAAAGAAATAAGCCATCAAAGCCTGAAGTTGTAGCAATATTCTGAAGCCACAGTGGTGTTCTGCAGCTACAGCAGTGCCCAGAAGTTCTGGCCCCAGGACCAGCCTGGCTACACTGGCACTCACCCTTTGTAATGAGAAACCCAGGGCAGGACTTGAACAGCGATAAGGAAGAGAGCTACGGACACCATCAGAGCTGTTCCAAGGAAAGGTCTCCTAAGAAAAGCAAAAACTGCACTTTGTAGCTTTAAAAACAAACTGTTAACATTTACTAATGGGATAGAGATAGGAAGTGATCACAGGGGAGAAGAAAATAACCCACTCATATTCGATCTTTGTTGTGATTCCCAAGGTGACTTGGCTTTCTCTGTCAGCTGCACAGACCATTATGGGAGCTCAGCTCATCTGAGCTTAACCAGCTATGGGCAGAGCGCTGATAACTCCCAAAGGGCCTCACCTGGGACCCCTCCAATGTAGGGCTGGAGTTCTAAATAAGTGCAGACTGTGGCTTCTCCTCTCACTTCTTGCCTGGAGCACTTTCTGGGCTGGTTTCTCTTTTGTGGCTGTTCAAAGTGGATGCTGTGAGGGAATTCTTCTGCAGTCTTTATCTCCCTGCACTGTTTTATTAGAAGACAGTGAGTGTTGCAATGGCTTTGCTGCTCGCTAACTGGTGTGTGAGCAGACACCTTTGCATACAAAGGAATTGTTGGCAGCTGCCAAGCCTTTCCAGCCCTATCTCAGCTGTGTGCCAGTGCTATTCCTGTGGAAAGCCCTAGGGAAGAGCTGTGTTTCAAGGAGCATTTTCCCTGCTAGGAGATACAGCCCTCGATTGGAAAATTCCTGTGGTTGCTGTGCTGCTTCTCCCCTGTTTGGTGAGCCCGGGGTCAGGCTGGGTCTGTCCCCTCTGGCTGTGATGCACGTCCTTGGGCAGCTCATCCTGGCTGCTTTGGCTTGGTATTGGGTGAGCAGAGAGCTTGCTCAGCCTGGCCTTCCTCTAGGGAAAATCGGGGTACAAACTCTAAGGGCTCAGAGAAGCAGTGGATGGTTCACACACCTCCCTGGGTGAAGCTCTTTGTGCTGATCAGGCTCAGGGAAGAAACTTTCTGTCACCTTGTGGGAAGTGAAAAGGGCTGGGATTGAAGGCTGGGCCAGCAACTTCCTGCAAAGAAGAAGGGGATTGAGGGTGTCCATATGTGAGGGAAAACACTGGCTGGATGTGCAAAGCAAGCCCCAAACTTTAAATGAGTTGTAAATTTGAATATGGTAAGGAGGTCTCTTTGATCAAGTGAGGAGTCCTGTCGCTGCTCTGTTCCCTGTGCCCTGCATGTACCATGTCTGCCTCATCTTTCAAATCTGTTTCATGTCTTGTTTAAAGACTGTTTCTAATTAGCAGAGCTCACACAGTAAAATCCAGAGCAGAGCCAGTGCAGAGACCAAACCCTCAGAGTTCAAGGGGATTTAGTCCAGCCAAAAATGAATGGCACCCATAGAAAACTTCCAAATTCAGTTTTAATCAGTCTGTGTCCCAAAGTAATTGCATTTGGAGTATGAGGAAGGCTGTCTTTGGCAATCTGAGTTGAGACACTTCTCCTTTACCTCTAGTAGCTGGGTCCTGCATCCCTGCAGGAGCAGTGCTGGAAATGTGGCTGCACCTCTTTGGCCTGTGCTCTCAGCTGCTCTCTCCCGAGCTCAGCAGCTTTGTGTCAGGTCACTATTAACTGAGAGAGCTGGGATTTTTTGGGATGAGTGCCTCTTCAGAAATAAAACCTACACAGACTTTGCTTTTCCTTGAGAGCTTGAACAAAATGGGATTCTAAAAAGTTTTAGTCATTGTAGAGCCTTCAGAGTTTGTTGTATCAGTAAAGCCAAGGCAACTTTTAAGCAGTGGAACAGATCCTCGTTGAATAAGACACAGGTAGTTAATACAAGGTAGATTCTCAGTTTATTTTCAGCCTAACCCCTGGGCTGCCTGGCTCAGCTCTGGTTTTCCATCCTGCCCCCCTGGCACCTGCTCTGAGCAGTGTGGGAAGGTCACGCTGGTGCTGGTGGCAGGGACAGTCCGAGGCGAGGTGCCTGCAGTGCTGTCTGCCCTGGAGGTGGCAAATGAATCCCAGGGCACAGCCACCACCCCCGGATGGGCTCGGAATGGCTTGGCTCTGAGCAGCAGCCCTAATTACTGCTCATTAATGGAAAACCCATTTCAGTTTAATTGCTGAGAGTTTGTGTGTCTGATATAGAGGGTCTGGTCTCTCATCTTCTGCTCCAAGCAGGTCCTGCAGTCCAGGGAGGAGCTTCTCCTGTCTGGTCACAGCAGACTTTGAAATGTGATTGAAGCTTTTCCACACTGGGCTTGAATTCCTAAAGATCCGGATGCCAACAGAAGTCCTTTCCATCTTTGACTCCTAGCCACTTTTCCTAGCCAGAAAGCCTAAGCCAGGCTTGATTACAGTGAGTTTGAGGGGTGGAAGCACTGGGGAGCTGATGGGCTGATGATGTGATAAATGAGTTAATAAGTGTTGGAGAAAGCCCATGGGAGTGGACCCTTGGAATGTTTTGGGAGGTTTCAGCTTGCAGCTGACTCCCTGTGCAGGCAGGTCAGCCTTTCCTGGGTGGAGACAGCTCAAAATGCTCGTGGCTGAGACAAAAATCTGTGCAAAAGAGGACGTGAACTCAACGAACCTCACTGCTCGGGCTGGGTCCTTGAGGGGCCGCAGAAAGCAGTGGGGTGAACCTGGGCTCTGCTCCTGAGCCGTGCAGAAGGGGAGGATGGAGAAACCACTGCGGATTCCTCTGTCTGCTGGCTCCCTCCTCAGCCAGGCTCAGGGGCAGGCAGAGGTGTTGGCTCTGCCCTGTGCCTGCTCCTGGCTGTGGGCTCGGTGTGCGCTGCGCTTTCCAAACCATCGCCGGCAGCTCACTCTCTCTGTCCGGACAAATAAATCATCCTGGGGTCGGCTCAGCAGGACACCTGGAAGCTTCATGGCTGCCTCACACACCACATTTCCAGCGTGCTGGTGGAAATGGAGCTCATTAATAACCCTCCAGGGCTGGGATCTGGAGGAACTGGAAGCTGAACTCTACTTTTGGGTACGGGGGTGGGAGGTGCAGCCAAGCATTTGGGGCTCCTGCCTTTGTGTGCAGGCTGCTGCTCCCAAAGGGGAGTCCCAGAGCTGTGAGACGGGGAGGGAAGAGGCATTAGCTGCTAATTTGATGTGCTTTATGTCAAATGTTTGCAGAAGAGAACAGCTGTTTGCTACTCCCACTGTTCTCTCACTGCAGCGTTGGCTAAGAAGGGTGAGAGTTTCTAAAAAGAGTGATAATTTTATTAAAGATGCAGCAGAAGATGTTGTTATGGGATGTCTGTGTGGACGCCCATCAGGGAAAGCAGTGCTTTTAAAATAGGTTCTGGTGATGCTTTTCTAGCAGGTGAGGGTACTGGGTGTCTCCGTGGCCCATGCTGGGACTCAGCTGATGTCCTGCAGCACCCAGGGTTGGGAACTCTGTTTCTCCTCTGGTTTTCCCAGTATCCTGCAGATCTGCAGCTGCAGGGTGGCTGCTGAGACAGAAACCATGCTTTTTCCACGTAGAAAATGAGTAAAATTTAATTTTAAAATGGTTTTTAATATGGTTGATCCACCTTCCAAATTACTGTCCAGGAAACCTCAGGAAAAAGAAAAGGCTCCAAGTCTAAGCCTGGCACATTCTCTGGGCAGGAACCTTGCCTATATCCAGGTCTGGACATCCTCTTCCTTGACACCCCAGCAGTGCTGTCGTGGGAAATCCTGTAAACATTGGAAAAATCATCCCAGCAATTCCACTTCAGCCATGGTCTCCAAAAGGTGGAACCACAAATACAAACATGTTTTTGAGGTGATGAAAACTTTCTCTGTTCCAAGCTTCTCTTAGATATCCTTCAGGCACATGGTTTTGGGCCCACTGAAATATCTCCCAGAGTGGACAAAGAGAGATTTTATGAGACTTTTTTCTGGCTTTGGGGATTCTTTTGAGGGATGTTTGAAGTTGCAGCTGGGTTTGTGGAGGCTTTGCCAGCTCTTGGACACAGGAACAGGGGAAGGGCTTGCATGGGCTCTTCTCTCACTGATCCTGGTCTGAGAGCTGAGCAGGGACCACTGTGCATCAGTGAAGGGTGGAATTGCAATAGAGCACTTCAGAGATGGGCTAAATAGTTCAAATAATTCAATAAGTCAATAATAACTAATATAATTCAATAGTTCAATAATTCAGTTCGGAAAAGCCTTTTAAGATTAAGTCCCACCATTCACCCAGCACTGCCAAAGGCACCACTAAACCCTGTCCTTAAGCACCACATCTACACCACTTTTTTAAACATTTCCAGGGCTGGTGATTCCATCACTTCCCTAGGCAGCTGTTCCAGTAAAGAAATTTTTCATAATATCCAACCTAAACCCCACGGGTTCAACCTGAAGTCTTTTCCTCTTTTCCTGTCACCTGTTAGCTGGGAGAAAAGACCTGGATTTCTTTGAGAAGACCCAGGTGCATTTCTGCACTTCTGCTCCTGCCAAGATAACCTCGGGGTGGGGTTGTGCCCTGGAGATGCTTCCCTGTCACTCCTTGATGTTTTGGAGGAAGCACTGCAAGCCCTGCAAAGATGCAGAGTTTGTCCTGCTGTGCAGAGATGTGGAGCTGTGGGAAGGGCAGTGGGATGCTTGGAAGTGGATTTATTCTGAGCTGGTGGTTTTGCTGGTGGGTTTTTTTCAAGCTGAAGGCTCCCACGAGATGGTGCTGTCGGATAGGGGACACTGTCACCGAGACACGGCTGCGGGGCCCTCGCTGCTGCTCCTGGGTATAACAGAAAATTAATTTGTGGCTTCGTCAGAAAATGAGGATTTTCTTTAAAAAGCCTCTTCGGGGAGAAAAATGGGGAGTGAGTAACATCAACTGCAGCTGGGAGAGTCCCTTGTGCAGGAAAACCCAATCAGAGGGAAAGCAGTCACCAAATCCCACTAAACAATCCACAAATGGCACCTTGTACTGAGCCCCTTTTCACTCAGAAATTAATGCTGCTGATGTTCTGCTCAATCACAGAATCACAGAGGGGTTTGGGTTGGGAAGGGAGCTTTCAGATCACCCAGTGCCACCCTTGCCATGGCAGGGACACCTTACACTGTCCCAGGCTGCTCCAAGCCCCAATGTCCAGCCTGGCCTTGGGCACTGCCAGGGATCCAGGGGCAGCCACAGCTTCTCTGGGCACCCTGTGCCAGGGCCTGCCCACCCTTGCAGGGGGGAATTCCTTCCCAATACCTCTGTCAGCCCAAAGCCATCCCTCCTGTCACTGCAGGTGAAAAGGAAGCACATGTAATGCATAAGGAAACCCAATGATATATTATCAATACTTTAATAAACTAGATTGTTACAGAACAATCATTCAATTAAGTTATTTATACATGCACTTGGCTATTACCCCTCTTTTGGGGGGGTTTATGCTTCTCCCTGCCTCGTTCCCCTGGCTCTTGAGTTGGTGTTTTCACTCAGGGAGAAGTGAGGGGTGTTTCAGCAGTCTGTCAGTGCCTGAATCCTGTGCTGAGGATTTGATGTTCTCAGAGGTGATTTTGGTTTTCACGGCCTGGGTCAGTTCTTAGTTTGCTGACACACATTTACACCTTTGCTCTTTCTTTGTTGACCAAGGAAGCCTTTAGAGCACTGCTGCTTCCTTCATGGTCTGCAGCTGAGTTATGCCTAAATGTATCCCCCAGAGTGGCATTTTCATATGTTCGCTGCTGATTTTGCCTTCTCTGCCACTCCTAAACCCAACCCTGCCCAGCTCCAGGTGTGCATTTCTTTATGTGACCATTATTGAGCTGTTTGCAGTCCCCAGTGCCAGCCTGTGCTGTCACCCACTCCCCTCAGTGCTGCAGCCACAGCTCTATTGCAGTCCTGGGCTTTTCCTCACTTAGTACCAAGCTTTTGACCTGCTGGTGGTGATGGTGGTGCTGGATTCCAGGGTGGGAGGTTATCCTGTGGGATTTCTGTCCCACAGCCCTTTCAGTGCCTTTCTCCTCCTCTCACTTTGTGCATCTGGCATATTTTTTGGGCTTTTTCAATGTTGAGCTGCAGATCTGAGAGTCTTGTTAGGGGAAAATGTTGGTTTTTTTTAACATGCCCTGTCCAGTGAAGTTACACATTAATAATGATACCTTTGATCAGTGCCATGGAAAATGTGGACAGTTCTTAGAAGATTTGGCATTTCACAGAGGAACTGCGAGAAAGTGAGTGAATGGACAAATATTTGCCAAAGGGATCTTGCTTTCTTTTCAAGCAAACATCTGGGCTATTCCAATTGAAAAATATAAAAGCTACTGAGGCAAGTACGAAAAGATCCAGGAATCGAGTGTCAACCTGTGCTTTTATTTTTTTAATTTCAGAGCCTCTCCATCTAGAAATAAAAGTGTTACTTTTTGATCCGGGGTCCTCTGAAGTCAAAGGAAGATTTCTACTCGGAGTGCTTCAGTAACAGTAAATACTGGATTGAGAGAGGCTGAATAATCCAGGCAGCAGTTCCCAGTGCTGTGTGTTTGCTGCCTGAACACACTGCGAGCCAAAGGTGCCCTGAGGTGTTCATGAATGCAGAGATCCCCTCCACTTCCTGAGCCCTGGCTGCTTCCAGCAGCAGCTGAGCCCCTGCCAGCGTGCCTGGCTCCTTAAACCCTTCCTTTGTGGCAGCTCCTGGGTTGTGCCCGTGTTCCCACCGTGGGGAGGGTGTGGGGTTTGTCCCTCCCGGGTGTAGATTGATCATGGGCAGAGCTCTGTGCTCTCACCCAGTGATGTTTGTGTCTCTGTCCCCCAGGGGACCTGTGGGTGACTGCCAGAGGCAATGGAGTTGCACTGGTGCAATTAATTCAGTTAGCTGAATTTGCCTTTTTCTGTTTGTTTTTACTCTGAGGAATGGGCTGGCCAGCTAACAAGTGAAATACGAGTTGCAACCTACTGCTGTAACATGCCAAAAGCAAAATAATCTTGGTTTGGGGTTTTTCTCTTGCTCCTGTTGATTGGCAGGGCCCTTCATTGCTGTCCAAACAGTTATTTTAAGCTGTGCTTCTGCAGCAGCAAAAATGATGATCAGTTGTTTTTAATGTTCTTAATTCATCCATAAGTGTTGGAATCTTCTCCCATGGGCACAAACCAAAAACTGTGTCCTCTTGGGGTCCCAGTGAGGATCCCAGACCCCCCCAGGGCAATTTGAGGGGTGTTCCAAATATCTTGGACTCCAACACAATCCCAGCTCTCCCAGCCTTTCCTCCCAGCAGAGCTGCTCCATCCCTCTGCTCATCCTGGTGCCTCTTTGGGCTCACCCCAGCAGCTCCCCTGCCATGGAAGGAGCTCCTTGCCCTGTGCCTCTCCCTGACCTGGACACCTGCTCCCAGCTCCCTCTGCCATCCCAGCAGCTTGGCATGGGACTCCTTCATCATCTTCCAGGGCAGAGCCTCCCTTGTGCTGAGGACAACCGAGCCTGTCCTTCCCGGCATTGGCGCAAACGATTGCTAATTGCATCCCCGAGGTGCCTGTCCCGTTCCCCTGCAGGCACGAGTCTCCCAGATCAGTGTGCAGAGGGAAATTGGTGCCCTGGACAGGGCTGGTGGTGGCCCAGATCTCTCTGATGTGCTTTGTCCCTGCAGCTCCCAGGCTTTGTTTGCTAGCGCTAAGGCACGAGGCAAAGCAGAACGGTCCAGACTTGGGGAAACTGGGTCAAATTAGCCAGGAGGAGCACAAAGGGCTAGTGTGTGAGCCTGGGAGGGCAGAACAAACAGGCCAGGGCACAAAATGGTGAGGGAACTGGGAAGGACAGCGAGGAAGGTGCTCTGCACAAGGGTGTTGGACACGAGAGGCAGCAGGGGAAGGCTTGGGCTGCAAAGGAAGAGAGGTCAATAGCCAACTCATGTAAGCACAGTTAACTATTGAGAGACAGCAAATGTTAGTTCAGACAGCAAATGTTAATCACAAAACCTAAGAAGCTAAATTTGCCCTAATCTTGTCAAGGTAGAGGGGACAGAGATCATCTAAGAAACCACCTAATCATTCCTCAAAGGACTACTCTTGCCCCAGGGAGAAAGGTGAGAAGTGCATTGTGAGGAAGACTACTTATCTTCATCAGAAAGAGCCCTGAGGAAGAGGAGAAGCCTTCCTCAGTGTGACCACCAGGACATGTGTGACATGTATGTTAATGATATTAATGACTTCTGAGAAATCATAACCACGCCTGTCCCAAGGAATTTGATGAATATTCATAATTTAACCCATAATATTGTGTTGTAAAGAATACCAGTGTGTGTGTTTGGAGCAGTGATCCCCCACACACCCAGCACCAAATAAAGCAAATATCCACTGCTCTGACTGTCTCTGAAGTGTCTCCTGGCCAGCTTTGGGGTGATTCTGCTGGTCCCCAGAGAGGAGGGAAAGCTGTGGAGGAGCAAGACCCAGCTCATCCGTGTCTGTGTCAAATTGCTTCAGATTCAACTCAGGTGTGCAGCTGCCACCAGGCAGAAAACACAGGAAAAAAGGAATTAAAATGTGTGGATTGTTGATCTCAAATCACGTAGGTGCTGTGGGAAATCACCATAGGGTGGCTTTCTCCACCATGGAGCTGTTCACCACTGCTTTTGAGACATTACAAAGTGTGGGTAGTGTCTCCTGGCAAAGATAAAAGAAAAAACTCCCTTTCAAATGGGGTTAAGGAAGCTCCATGTACAGACAAGCAGTTTAACTTTGTCTGCCAGGAAAATATTGGAGCACATAATGAAAATGTTAGCACATAATGAGGAGGTCAGCAGCATCCCGTGGGCTTTGTCTAGAATAACTGGCTTCCAAAACATTTTGATTTTTCTCTTGTGACAGTATAATTCTGTTTTATGAGCAAAAGAAATGCAGTGGTTATTGTAAAAATTGACATTAATAAAGCTTTTGATTTTTTCCAACTATATTTTGATAATCAGGGTAGAGAAAACTCATTAGAAGAAAATTTTTATTTGGTGGTTGTGACACTGGTTGGAAGGCCATGCTGGAAAGTTTTTTCTTATCAAAAGAGAAGTCTTTGCAAAGTGGAGCTCTGCAAAGGGTTTGCTGTCAATCAGTGTTTTCATTAGTGATGTCGAGGATGAGGTAGAGATTGTTCTTATTAAATTTGCAAATGAGGTCAAGCAGAAAGTCCCAGCTGCAAACACGTCAGAGAAGAATTAGGATATAAAACTGAAATGCTCTCTTTGCCCACTGCTGACGGGAGGAGAACTCATGGGTTGATGTTCAGCCATTTAGAGCATGGAGTGAGCCTTCCCAACAGGAAGGACAATCAAGGACTGCCATCAGTGGCCTCAGGGCACTTTGGCACAAGCACAATGTCAGGAAAGGGAATTGAGCTGTGGTTTGTGCGATCCTCCCTCAGTGCCTCTGAGGTCTCTCCCCACCTCCTTTCTGGCCTGTGAGGTGGGAGAGGTTGCTGGGATGCTGTGTGGGATCAGCCCCACCATCAGGAACCAGCCCTGTGTGTGTGTGCTGGAAGGCAAGAACATGCATGCTCCCCTGCCATTGACTTTCAGATCTTTTCTTCTCTTTACAGAGCATCTTCTTCTGCCTTGGGGACCACCAGGGTGTTTAAAACTGCTTTTGCTGTTCCACCAAATTTCTTTGGTTGTGGGGGTGAATGTGGGAATTCATAATGTGTTTTATCAACTACACAAGTTAATAATGTGGATCTTGTGTAATTTGGAACACTACCAAAGGATGAATCAATGATGCACAGTTCTAAGTTCACTAAATTCCCCAAAGTAAAACTTGTTCAAAATATATCTGTATCTGGAATAACGTTGTCTTATCCTTTACCCTTGTGTTTCTATTTCTGCACTGATACAGCTCATATAACATTTCATTTCCAGTTTTGAACTTGAAATGCAGCAAGATGAAAAACCAATTTTTGGTAAACAGGGATTTTTATTTTGGATTCTATAGAGAGAACAAAATTGGCTGTGCGTGGAAGCGCTTGCTGCTTTGAAGTGGTTAATTTGCCTTTATCTTCAAGACACATGACATGGGATCCAAGTGTGTTCTGAAGTAGATGGATCAAGACCTGACACCCCCTGACTCGGGGTTGGTTTTCAGCTGGGTTAGACTCCTGCAGTAGGAAGCACTCCTCCCCAGAGCCAGGCAAAACCCACAAGGCTTCCCCCAAAACCTTGGCTTAAGTGGGTTTTTTTGAAACTGGACCTGACCTGGATCCTAATTTAGCACCATTTTTTTTGTGCTTAAAGGGAATGTATAGGCAAGGAACATATTGTGCTCTGTTGTAATAAGAACTGAGTTTCATCAATATTCAGCACTTGCACATGCTGGGTGGTGTTAGGGACTGAGCAGATATTGCGAGCACCAGCTGCTGCTTTTATGCCAGTTTTTCATGCTGAACAGTAGGAGACTAAACTCTAGCATGGTGCAGAATGGAGAGCGATCACGAGCTGGGAGCAGCACAGGAAAATTCATGCAAATCCCCCCCGTGCTCGTTAATGGCTCCTGTGATTGTGCTGGAGGAGCAGCTCGGGGGTCGGGGGCTGTGAGGGGCAGAGCTGCTTCCCTGTGCTCTCACTGTGGCTGTGCCACCTCGGGCATGTCTCCAAGGCATAATTATTTTGAGATACTGAGGTCCACAGATGCCTTTACTTTAAGGTTGACTAATGCATTATAATGTCTTATAAAACTCTGGCCCTCGGGCTTCTTGGCAGTGAGTCATCTGACTGAGAGCATCTGGCCATGTCCTACTCCCTCTCGGTGTGGGAGGGTCTTTGATTCTCTGGGCCCTTAGCTGGTGACCCAGGGCTCCCCAGGGCCTTGTCACAGCCTGTACCAGCCCTCAGGGCAGGTGCAAGCCCAACCTGCCTTCCCTGCCTCTGCACACAGACACTGATTCCTCTGAATTCTCAACCCTCCACTTTGCAAAATGACCTTGTAGGTGGTTTTGTCCTTTTTGCAGGTACTTTGAGAGAAGATCTTGCAGGTCTCCTTGCCTTAGACGACCCCAAAAAGCCCAGCAAAGTCTTCAAGGGTGGCAAGTGCTGGAGGTGGAGGCTGTGCTTTACTTGTGAGTGCAGCCCAGCTGAAGACCTCGTGGTTGTCGTGCCAGCTGCCATGGGGCCACCAGCAGGAGAGGTGGGTCCAATGTCACCAGGAGATTCCATAATTGTGTTGATGATTTCTTGACTGATATTGGACAAAGCCATCCAACCCTCCCCAGATCTCATTGGATTTTCGTGTAAAATCAGCAGTTCTCATTTCCTGCTCTCTGTCTGCCTTGAGCTGTCAAATTGAGACATCCCATGTGGACACCAACAACTTGGGCAGAAGAGAATTCTCAGCTTTTGCTCAGCTGCTGTGAGAAGCAGGTACCTTCTCACAGATTTGAGAGCCATGAGAAAAGTTTTCTCCAGCTGTGGAAAGAGAATCACTTCCCACAGCTAGAAGCTGAGAAACCTTGAGAAAGCTTTGTAAACTGTTTGGGATGTTTTGAGAAAATTTATCTCAGTGGTATTTGTTTGCCTTTGTTATCCTAATGGTTTTCTCTGTAGCTAACCAATTGTAGTTTTACTCTGGTCACTCTCAGCTCCTGACCATGGCTGAACAAGCAGCAGAGAGCAGCTGGACCTGCTTAGAGATCTCCTTGTCCTGTCTGCCTGTTTGCTATGCATGAAATATGCATGAAATAAAGAGGATATCTTGTCTTCTGATGGAGTTCTTCTTATGTTGCCAAGGGCCAAACCTGGCCGTAAATTGTAACAATCCCATAGTGGGATGTTCTTCTTTCAGTGATTGATCTGTGGGGAAACTCAAGTCCTGGTGGCAGTCAGTGCAATTTTAGACCTCCTGGGGTTAAAGTGCTGGGACTAATGTCTGGAGAACAGGTTTTTGGTCCTCTAAAATCCAAGCACAGCTGTTCATCCTCTTCCAAATTTGTATTTACAAAAGGTATATCATAACCTTAGGAAGTGCTCTTTTGACTAGGAGTAGAAGTTGCTCTGAGATTGGAAGCTACTTTGATTATAAGTATGTAATGTGTGGTTAGAAATCTCAATATTTAATGATTAAGATGTTTCCCCCCCCCAGTCCTGTTATTGTTAGTGGCAGCTTCTTGCCATGACATTGAATTTCAATTTATGTACATATTTTTTTGAGAGCAGATCTCCACATTGAATGCCTTAAGGTCAACTGAATTCAGTCATCAAATTACAACTAAATCACAGCTCAGAAATGTCTGTAATCCAGACTCTTTAAGGGTTATTATTACTATTTTTGTAATTCATGGTATAAGAGTGACTTCTAATGTAATGTTAAGTTTTACTGTTGATTTTCCCATACTGAAAGGCAGGAAACACTGTTGGATTTTATTTCTGATTTGCAGGAGCGAGGGAGGTGACATCGAACAGCAATTTCCATCCTGTCTGGTGCAGTGACAAGATGGTGAATCTGCAGGAATGGGAACACACTGGGTTTTGTGCCATTTGCCAGTGGAGGAAGCAATTTCCCGTGGAGACTAAAGGCCTCTGCTCCCCCAGCAAGGTCAGCAGAACCATTCTCTGCCTTTGGCTACATCATAATTGCATTAATAAAGACAGCAGCTCCCGTGGGGCAAAGGCTGCAATTAGAAGCAGCATCAGAGGTTTCATCCCTGCCTCTGCAGTGTTCCCCTGCAAGCAGAGAGGTTCTGTTGGAATTTATTGATGCCATTCCCTGCCTTTGGATGAGCAGCTCCTGCTGTGCTTTCACCACCCAGCAAATCTCTCTGCAGCTGGAAATGGTCTCTGGGGGTGCTAATGTGGAAATCAGGTCTGCTCCCTGCAGTCCTCAGCTGGGGGAGGTGGTGGGAGCTCCCCCTGGTCCAGCACTGAAAATCAAACAGATTTGGGGAAGCATCTGGTTCTTACTGGGAAGGGGATGATCATGATCAGCATGTTGTGGTTGTCTGACTGTGTGGGGTGCCTTGGTGAGAATTCTGCCTGCTCTGCCAGCCTCGGATTCTCTTCCAAGTTTAAGGCTGGTCAGGAATGACAATACATGCCCAGACTGCTCTGCAAGAGTCACAGGATGGTTTGGGTTGGAAGGGCTGAAAAATCATCTCATTTCAACCTCTGCCATGGGCAGGGACACCTTCCACTACCCAAGTTGCTCCAAGCCCCATCCAGCCTGGCCTTGGACACTTCCAGGGATGGGGCAGCTGCAGCTTCTCTGGGCAATCTTTCACTCACAGGGAAGAGTTTCTTTCCATTATCTGATCTAAACCTACTCTTTGTCAGTTTAAAGCCATTCCCCTTTGTCCTGTCAGTCCATGCCCTTGTCCAAAGTCCCTCCCCAGCTCACTCAGAACCCTTCAGGCACTGGAAGATGCTCTAAGGTCTCCCCAGTGCCTTCTCTTCTCACATCTGTGCCCTCCCAGCACCCGGTTGGGTGGCGATTCCTCAGCCTCAGCTGGATTGACACCTTCATTTTATTGCAAAAATAAGTGATAGAATACAATGCTTGGAGACCCACAAGCCATGACATTGACTGAGGTTTTGGAAGTGTGGGCCTGTTTAAGCTTCACACACACATGGACACAGGGAAAGGTGCAAACCCACTCCGGGCTCACGCTGGGACCTGCCAGCCACAGCTCCTGCCATCCATCTCCAGGAGAGCTCTTCAGGGGAGCTGCTGCCTGGCAGAGTGAGGCAGAGCTACCACTGAGCTTTTCTTTCTGAAAACTCCCCTCTCTGTGCTACTGCCTGCTCAGGAGCTTGTTAATTTTCTCCAAAAATTGAAGGTGTCGCAGAGGTCTTAAACAGCTTCTTGACCATTGCACTTTGTGGAGTTGCTGCTCTTCAACATTTCAGCTTGAGTGAAACTCCTTTTAAAGAAAAATAAAGGAGTAAAGTAGTGTGGCAGTTTACTCACTGCTTCCATGTGGGAAGTGTGGGTAGAGTGGAGCAACGTGCAGGAGAGCTGAGGAGCTCACGTGTTCGTTAGCACTCCCCTCGGAGCTCCAGGGAGGAGGGACACAGCAGGGATGTGTAGGAGACTTGGACTTGACCCATATCTGGAGTAAATCAGCCAGATCTTTTGTTGGATTCAGTAGAACAGAAGATGGAAAAGCTTCCATCCAATAGCAGGGATATATGCATCCCCAGGACTAACTCTGGTTAGCCTGCAGTGCTGTTTCATTCCATGTCATGCTCCACAAATGGGGGAAAAATGCTCCTGGTTCCTCCCCCTGCCACATCACCACCCACCAACCTGCTGCACCACACCACTCCTCTCTCCCTTTTCCCCTTGCCAGTCTGAGGAGCTTTAAATGGGGGAAAAAAAAAATCATAAACCACCATCTGGTCCCCAGGAACAGGATCAGATCTTGGGCCATTTCCTCAGCACAAGCTGGCACAGTTCCCTCCTCTGCAGCAGATCAACTCATCTTGCTCGAGCTTTGGGTCTGCTCCCATATGGTCAGTGCCTAAATTATTGATATTATTTATACTGCTGCTGTGCCTCAGGTCCAGGGCATTTTTGGCTGGCTACTGTGAAGAATCAAACAAAACCAGCTCCCTGCACTGGGAGCTGATACATGTTAGTACCAGTTATGCTCAATACCTGGCCGTATTTTTATAAAGTAGTGTTCCTGGAGCTTCATACTCTTTCTCCAGACACTCCCTGTGGCTCATAGCTTTTCTTCTGCAGCATTTGACCATTTTCTTCAAGTCCCATGTGGAGTCATGTGCTTATAAGAAAATCGCTGCTTTTAAAACAGGAAATTGAAGTTTATATAACTATAATTTTTTGTTATGAAAACTTCACATCCTAAAGTCTCAAACCTCAGGGGGTCCAGCAAACTGAATGAATTTCTTATAAGATTAAGTTTCAGAAGACATTGACTTTGTCAGTCTCAGCCTGAGATGAGAATTGAGATTAATAATGACAAATCTGTTCCAATAAGGCCTGCTTTTCATGGAGTTGTACACAGTATTTAAACTGTTTCCTTATTTACCTAATAATTTTGGGGAAAAAAAAAGTTTAAATGATTTTCATCAAATGAAATATCTGGAACTCTTTCCCCTGCAATAGTGAATGAATAAGCAACTGGAAATGAATTCTCATTAAGCCACTTGTGTGTTCAGGCTGTGGTATGTCTGTTCTTTCAGGATGTCTATAATAAAGCCATCTGGGCTAGTGGAAATCAAATGGGAAAGAGTTCTACCCTTTTGATGGAAGTCTGGGACCTCCTGGTGGCAACAGCCACAGCTCTTGAACACTGAGAGACCACAGGAGCTGTTTTACCTCGAGGAACCATGTTAGAAAAGAGGGATGTGTTCACATCCAGACACTCCTGAAGGACCTTGCCGACCACATCTAGAACTTGTAACCAGGGTTGTCTTCCCCATTTGGAAGCTGGAGGATGGTGGTGGGAGGAACTCACAACAATGGAGAAGCCAAAGCCAAGTGGATGCTGCTGTGGAGCTTGAGTGAAGTCTCCACAGGAATGTGGGGATGGAGAAGTTAAGTCTGGAGTAAAGGGAAGAAGAGAGGATTACTACAAGAAAACCTCAAAAGTTTTTTTGTTTTGGTGGAATGATCAATTGTAGTGCAGTTACACAGCATTTATAGACCCTCAAAGCAGCAAAATAACTTCCAATTAAATAACCTTTGATTTTTAAACAAACACTAATAATACTGGATCAATGAGTGAAAGTCAATTACAGTTCAGTTAAGCTGTGCCCTTTAAAACCTCCCAGAACTGCTCTGGTGTTTCCTCCAGTGATGTATCACAGCTCCCAGGGCTGCTCAGACAGCAGGAACCCTTTTTTATTTCCAAAAATCAGAAAAAGACAGTCCTGAGCATCTTTTTCTTCTGTCTTCTGAAAGAGGAAAGAGTTCCTTAACAGCTGCAGGACTGTCAGGGGAAGTAGTGGTGAAAATTCCACGTGCCCACCTGAAATGGAACACTTTGGCATGCTCCCCTGCCATTTCCCATGGGTGTTTCTGTAAGTGCCAGACACTTGTGCATTCAAAGATGAAACTCAGTCACTGACAGTGCACAGGGCACGACAGCACAGGAGGGCTCTTAAAAAAGAAAATTAAAAAAATCAGTGACCTTATGACCACAGCCCTGCTGTATGATCTCAGATCCTACTTTTTGCCCCTGTTATAATTATTTACTCTGTGTTTCAGACTGTGTTTTGTGGGTTGTTGTTGAAGCTTTTCAGTGGTGGCCACGTCTTTCCTCCATGATGGAAGGCAGAAATGCCTCCTGAGGATGCAACTGAGTATCTGGATGTGGAAGGGCATGAAAAGGTTGATGTCAGGATATCCCAAACAAACCTGTTTATCAGCAACATGAAAGAGTCTTTGTGGACATCAGGCATTTTTCCTCCCATGTTTAATTGTAGTAAAATTCAGTCTTATAGCTCATACACTGAGGAGCCAAACTGGAAGGGGAGAACCTTGTGAAGCCCCCAGGTTAAAATCTGCTGATGGCCTTGTGGGGACCTTGAGTTTCCCAGCACAAGTTGAAATGTTATAATGATGCAACAGAAAGCACAAAACTTAGATTTTCTTTGTGCTGTTGTATGAACTGCATGTAGCAAGGCTCAGGGGGTGGTGGGAGGAGCAGGGCACCTTCAGGCTGAAGGGTGGTGCTCCCAACGATTTCATCCTTGTAAACCATGGAGATCCTTTTCAAGTTTTGCCTCTTAAAGTAGCCACAAAATTCAGTTTCAGAGGACATCAGGGCTGAGGGGTTGTGCATGGCACTGCATTTGCAATTACCATGAGCCAGCAAGTGCAATGAGGTTTCTGCCACTCCAGATGCTGAGTTTTATCTGTAAATTAGGGGATAACACAGATATGTAAAAGCAGTAACATGTTACAGTGGAATTATTTTGTAGTTAAGCTTATTAAACAACTATTTCTCAGCCAGTCAGTGTCCCAGGCCACATTTGCTGGCGGCAAAGGAGTCTTTTTCCATTTCCATTTCCATTTCCATTTCCATTTCCATTTCCATTTCCATTTCCATTTCCATTTCCTTGTGTGCATTGGTCAAGATGGAGACATCATTGCATGTGTGGGCCTGGCTGGGTTGAGGTGACCATCCCTGATGTCTTTCATGATAAAGGGGAGAGAAGAAAGATCTCTAAGGCAGAAAGAGTTAATCCATTAACAGCCTTTAATTATGCTGCTGCCAAGCAGCCTGTCTGTGCACCTGACCAAGTGAACCTGGGATGCTTTTTATGCAGCAGAAAAAGAAGCTTCTGGAAAATGTATCTACTGCAGCTTTCCAATTACTCCTGCCCTTTTTGTGCTTTGTTCATTTTGCATTAATTTAGATGGGTTCAGAGATATCAGGTTAGCCAGGATGATAAATAAATTAACCTTTATTAATTAGACTCTTTAGGACGGATTCATTTATTTTGTTTCAGTGTTTGTGATTCACCACAAATGAATGTGCTCTGTCTCTGTGCCTCACAATCTGTTTGTCTTGAATTTCAGTTTATTGTTGCATCTGTTTGGGATCTTTCAATATGGGAGAGAGCTATGATTTAAAGATTATAAACATGTATAAACAGTGTAGGAATAAACGGAGAGGCTTGGCATGTTGCTCTGGGCTCTGTGCCATGCTAACATGACTATTAGCTTTATCTGGTCTCGAGCTGTCTCATATCTGCCTGCTTTGGAGAGGAGATGGTGATAACAGGCAGCTGTCGGTGTCTGTCTGTGCTGCATGATTCCTCCCTGCCAAAATTAAGGAGCACTCTCTGCTGAAGCACCAGGGGCACACCAGGGGCACAGGGAATAGCCCAGGCTGCCTCTCAGTGACCAGAATTTTGTTGGAGTCTGCTTGTCCCCCCATGGCCTCTGGCTCAGCTTTCTCGCTCATTTCAGTGTTCCATGTCCCAAAAAGTTGAAATTAGGCTTTTTTCTGCTTTTTCAAGGTTGTTTATTTTTCTCTTATCAAAACATCAGAGGCAGAGGCAGCGTCCTCCGAGGACACCAGGGCAGAAAGAGCAATGGCTGCTAACAGCAGCTACCTTTTATATCTACTATTGACCAGTTAGGAAATTTCTATGTGTTTTATTTTGTTCCCAACACCAGTAAAGTCTCATTTTATTGATATGTCTTTTCTATTCTAAATTCTTTCCACCAACCAACGCACCACAGGAACTGGTGTCAGAGAAGAAAGGAAGAGAAGAATGACAAAGGAGAAGAAGAAAGAAGAAAAGGCTGACACCCTGAAATTTCCATATTTCCTTCATATAATAGATAGAGCAAAACCTAAAACTACAAGTAAACTCTCTTTGGTGCACTAAACAAAAATCCTTTCACCTCTCTGGTGCATCCAGGTTCTCCCAAAAGTGAAGAGAGCTTCTCCCATCAGCTTAGGTTGCAGGCTAAGCTATTTTTGAGGAGCTCTGGGGACAAAAGGAACCCCCAGAGGAGCAGGAGAAGCTTTCAGGCTTCCCTGGGCTCCAACAAATTTGGCTGTGGTTTAGCTCTGCTGGACACACAGTGTGTGGTTTGTCTGTTGGGCACAGCTGGCACTGAGCACAACACTCCTGCCTCTCAGATCTGCAGAACAGGGCTAAGGAAGGCCTGAACTCTATTTCCCCTCTGAGAAGAGGACCACAGCTCTGATGTGCTCTGGCTGGACACCAGCCAAGCCCCTCAGAAGACAGAAAGAAGCAGACAGGCAGTGCTGCCCATTTCTCCTGCTGCTGGGGCTGAACCTGTCCCTGCACAGAGGCTCTGTCCCAGGCACTGTGTGCTCAGAATGGGACCAGGTTTGTGCCCTGACAGCCCCTAATAAAGCCATTTTTCTTTTGCAGCCTTGCAGAGGCAGGTCTGCTCTGGATGCTGATCAACAATTTAGCTTTACTTGGGTGACTTGGAACAATCCTGGCTCTTTCAAGTCGGAGTAGAAAAATGTTCCCAGCATGTCTAAGGGAAGACCTCGAAGATTTGTCTACAGTTCTTATTGCTGGTGCATCCCACTGGGCATTTGATTCCCACGTTTAAATTCTGAGCAGATAGCACTTAGTCTTCACCAGAACACTTTTTTTTTTTTTTTTTTTTGCAACTCCATCAGCATATCAGAGAGCAATATTAATGCTTTAAAGTACAAGTCCCTGACACCCCAGCTCTGCCTGGAGCAAGCAGCAGGCTAAAGCATCCAGTGGTAAATAAGCTTAGCAGATTCTTGATAGAAAGTAAAAGAAGGGGCACGCTGGAATAAAACAAGGAAATGTTTGTGCATCCATTTGACTTTGTAAATTTGCCAGGAAAGGACATGATTTTCACACAGCACTTTTGGTTTGTAATTCATGTGTACTCCAGCTTCCTGGTTTGCTCATATCAGTGTTGGTTTGTCTAATAGAATTTTGTATTACACCTTGCCAAAAATTGCCTCACTCTTTAGGCAGCTCCATGGCATCCCTGAGGCCCAAGCAGGCATTCAGGCTTTGTGTGTGGTTTCCCTTTTTCAGTGTCTGTCTTTAGACATTCCTCTAAATAAACAGGTCTAAAATATCTCAAGCTGCCTCTATGTAGGGAGCAACCAGGCATAAATTGCAAATTTCATAAAATACTACAGGGATGGGCACCCCTATTCCCTCTGAAAGTGGATGGGATTAATTACTTTTGGGTAGCAATAGCTGCTGGGCTTTAACTCAATCAATGACTCTGTCTCAAGCTTTCAAGTGTCTATTTCTTATTAAAAAATAGCATAAGGACACAGCTAGAATGAAGTTCTCAGAAACCTAGCCTTGGCAAAGGATTGCTTTATTTCCTGGAGGACACAATGAATTCACAGTTGTTTTCTTTTAAATGGATAGCATAAAAATACATTAAAAAAACTCCCCTAATCTTAGCTCTAAATAATTTTGAAAATTACTTGTAGAATGCCAAGGTTGCTTATTGTCAGGACAGACTGGTGAGACATGAGCTTGTATCAGCCATACTTTGCAGTTTTGTGTGTTGAGTAGGTGAGAGGGTAAAAAAACATCAGTAGAGGTAGTTTGGGCAGAATTGTTAATGGGACTGGTAAGCTTCCCCCACCCACTCATCCCCTCCCAACAGGCTCTTGTAGGCAGAAGTCACAAAGCAAGATTTTTTCTCTTCCTGCCTGTCCTTTACAACTTACCTTGAGCTGTGAAACCATCTGGAGCCATAAAACAAAGAGCAAATCCTCACTGGAGCCCCTTTCCTTCTGTACATGTCACTTTTATGGGCAAATAATTAATGCCACGTGGGATTTGAAAACAAAGGTGATAGTTGCAAAAATATTTGCAGGCTGTGGTTCATTTCCAGCAGCCTTTGCTGTATGCCCCAGGACTCAGAGATTGCTCCTCTCCTGAAATAGGCACAGCCAGACGTGCCTGAGGTGTTTTAACAGCAACACCAAGGAGGAATTGCTAATGTGTTTTTTCATCCTGAGTGGCCTGCGCTGTGTGTGTGCCCTGCAATTAATCAGGAAAGAGACTCCTTGCATGAAGCTCACACTTCAAACACCCCCACTGTTAACCATTCTTCTGCTGCACTGTGATTTGGGTGCCACTTCAAACCCCCCAAACACAGACAGAGACGTGGGCAATGCAAAGGAGCTCCCTGCCTCACATCCTCTTCCTCCTGCTCCACACACAGGCTCGATGGAAACAAAGAGCAAGATTCTGATATGCAAATTTCTCCTATCATTAAAATACAACTCTGGCTTGTCCTTTATCAACAAGCTCGTTCACCTCTAAGGCTCAGCTTGTCGTGTCTAATCGTGTGCTGTATCAGCTGTCCTCTGAGGCTGCAGGGGAAGGGGAATATTGAGACCAGAGAGTTGATGTTGGCCAGCACTGACAGTTTGGTCAGAGGAGAATTTTCAGCTTTTGTTAAAGTTCTCTCTAGCTGTGGAAAGAGAATCACTTCCCACAGCTAGAAGCTGAGAAACCTTGAGAAAGCTTTGTAAACTGTTTGGGATGTTTTGAGGAAATTTATCTCAATGGTATTTGTTTGCCTTTGTTATCCTAATGGATCTCTCTGGCACCAACCAATTGTAGTTACTCTTACTCTGGTCACTCTCAGCTCCTGACCATGGCTGAGCAAGCAGCCAGGTCAGAGAGCAGCTGGACTTTTTTAGAGTTCTCCTTGTTTTTAGAGATCTCCTTGTCCTGTCTGCCTGTTTGCTATGCATGAAATATGTATGAAATAAAGAAATCTTGCCTTCTGGTGGAGCCATTCTTATGCTGCAAAGGGCCAAACCTGGCCATAATTTGCAACAATCTCCAATATTTCTGCCTGTGCCAGCATCAGTGGCCTTCTGGAATGTCCCTTTCTGGCCTTGCAGTCTCTAACTTACTTCTCTGATTTCAGTGAGCTGCTCCTCACTTGGCTGGAATTGCTCTGATCTGGGTCTGTTAAAGCCAGATCAAACTCCAACGCTGCTTTTGCCTCCTCGATGTGCTTGATCTACCCTGAAGTTTCAGAA
Source organism: Erpornis zantholeuca (assembly GCA_013400515.1). Lineage (NCBI taxonomy): Eukaryota > Metazoa > Chordata > Aves > Passeriformes > Timaliidae > Erpornis > Erpornis zantholeuca. Next base: position 292,422 of record VZTN01027120.1, on the reverse strand, counting down.
GAGCCAGGTCTGTTCTTGCAGACCAGCACAGGTGTGGGATTGCAGAGAATGAGACATCTTGCAGAGGGATCTGTCATCTAAGAAGTTCCTCTAAAACGTTTTTTCAGCATTGATCTCTGTTAACACCACACACCTTGGGGCAGACTGGACTGCAGGTTATTGTCCCACCATAACCATTCCTTACACTTTCCTCTGGCCTCTGCTGTGATTCCATCCCACGACACAGACAACGCATAGAAATAATTTATTTTATTGAACTCAGCCGTTTGTGGCTACAGAAAGCAAATCAAGAGCCTAAATTTCGCATACCACAGGCAGGTATGATTTGGGGAGCAGCACTTTCCCCTGCCATAAAATCTGGAGAGCACCACACAGGCACTTCTTGGCTGATTTTATCCACTGTGGGTGGATTATTGGAACAGCAAGATAAAGGGAGAGAAAGGGCTCAGAACCTATTCCCTGTGGTATGCATTGTGAATTTGCAATGAGTGTGTTGACTAGGATTATTTTTGTTTATATACAGTAAGATTTCCAGCTCCACGTTTTCCATGCTGATGTTTGTGACCCCACTCATCCTCTCTCTCTTTCTCTCTCTCTCTTTCCTATTTATCTACATCCAGGCAAAAGGCCACACGTGCTTGGTGAGTTGGTGGCATCACTGCACAAATTCCTGCCTGGGCACCAGGAGCTACAGCCAGGGAAGCAAAATCCCTCTTGCAGGGCCCTGTCCTTCATGTCTTGGCTGAAGGAGGGTCAGGCAAACAGCCCTGGCCAGGCAAACAAATCCTCCCCGAGCAGCAGCACGTTGTGCAGGTCTGGCTGGTGCAAAGTGCTATTGATCCCACATTAAGGCATTTAGGAATGGCTGTAATACAAAGGAATAAATGTCACACTCATAAATAAAGAGTTGAACTAATTTAAATTATCCTTGCAAGACAATTAGAAGCTGTTCCAGCTCTGGATCCGTGTGCCCCCCTGCTTGAGATAGATAATTTGGAAGCAGATAGGCCTTTTCTTCTCTGTTTGTATCACTTTGCAAGCTTGCAAAGGGCATAGCAGTAATATTGGGTGGAAATGAGAAAGATGCTTATAGCATGGATTGTGCCTGCCTATAAGGCACCTAGGAAAAGCTCTCTCCTCATTCTATGTCAAGAAAAAAAGCTAAAGATAGAGGGCAGAGAAACAGAGCTTTAAGCTTTCAGCTTTTCTAAACTTGCTATCCCATATTGCTTTTTTAAATTAAAAATTTATCCTCCAAATTACTTTTGGTTTCCATCTGAATTCGGTTTTTATTTACCTTTTTCGACCAGCTCCTGTTTTGGCTCGTGCAGCAGCACGGAGAGGGGTGGGGGGTCAGTTTCTCCATCACTGTGTGTGTGTCTTCCCTGTTTACCTCCAGCCTTTCATCTCACTCCTCTCCTGCATATGCTGAGCATCTGGCAGCTACCCAAACACGTTTGACTACTGTCTGCAAATAACAGGATTCCAAATATAAAATATTCTGTGGCTCGCATTAATTACAAACAGAAAAAGAACAAAAGCGGGGGAAAAAAGGAGAAAAAAAAAAATAAAGGAGGGTTCTAAAGAACTGGAAGTTTTCCTGGGAAGATGAAGCAATCTATCTGACTGCCATGAGACAACTAAAGAACGAGATAAATCCACAGAGGAAAAGAGAAGTCTCAATTACAGTCTAAAAGACAGTGAGCTATGTGTTTTAGATAATAGATTTTAAATTATACTGTTTTACAGTAGTCTCTGATCACATCCCACCTTGCCTTGCTCTGTGCCCTTTCCCAAAGCTGAGAATAAGCTCAATTTATTTGTCTGCATTCGGCAAGGTAGATACTAAACCATTTCGAATTTATTTTGTGCACCCACATTCCTTAAAGGCTGGGGTGTGGAGCCAACCTGCTGCAAGCTGCCCTTCCTTCTGCCCTGCCACGTTAGGAACTGAGACTTCCCTCTGGCCCTCTCCCACTGCCTGGGCTGCCTGTCCGCAGGCAAGTCCGAAAACTCCATGGAAAAGCACGGGGAGAAGGTCACGCTCGGTGAGAAAAATGCTATTTTCAAGCTTCTAGTCGAGGGCTGCAAATAATTACAAAGCAGAGCTCTGCGTTTCTGTGGCCCTAGTGTTATTTTAACGCGCATCCACCAGCGCTTGCTCCCCACCCTCTGCGTGGAAAATCCTGCCCAGGGCGATGCAGGTGATACAGGCATGACGAGCAGCTTTAAAGGCATCACTGTGTGCCTGTTCGCAGGGAGGAGGGAAGAAGCGCTCTGAGACAATAGCGAGCAGACCCGGGAGCCGCAGGTGAGGCAGGAGGGAGGCGCAGCCCTCCCAGCGCCCGCCGAGCATCCGCAGCCTTTGGGGAATGCGAACGGCGCGGATGGAGCGAGAACAGCTCACGGGAGCACAGGGGAGCCCGGGGAAGGCCGATTAAAATGAGATGGATGCAAATGTTTGCGGGGATTTGGAAGGGAACCAGGACTGAGCTGTTCCATCAGTGATGCTGCTCGCGGGGTTGTTTGCTGTCAGATTGGCAGCTGGGACAGGTAGATGGAGCGTTGGCCTCTTGTAAAAAATTCATGTTTTTGTGTGTTTCTGGGGATGTCTTAACAGGCTTACAAGGCTGGATGAAGCAGAGACTTGTTCTCCAGATCAGATACCCGGTCAGGCTTCCCCTACAAACCCCAGCGAGCCTCAGCTAACTGTTTTTATCCAAGGAAGTAACAGCCAAAAATTGTATTTAAAAGGTCACACTAGTTTGTCTTGTCTGTATCACAGCACACGAGCCTCTCCCTGAGCTGGGAGCTGCTTTTCGCAGGATCACAGGAATGTTTTGGGTTGGAAGGGACCTTGAAGCCCATCCTGTCCCACCCCATCGTGGACAGGGACACCTTCCACTGTCCCAGGCTGCTCCAAGCCCCAATGTCCAACCTGGCCTTGGGCACTGCCAGGGATCCAGGGGCAGCCACAGCTGCTCTGGGCACCCTGTGCCAGGGCCTGCCCACCCTCACAGGGAAGAATTCCTTCCCAACATCAATTCTAACCCTGCCCTCTGTCAGTTTAAAGCCATTCCCCCTTGCCCTATCACACAATGCCCTTATAAAAAGTATCATTTTGGATGTGGAAGCAATAAAGCAATAAAATGTGCATCCAAATGTTGCACTACTCAAAATACCATTGGGAAATGGCAGCACTACACAGAGAGGCCATACCCCAATGTGCAAAATCCATGGAGGCATTTTGGGGGCTCAGGATAAATGAGGTGTGAAACTCCCCTGAGTCAATTGTCACTGAATAAAACTCTTTTTTTTTTTTTCTCCCTGGATATCATTTACTTATTGAAGTGGTTCATGACTCGGAGGGGGTGAGACAGGAGGATGTAAGTAGAAGCACATTCATCACTCCTGCTGCTAATTGTTTTCTAGGAATGCATGAGAAGAGCATCGATGACTTTCTGAAGTGCCTCAATCCCCTGCAGGTACCACTCCTCCGTGACAGACCCCACTGCTCTGTGTGCACAGGAAACACAGGAGCCACGGCAGGAACAGCCAAACACCACCAGGAGGTTTTGGGGCAGCCTCCCACTACCTAAGGAGGGCCTCCAGGAAGGATGGACAGGGATTTTTTGCAAGGATAGGCAGTGATAGGACAAGGGGGATTTGCTTTAAGCTGAAGAAGAGTGGACTTAGATTGGATATTGGGAAGAAACTCACCCCTGTGAGGGTGGGCAGGCCCTGGCACAGGGTGCCCAGAGAAGCTGTGGCTGCCCCTGGATCCCTGGCAGTGTCCAAGGCCAGGGTGGACATTGGGGCTTGGAGCAGCCTGGGACAGTGGGAGGTGTTCCCGCCCATGGCAGGGAGTGGATGATCCTTAAGGTAATTTCCAGCCCAAGATTTTCGATGATTCCAAGCCCTCTGTGGTTCTGTGGGGCTGGGAGGAAAATGCCTGCGATTCACACCTGGCCTCAGAACTTACCCAGCTGCTGAAACCTGGGATGAAGTGGAAAAGGAATGGAAAAGAACAGAAAATAAACCAAGTTCCTCTCTCCATCTTTGTGATTCAGCCTCTGCCTTCATTGTGAGAGCATGCATCAACCCAAATTTATTTCAGAGAACTCTGACTGCAAATGATGAATTTTTTGATCTGGCAGGGAAAGGTTTAAAAGTCTCCCTGTAAAAATGAGGCCAGTTGATCTGTGCCTTGGCTGTTTATTCCATAAAATCAAAGTGTGTATAAAATGCTCTTGAATCAAAACAGCAACACTTGCTACCAGCTGGAGAGAGCCTCTGATCAGTGCCCCAGTGCTCACGTCTGCCCTGAAATTTATCTTCTGCTGGGTGACCCAATATGGGCTGCAGATGATGACCAAGAAATGGAAAAGTTCTTCCTTTGGCTGCTCCTCTGGCCACAGCAGGGACAGCCAGCCAGGGCTGTTACATGGTTTTTCAGGTCAGTAATAAATATATTAAATAGTGAAGGATTTTGCCCCATCTGTCCATCCTCCCCTATATAATGGGGCTGCACTGACACTCCCCTGCCCACTGGCTGCAAAAACCCTGGGAGCCACCAGAAATAATTAAAAGTTTCAATCTGGGTTTAACAACAAAAACCCCCAAACTGTAAACAAATTCACAAACACCCACCCCATAACTAAATGAACAACATACTGCCCCCCCCAAGCAAATCAGAACAAGACTTCAAACTGATAGCAACATAGAATAACATAATGAACAAATAATTAATCACCACTCAAGCAAGTGCTTCTCCTGCCAGGCTGAGGGCAGGTCACTCAGCACAGCCTGGCAATGATGGATCCATCCCTCCAGGTGTGTTATTCCTGCTCCATTTTTATAAAATCTCTTGTGTCTGGAGCTGACAGAGTACAGGGTAACATCTTCCTTCTGGTGTTCAAACAGGTTAGGTCTACCAAAAAGTGCAAGCCAGTGTTTGGTTTTATGGCCCTTTAAATTTGCTGTGCAGCTGGAAATGAGGTTTATTGTGGTATTGCACCACGTGCCGTTCCTGTAAATGCTGAGTTTTGCTCGTGATGTAGGTGCTGAATAGAAAAATCCATTCCTCTGTGAGCTTTCCTTATTAGTAAAGTCTAATAAGCTGCTGAACAGCATTCAGTGCACCAGTCAAGAAACCTGCCTGCAGTAAGAGCCCCTGTACTGAGCCCCAGCCATGCCAATAACATAATCCTGCCAGGCACGACAGTAGATGGTGCTCTTGGTTTGCTTTAGCAGACACAGCACCAGGATAGTCTCTGCTCTCAGGGAAATATCCTGCAGCAAGCAACACTTGGGATGCCCGAGCATTTTATTAGCCTTGGTGAGTGTCTCAGTGGCCACAGCCCCCAAATCAGCCTGTGTGCTGTCCTGTGTGTATTTCAAGAAGTGCTCAGGCTAAGTGTGTGCATTTCCCAGAGGAGCTGTGGCTGCCCCTGGATCCCTGGCAGTGTCCAAGGCCAAGCTGGATGGGGCTGGCAGCAGCCTGGGACAGTGGGAGGTGTCCCTGCCCATGGCAGGGGTGGGATGGGATGAGCTTTAGGTCCCTTCCAACCCAAACCATTCCATGACTCCATAATATAGGCAAGAAGGAAGTTTTCCATGGCTCCTTTTCCAAGCACAGTGTCCTGGAGAGGTCCCTCTGCAAGAGGAAACACCCCAAGAAGGCACATCAGTGCTTGCCTGTGTCAGGGGGGTGGCGTGGCTGCTCCCATGGCTGAAGGAGCTCTCCCTGCTCAGCTGACAAGTGGTAACAGCTCTGCAAAACCCTCCTCAGCTCATCCATGTGACAGCAAGAACAGGGCAAAGCTGCTGGTTTATGGTTTTTAGTCTCTGTAGGAAGAGGAAAGGCAATAAAGGTGGGTGTGGGCAAAGCTTGGCATGGTGAACAGCCCCCACCAGCGAGGCAGCACATCTCTGGTACAGAGAGGCTCCTTGGGAGCTGGTGATGCTCTCTGCTGAGAGGATCTATCATCAGGAAGGCAAGGGAAAGCCTTAAAAATACTTTCCAAAAGGATAAACACCTGTGTAAAATCTTCTCTGGGGACTTGGAGCTCAGGGTGAGAATTTGATAAGGCCTTAAAATGCAAGGTGAGCTGTAAAAGGCTTGGGTGCCCAGAGCTCGTATAAACAGCTCCTTCTCAGTCCAAACATGTGCTTCAAACCAAAATGTGCTCTCTGAGACTTATTGATTTATATAAACTCTATTCACCCACTATAGCCCATGGTTGAGCACCACCAGTTTAAGATTACACATAATCTATAAAAATATTTCTACTTCAACAAGTGGTGCTCCATCATCAGACAGAACAGCTGTGCCTGGGTAGGGAAGAGAAGAGCAGAGATGATTTTACACACACAGATGGGTATTGCCTGTATGTGCCTTCACGCCTGTGCACAGACACAACTGGCACCTTTTAAATAAACCCTGTTGCCTGGACATTAAAAGGCTTGAAAAAAAAGTAAGGAAAAATGAATGCTTCTGCAGATTCCTCGGCACTAATTGAATTTCTGTCCATAACATTTACAGACTTTAAGAAAAGCCCGCTTATTTACCTTTTCTCTTGGATTTTTTTTTTCCCCCTCTCCATTTAAAACTCATTGTGTTGTGTCATTTTACAGGCGCCAGGAATAAATCTTTTGTCAACTCTATTGCATTATTATGCAAAGTACACAAAAAGTATAGGAATAAAACATCCCGAGAGAAGCCGAGCGCTGCTCCTTTCAGCCCTCCCACTCTGCCCCAGCAGCAAACTCTCCAAGTTTGCTAACACAACCATTTTCTCAGGAAAACTTCCTCACCCTTGGCCATTGATTGCAAAGGAGTTCACTTGACCATGCTAATGCCGGCTGCGGGGAAGTGAATTTACTGAGGGAAGAAAGACTCGATGAAGGAGCCATCAATTAAATCTGCAGAATTGATCCTGTGGGATGGAGGAGCTGCTGGGCACTGGGAAGGTTTCTTGGCAGCAGGAGAGAGGTTGGCTGCAATAAACTCCCTTCTCTCCCGGCCATGGGGACGTGTCCCAAGAAGAATCATTTCAGGGAAAACCAAAATCATTGCTGTTCGAAAATATTCCAAAGGGCAATGCTCGAGGGCACCTTTGAGCTCCCAGAGGTGCTGCCATCAGGCTGTGGTTTGTGTGAGGGGCTCAGAGTGAGACCTGAGGTGTGAGCAGAGGGACCCCAGCCTGGGGCTGACCCTTCCCTACCCCACATCAGTGGGGGCTTTCACTCCTCACCCAGGCTCGCTAACATTGCTGGGGCACAGCTCTGCTCCCACAGCACAGCCACCAAATGGAATTAACTTAATTAGGCTGGGTGAGACACAAAGAGGGATTGAGGAGCGAGGGCACTTGGCAGCTGTCTGTGAGGTGACGTCAGGGGCCGCTGGAAAAGCTCATCCACACGAATTCCACCCTGGAGATTTCCTCCACTGGAGAAGTGGTGGAGTAGGATGTTTGCCTGTGATTTGTTTGGTTTGGTCTGTGGGTTTGTTGTTTTTTTTTTCTGTCCTACCATAAAACATTGCAGAGAGCTGGACTGATGGTATGAGAAAGTCTGGGCACTCCTGCCACACGTTTCTCTTCCCCTCCTTGTTTATATAAATAAAGGCCCTTTGCTCAGGAGAAGACAAGAACAGCAACTGTCTGTGCTGGTGGAAAAAGGAAAAATGAAGGGAGAAAAGAGTCAGGAGGGAGCCAACAGTGAACTTGTACCGTCTGGGAGGTAAATAATAAATCTGTGGTCACTTGGGGAACCCTCTCCAGGGGGTTACTCAAATTTATCCACTCTCATCCACCTATTATTGCCCATTTTTTTTTCAGTTGACAGCATGGAGCTTGCAATGATGGGAGGAACAGTCCTCTGTCAAACTGAAAAGTGTGAAATACATTACTTTTTGTTATTTAAATGAAAGGCTGAGGACTCCACACACACCTCCTGGAGCCATCCTTGGAGCACCTTTATGGTGGAGCACAGGCCCCATCAGGAGACCCTGCTTTGTGCCTGGAGCTGGGTCTGGTGAGCTCTGGGATGAGCTCTGGGAGCCTGGAGCAGCTGCTGCCTGTTGGCTGTGCAAAGACTTATCTCTGCTATGTTTTGTCTCTGCTTCAGAGGTGCCAGAGCACCGTGGGAAAGGCAGGGGAGCTGCCAAAGGAAAGGTCCCACTCTATTTCTTGGGCAAATTTAGTGCTTCTGGAAGTTCAGATGGAGACAGGCATCCCTGGGAAGGGTTTACCACCACTGCTGGCATAAATCTCCCAGGGACATGTTGGAGAGTGGGGTGGTTGGGTTGCCTCACCTTTCCTTGGCACAATCTGACCACTTCTGATCCCACAGGGATCCTTACCATGAGCCCAGCCTGCTCCACCCCTGCCCCACGTACCCATGGCCCCAGCTGGCTGCACTCCTCCTGCCCTGAGGAGCTGTTTTAGTCTCTCCAATTCCTTAACTATTTATTCACTTTACTCCTTAAATACCAGAGTGCTTCAATGGATATTTTAGCTGAAGAATTTTTTATTATTTTCTTCCATCATCTCCAGCTAGTTTTTGCCTTCAGCCAAGGCCCTTATAAATAATGTCACCTCCCTGAGCCTTTGCATCCCCAGTACCCCAGACTGTACTAATGAAACATCCCACCTGCAGAGCTGAAAAAAAAGAGGAGAAACCTCCACATTTTAAAGCTGGGTTGTGAATTTAAATTCATCAAACCTCATGACATTACCTGAAGTCGTGTGACTCTGCAGATCACCTCACTGCGAGTCCTGAGCCCTCCCACTGAGCTCCTTATCGAATAAAATCCTAATGAGAGCAGACTAATCCCATTTCTTTGGGATGGGAAGTGATTGCAAGTGTTTCCTCTGCTTTTTATGCTGCTGTTTGCAAACAGAGATGGAAAAAGGGTGTGGGAGCATCATTGCACCACCAGGTTTCTGTTTGTGGAGCTGTGCTGTGCACGGCTCCCAGGACGAGCAGAAACAAGTATTTATGAATTACTTACTTTTCTTCAGTTGTTGTTGTTCATCATTTTGCTGTTTAAAACAGTTTGTCCTCTGTTGTAGGAGCAGAAAGAAAGCCAAAATGACTTCAGTGACAGCTCAAATATCCCCCAGAATGACTAGTAAGTAATCAAAGTAAACAACTTGTGAGGAAAATATAGCCTGAAAAATTGTTCATCTCATCCACGTGACAAATTGGTCATAGAAGAGGAATTTTTATCCTACAGAAAACCCTCAAATTAAAAACCAAAGAGAATAAAAATGGTTTACCTTTTCCATAGAATGGGCATGTTACAAAAAAGTAGAATAAATATTCAATATTGTTGTGGTTCTTTGTCTCCAAAGTGTGAGAGCATCTGAATCCTGCAGAAAAGTAAGGGAATGAATTGAGTCAGCTAAGGAGATGATGTTTTTTCCTTATCAAAATGAGAGAAAAGCACTTTATTTTGACTTTTCCCCATCAAAAACGCTATGGAAATCAGCGATTTCCTTTGCAAGATTTTGATGAATATGAAAATCAAGTTTTCTAATGAAACACCAGCCTGGCCCTGGCTGCAGTGGGTGCCTATAAGTTGTGGGGCTGTTTCTGGTTCCAGTTTTCCCTCAGCACAGCTCTGGGAGTTATCTGGGGCTGCTCTTGGCTCCAGCAGCTCATAAAATCCTCCTGAGCTGGGAAGGGACTCTGCTCATCGCTAATTTATTCCCCATGAATAATTCAACCACTCCTTGTCATTGCTTTGCCACACGTCTCTGACACACCCCACACTTGATTTCATCCCTGACACCTCCGAAGGGAGATGGGAAGGGCAGAACGAAGGTTCCCAGCCACTGGAGTGGAACATTCCCTGTCTGGGGTTGGGGTGGGGTGGAGATGAGCCTGGCCTGGCCAGCAGCACTTCAGCAACTCAGTGTATCCCCCAAACCCAAGCAGGTGAACGTGGGTTGTGGGTAACTACAGCGTGACTGGGTTGGAATATTTGTATTTTAGTCAAGAGTTTTGCTGGAAAAAAAAAAAAAGAAAACCAAACCAACTTGTTTCTGCATATAGGCCAGATACAGGTATGGAGAAAATGGGATTTTTATGTAAATAGAAGTTGCAGAGAAGAATCAGTTCTTCCTCTGCCCAGCTTATATTTGAGGATATACTCCAGGGTTTATTTTGCAGGTGAGCTGCTGGAGCTTTAACTCTATAAATAAGCCAGGCTCCATTGATCTCAGCACACGATGCTGATTGACACCTGCTGAGGATACATGCATAAGTATTTCTCATAACGAGCTCCTTCTGAGCCCATGAGTGCCAATTGATGTGGCAATTACACATTAATACCTGGGACTGTGCACAATCAAACTGGGTGAGAAGGGATGCAACCTTTTGTTTTTTAAGATTAATAAAATATTTATTGCAATCAGCTCATATCTTCCAATTTGTTGCCAATTAACTAAAGTGTTTAGTGTGAAGCTGATTGAGGCTGCAGCCACGGGGCTGCACTAGGGGAACAAATTGGAGGCTTCTTGCCCTGAATTTCTCTCTGTTTCATTCTCTTCAGGTAGGAACAGAGCAGCAGGAGCTGGGAAATGGTGAGGACTTTCCTCTCCAGGGAAAGACATCTCCAGTCATCAAGAGGAGACAAAGCCAGCAGACAGCTAAAACACCCACAGATTAAAACTCTGAAGTGCATCAGGCTAAACTCCTGTTGATGAGATTGCAGCAAATGAGCTGAAGTTGACTTTTAAATATGTTGGTTTTTTTTTCCGGGAATATTGATTAAATGTGGAGAAGGTGAAGGGAGCTGCAAAACAGAATGACACCAAGTTTTGAAATATGTTTGCCCTGGAAATTCAAACCTTGATTTTTAGCTGGTCTGGTGTATGGGGTCTCTTAATCTAATCTGAGGAGATCCCCATAGCATGGGAACTCAAGGCATGGCAGAAGATTTATATAATTATACAGAGGCCAAGAGAGGACAGGAAAAGTACTGGAGATGATGTCTTGGACTATTAGTGAGCCTCCCCAGCTGCTGTGGGCTGCACTAATGCTGCTGGGAAGATGACTTGGCCTCTTGGATGGCAGGGGGTGTAAATCTCTTCTGGAAGTCAGAGACAAGAGGATTGCCTTGAACAGGAAACTTTGATGAACACCACTCCTGTCCACTGCTTTGCTCCTGCTCCTTTTGAGCATCTTTCTCCTGGCACAGCACAGCTGTTGTCCCTGGGCAAGCCAAAAAAAAGCCAACCCCAAACCCCCAAAGGCCAAGTTATTCCAATTCTTGAATTCTCACTTGTGTCCTATAGAAGTTCATTATTTAAATTACATTCACAGCCTCAGTGCCCTGCTCTTTCTCAGAGCATTTTCTTCCCATTTGTTTATTTTTAATTTAAACCAATGAACTATTTCTGCATTCCTTCCCTCATGTGAGAGAGCAGGACAGATTTGTTAGAACTCCAGTTAACTCTGGAAATGAGTTATAAAATCTTCACTTGGGATGTTTCAGATGAGCACAGGCTGTGCCAGAGGGAGAGCCAGGTTCTGTGCCAAGAGAAAGAGCAGGCCCTGGGTTTTATTTATGGGTTTTGTTCAGCTTGTTCAAACTCTGTAATGAGGGACTGTCTCTTCATCAAGTCTGTCTAATGGGATCTTTGATCTCCATTAGGAACTGGAGCTCAGCGACGACAGAATCAGCATCAGTAACACTTTTTATCTGAACCTCCCCACTGATACACAAAAGGTGATTCATCCCCAAACTGGGCCATTTTTTTCAATGAGCTTGCCATTCATGGGAATTAGGTCTAGTTCTTGCTGCTGCAGCTCACATAATTATTAATAAACTGAATGTCTGCATCTAAAACAAGATCAAATCACATCTTCTTTTCTGAGAATGGCTGGGCAGAGCAGAGCTGGCTTTGTTCTAGCTGAGGGGTAGCAGAGAGCCAAGCCCCAGCAGAGTGAGCATTTAATGATGCCTCACACCAGCAGAGCAGGAGGTGCCAGGGACACAGGAGGTGGCAGCAGTGTCACAGCTTCTCCACTTGCATCCTTGTCGGAGCTGAGCTCCATCCTTGTGGGACTGAGCTGGGTCCGTGTTCTGCAGCATCCCCCAGGCCAAGGCATCTTCTTGGAGTTGCACAAAGGTTGACTGTGAAGATGGAAGGAGATGTGATGGGTAAGGAACTGGAGGAGGACAGGGAATGATCCTTGGAAGTCTCTCATTTCCTTCTTAAAGTGATCTGAATTCACCATCCTGTGATGGAGCCTCTTATTCACCAAAAGAGTGATTGGGAAATGGAATTGTCTGCCCGGGGAGGGGGTGGAGTCCCCGTCCCTGGATGTGCTTAAAAAAAGCCTGGACATGGCTCTCAGCACCATGGTTTAGTTGATGAGGAGGTGTTAGGTCACAGGTTGGACTTGGTGACCTCAAAGGTCTTTTCCAACCTGGTTCATTCTGTGATTTTTAGGGGAGATTAGCACTGTGTCCTCTCTGCACAGAAAACTATCACCCACAGGCACAAGTACCCCATTGGCACAGGGCCAAGGCAGTTTTAGGTGATTCAGGCTCAGGTGGAGCTCAGCAGCTCCAGCCCTATCCCCTGATGGTGCTTTCAGCCTTCCCAAGGGTGCTGCAGATCCTGGAGAGTCCATCCTCATCATACCTGGAGACTTCATCCAGCACAGACTTTGAGAGGCTCTAAATCCACACATGCAACTCCACTCCCCCTGGAAATGGGCACAGATTGGGTCCATAACAAGATTTATTGCAGTGTGAACAGCAGGGTGAAGTGAAGAAAGAGCCCTGGGTAAGAAACCTCTGGTTGAATATCTTGATCTGCCTCTATTATTTTGTTGCAGAGTGTATAACGCTGAGGCAAAAAGTTCTTGCAGAAAAATAAGGGAAAAAAGAGTATTTCCATCATTTCTCAACCGTTGGTGGGAATTCAGGGAGTAAACAATTTCCTGCCCTAGTGCAGGGGTCATTTAAATGAAGTGAGTCCTGACTTCTGTCCTGTGGAAAAGAGCTGTCCTCCATGGCAGGGGCCAGGTGCAGAAAGTGGGATAATGGGATTCTGCCTGCTGGAACTGTGAATGCCAGAGGACTGCTCCATGACAAAAGCTGCCAGGGACAAGGCATCTGTCTGGCTTTGGTCTCCCAGGGGATGTCTGTTAGGAGTTGCCAAGACACTTGAGCACCAGGCTTTCCTCCCTATGGAGAAGAGCTGTCCTCCAAGGTAAGGCACCCGGTGCCAGAAATGGGATTTCACCTACAACTCAACATCCCAGGATTGCTCTCAGACAAGAGCTGCCAGATGGGTCTGGCCAGCCTTGGCCTCCCAGGGGCCACCTCAGGTCATCAGCCCCTGAGACCCTGGGGTGCCTGGCTGACCTCCTGTGGAAGAGAGCCATCCCTCTCACCCACGTATCCGTGACCCTAAGGGGGATTCTGCCTCCTAAAATTGTGAACATCACTGGCCTGTTTTAATTTATTTCTGAGAAACTACAGATAGAATCACTGAATCCTAGAAGAGTTTGAGTTGGAAGGAACTTTAAAGATCATCCAGTGCCAGGGGCATTTTCTGGGACACCTTCCACTGTTCCAGGCTGCTCCAAGCCCTTTCCAACCTGGCCTTTGACACTTCCAGGGATGCAGGGGCAGCCACAGCTGCTCTGGGCACCCTGTGCCAGGGCCTACCCCCCTCCTCTGTAAAGAATTTCTTCCTAACATCAAATCTAAGCCTACTCTCTTTCAGCTTGAAGTCATTCCCCTTTGTCCTGTCCCTACAGCTCCACATGAGGAATCCCTCTCCATCTTCCCTCCAGGTTCCCTTTGGGCAGGTTGATATCCAAGGTGTATCTGAAGAAGGGAGAAATGCAAATATTGTACTATACATCAAAAAATAGGAGAGAGAATGGAACAGTTACCACACACTGAATTTCTAAGTTTGAAGCAAATATTAGGAGATAAATATTTCTTTGAGGGTTGGTTTGTACAGAAAAAAAAATAATAAACTTGCAGACAAATTCAATATCATATTAAAATAGAATTACAGTTACTAGCTGAAGGGGATGCGGTGGGTGTAGTCTATTTGAATTTTAGAAAAGCATCTGATGCAATCTCTCATAAAATTTTAATCTCAAAATAAATTAAAACTGGCTTTGATATAAGCACAGCTACACGGATCCATAACTGGCTAAAGAATCATAAAAGTAAGAATGAAAAGTGGCATTTACATCGCACTGGAGGAAGTCATCTTTCTTACTGCAAGTCTGATAAGAATAATTGCCCTTATTTATTATCTCCCCAGCAATAGAGAATGGGAAGCATTAACAGCACATTGCCAGACTAAACATGAATGCATATAATGCACATGAACATTGGGAAAGAAGTAATATAGTGATTTTCTGCCCATGGTGGGCAGTTAGAGCAGGTAAGGTGCTTTAAATTCATGGCTTCTTTTGCTCAGAGGGCAGCTAAGGACCAGCAGTGAGGCAGCTCTCCTGCTCTTGATGCCAGAATGACTTTTTGCCTTTTCTTTTATACCCCTCTTACATATTATTTGATATAGTTTGATGTGTTCTCAGTGCTTTTAGCCCCACACTTGTACCTCCCCAAGGCTGAGAACTCAGCTCAGCCCCACGGCACCGTTAAACCAGGAGAGCAAACATCCTGGGAGCCCCAGACACCAAGGGCCTCTCCAGAACACATTTTGGAACCTCAGCCAGGCCCAGCCAGGGGGAAGGTTCCTCACAACGAGGGCTTCACTCCAGCTTCTCATTGNGAAGTTTAGTGCTTGTCTTCCACCAGCTTTAATGTGCACGATATTCATGATATTAACAGAGTTATCAGTGTTTTCCCTTAATTGGATAGAGCCTGCAAGAAGGAGCCTGCTGTGTCTCGTTAGGAGGCTCTGGGGCACTGGTGCCCTTCTGGGGCTTGTGGCTGGACCATCTCTCAGCCACCTGTGTTTGGGGGAAACTGAACTGCTCCCCCCTTAATGGATCCAGACTGGGCGGGATTAGAGCTGCCAGTGACTTGTTCACACAGGAGATGTGTGGATCAGGGAGTGAAAAGCCATTGGTGACTTATCCTGCACTGCAGCACTTGGAATTTGGGAGTTGGTTTAGACCTCCTCACTCTAATTAATCCATATGTACAACTGAGCTAGTTTGCCTGGGAGAAAAAAAAAATAAAAACTTCAGAAAGTTCTGGGAGAGCAAAAATCGAGCTGGAAAGTCCAGATGAGGCAGAAGTAGATATCATCTCTGCACAGGGGTAATTGACTTTGAAGACACTATTCATCTGAATTACTCAGTTTGCAAGGGCTCCCATCCATTCCATCTTCACAGAGGAATTCAATATATTCAGGAGTAAAGATGTACAAAGAGCTGATTTTCCTGTCATTTGCACAACCCAAATGAAGAAATGTAAAAAGAAATCATTTCACGTCAAGCTGAAGCAATTTATGAAATCCATTCAGGGAAATTAAAGTAAAAAATCTTTCTCATGAAACCAAAGACTTTCATTATCCATTTTTAATTAATTTAAAATAAAATAGATGTCTTGTTGTTATATAATGTAGAAATACTTCGTTCAAAGGCATCAGGATAAAATACCCTAGTTTAGATTTTTCTCTGAAGGATTTATTTTTCCAAAACAATTTCTCAACCAAAAATTTATTCAGAACTTTACTTCAATTAATAGCTTCATTTTTCTGATGGGAAATGTTCAGAGGAAATCCTTCCCCAAGTTTGGCTGATCCTGGGGGATGCTCCTGGGTGCTTGCTTTCCTTTGTGCAGTGATGATGTGCATGGATGGGCACTGCCTTCTCACAGCTATTTCTGAGGTACAGCATCATCATCCTCAGCACCCAGGGGGGCCAGGAGGGCAGAGGGAGGTGGTGGTGACTCCTCAGTGCTCTCCACAGCAGCATCTTCTCCAGGAACAAGCTCCCACTGAGTGATGGGAGCTAAAACTGCTCTGTGCTGGGTGGAACTGCCACTGACCCTCCTTCCACGTGTGTTTTGGGGATCATTCCTCACTTTGGATGAGCTGAACAGTGCAGACAGAGTTTGGAAATTCAACCACAGAGAAGATGGAGGTGTTTCAGAGCCTCGCTGTAGCCATGGAATTCTGCTTCAAACTCATGGGGATTTCCACAGAGGTCTTGGCACTCCAGCCTTCCATGTCGAGGATCCCACTGCACCTTGGACTAACGCTGGGCTTGCTGTTACTGCTGTCACATCCCTGGAAGTATCCAAGGCCAGGTTGGATGGGGTTTGGAGCTACCTGGGATAGTGGAAGGTGTCCCTGCCCATGGCAGGGGGTGGGAATGAGATGGTCTTTCAGGTTCCTTCCAACCCAAATTATTCTGGGGTTCGCTGTTTCCACAGGGAGCACGTTCATTAGCTCTGTTCACCTTGATGAGAGAAGAGAAGAGAAGAGAAGAGAAGAGAAGAGAAGAGAAGAGAAGAGAAGAGAAGAGAAGCCTGTGGGCTCCTGGAGCAAGCCTGTAGCTGGTGTGACACCACAGCCACGTGCCTGGTGCTCCATCTTCCTGCCCCATGAAGCACCGCTTGTCACATCTGGAGCTCCCTGCTCCAGCAGCCTTTACTGCATCCTTCATTTTGATGCCTTGTTCCGGGTTTTAAATAGCTGCGAGTCCCCCATTGCTCATTAGCAGGCTCAGAGAAACGGCTTTTATAGACCCATGCATTAAACAAATAAAAGACGTCAAGGAAACTTAAAAACACATCCACAGCTGCACGCAGATTTACTGCGCCAACATTAAACTCTCATTAAACGCACTTTTTATAAGGGGTGGCTTTATTTTGTGACTGTGAATACCTGTGACAGCGGGGAGTGGGGGTTATCGAGATGTACTGCCTAAATGAGCACATTTATGGGGTGAGGTTTATGGGGCACACCTCAGTGACAGTGCAGAGCACGCCGGGTGCTTTGTGGGCTGTCACGTAGGAAGGCACTGCCGGCCGTGCTAACAGGGAGTTTATGAAGCAAATAAACATCTCCTTGCTGCCTGGCTTCCTTGTTCCCCCCCCTCCACTAGTCTCTTTGTCTCCTAGGAAGTTATGCTAAACGTTTCAGGGCACTAAAAATGTCGCTGTTTTATCAAGAGGATGTCTTGGTGCATCGGGAAGTGCCCTTGTCTCAAATTCCATGTTTTGGTCTCTGAGGTAGGTGGGACGGGAATTTCGCAGAAGCACAGAACATTCTGAGTTGGAATGGACCTTAAAGCTCATTTCATTCCACTCCCCTGCCATGGGCAGGGACACCTTCCACTGCCCCAGGCTGCTCCAAGCCCTGTCCAACCTGGCCTTGGACACTGCCAGGGACAGAGCAGCCACAGCTTCTCTGGGCACCCTGTGCCAGGGCCTGCCCACCCTCACAGGGAGGAATTTCATCCTAATATCTAATCTACCCCTGCCCTCTGCCAGTGTGAAGCCATTCCCCCTCATCCTGTGACCACCCCAGCTGAGCCCACCAGCTCCCATCATTTCTGCTCAGAAATAGCTGGAAACCAGATGTTTCTTCCTCTGGTCCTTATTGCATGGGGTACCTCAGGTACTCCATGAGGTTTGAGGTTTCCAGGCTCTCACCTGGCTCCCACAGCCTGTGCTGGCAGAGGTCTTGATGGACACACCCTGCAGGACAAAGAGGTGACACCCGTGTTGGCAGCTCTCCTTCTCCCTCACTGCTGAGGGGCCGAGGCAGAGCCGGGAATCTGCTCGCTGCAGCACATCTACTCATCAGAGGCTGTATTGATGTGGACAAATGTGAGCAAACCAAATTGGTTTATGCCATATTTGAATTTTTATCTGCAACAATAATCCGTTTATTAGTGAATAATTCGGGGTATTAAATACTAAAACCCCATCTTTGATGCTGAAAGTCACTGAGTCCCAGAGTGCTGGAGGCTGAGGCAGTGTGCTGAGCCAGGCCTGGGACGTGCTGGTTGTCTTCTTCATCCTTTAGCTGGGACAGATGTGGTGAGAGTGTGGACAGACCTGCACTCTGACCCAGTGTGACCATCCTAGTTTTCTGAAAATAATACTTTTTCTAATATGACTCATATGTATTCCACTTCTTGTTTCAAGTAAAAAGTGATTTGATGGCAGAAGAAAGCGTTTATGTCTTTGGGGCCCAATTTTCTGAATACTGCACAAAAATATACATGCAATTCTTGGCAATAATTGAGATTTTGTATGCAAATTGGGTCATTCTGTGTGCGTAATTGCCCTTTCAATGCATAATTGCCCGTGGGCAGGTTTTGCAGAAGATCACATCAACTGCATGTACAGATAAGTCGCACATTTTTATTCACTTCAGCAAATGTGCACGAGCAGGACTTTAAAACCAGACACCCAAGAGGGCTGGG
This sequence comes from Erpornis zantholeuca, assembly GCA_013400515.1. Classification (NCBI taxonomy): domain Eukaryota; kingdom Metazoa; phylum Chordata; class Aves; order Passeriformes; family Timaliidae; genus Erpornis; species Erpornis zantholeuca. Next base: position 274,023 of record VZTN01027120.1, on the reverse strand, counting down.
GACTTCTCAGTGGGCTGGAAACAATGAACGTTCAGGCTGCAGTCAGCAGGCAGGATTTGGTGAAGATTACGAACCTGAGAAAGGGAATAAATATTTGTGATGGATGTCGAGGATATCCCATGGCACCAGAGGGGACAGCACGAGCCTCCCACCACCTCACACGGGGATTGCTGTGCTGGGAAGGTGTCAGAGCCCATGGGCCCCAGTCCCTTGTTCCTGCCCTGGAGATCTTTTTTCAGTTCTTCACATTGGAAAGAATGAAGCAAGACTTCTCTTTGCTGTCTCAGAGATTATTTATTTTTCTTATCAAAACCTTAGAGGCGCAGGCTGTGCTGCGATCTCCAAGAACACCAGGGCAGAATGCAATGGCTACTAGAAGCAAGAAGCTTTTATATTTCTTATCAACTAGTTAAGAAGTTTTAAATATTTTGTTTTGTTCCCAACACTAGTAAATTCCCATTTTATTGATATGTCTCTTCAACATTAGATTCCCTCCACCAACCAACAAACCACAGGAACTTGTGTCAGAGAAGAAAGGGAGAGAAGGAGAAGAAAGAAGGAGGAGAAGAAGAAGCAGCTGACACCCTGAAACCTCCATGTTGCCTCTATATAATACATAGAGCAAAATCTAAACCTACAGCTAAACTCTCTGTGATGCAAAAACAAAAGCCTTTCTCACTCCCTGGGTGTCTGCAGTTCATCCAGAATTGAGAACAGTCCTTCCCATGGGCTCAGATCAACAACCAAGCCATCCCGGGGGGCTCTGGGGACACACGAGGCCCCCAGAGGGGAAGAGGAGGTTTCCTGGCCTCCCTTGACTCCAACAGGAAGGCCTGGCTCATGTTAACCCTTCCTTCTTCTGTGCAGGAGACAAGGGAAAGGCAAACACTCCTTTATTAATTAGCACCCCATAATCACTTTGCAGAGAGGATGGCATTTGGACAGGCATCCCATCCCTCATCTGCTGTGGAAAGTTGCTTCTCCATTGGCAGCAGAGAGTAGAGCCTGCAGAGAGTTAAGCCCGTGCTTAACTTAAAGCATGTTTGTTTTCTGTTCCAATTAATACAAATGCTGATTACTTAAGAGCTTTGCTGAAAAGGGTCCAAAGCACCAAAATGGCTTGAATGGGAGAGGCATTTTGATATCCTGATTAGAGAAAACCTGTTCCAGGGTCCTCGAGGAATATCTGCAGAATTTTTGTGAGCCATTTTCCCTTCCGCAATCTTTCTACCTAAGTTTTAAAGACACTTTTACTGAAGATTTACTGATAGAAACCTTCTACTGAGTGCATTTGATTGCTCCATATTTCAGAAACAACGTGGGAATGAAAAAATCTCTCTCTTTAGGCTCCATTATCTTAGGCTCCTATTGTCGGCATGGAGTTATAAAGAACCAATACTACCTTTAAACACCGAATAGCTTAACTGCTCAAAACATAAAATGAAAGCACTAAACATATCAGTTTTGTGTAAAAAACCTGCACTTCCCCCCCTGTAACAAACAAAAAGATGTACAACAGCAACCACAATAAACCAGGTAAATACTTTGGCTCCTCTTCTCAGAGTGCTGGGCTGTAACTGCTGGATGAAAATCCATCCCTGTGGGAATTCAGCCTCCACACTGGGAGTGAGGGTCAGTGCCTATTCACAGCCTCCAGTGACAGAGTGGCTCATTTCAAGGGTTAGCAGGGAGGAAATATTGTCCCTGGAATTGGGGTCCCCTGGACCAGGGTGTGTGTCCAGCCCAGCTGCAGGGAGCACAGCCTGCCCTCCCAATTCCTGTGGCAGTCACGACCGTCCTGGCTGACGATTAAATTCTGCTGGGCAAACCCTGTCTGTTTGTGATAAATTTGATAAGATAAATGATTTTTCTAGACAAAGGAAATGCAAGATATCTCATCTATCTGGACCGAAGGTGCCATTTGATATAGTGCCACATGGGAAATTATCAGCTCAGCTGAAAGCACTGAGAATTTATACAGGAGCTGTGAAGTGGGAACAGCGCTGGCTAAAGGGGAGCCCGTGACAGGGAGCAGCAGAAGGGGAATTATCAGTCTGAAGTGAGGTTACCAGTAAACATCCCCGAGGATCAGGAGGGGATCTGAACATATTTCATTTCTGCAATGACCTTGGAAGGGAATGATGAGAGTGACAATGACACTTGGAGCTCACGAGATGGAAGGTGCATCCTCAGTGCGAGCCAGGATGGGGCTGTTAACTGAGGAATGACCTTGAAAACTGAAGCAATAGAAAAGGGATGAAATACAATAATATGTAATGTATGGACGAGTACTTATGGAGCAGCAGTGAGAATTTCAGCTCTTTGTTAGAAATGACTGAGGATGAGAAAGACCTGAATGTACTTGGACATCACAGGTTAACCATTAAGTGGCAATTATACGGTTTCAAGGAAAAAAATGATCAGATATACCCAATTCACCTTTTCAGTTAAGGCTAGAGGTCTAGAGAAACACTAATTCAATTTTACAAAGGTAGGCCTGACCTCATCAGAATAGTGTGTACAGTTCTCTTCCCCCAAGAGTGAGAGGGAAGAATTCAAACAGTAAATGCTGCCATAAGGGGATTTACAATCAGAGGAATGCAGGGATTGTCCAGCTGAGAGAAGGGAAAAGCACTTCATTTAGTTAGGTAAAGACTGGGAGTGGAACATATAGAGGGGCAAACACTCAAAGGAGAAAATTGCTGCTGAAAAGAAATAACAGTGATGGGCACAAGGACAAATGACTTAAATAAGCCACGAGTTAATTCAAGCTTGAAATTAGAGGAAAATCGATATAGTAACAAGTAGGGGCAAACCCCTTTAACAGTCGTGTGAAATAAAGCATGGATGGTGTATCACAAAGTTTTTAGTGGAGCTGGAGGAGGAGCTGGGTGTCAGGAGCAGGGACATGTACCTGTGTGGTGTTTTTTGGGAAGGACTGGGTGTTGTGGCTGCAAAGTGCAGTGTAATGGCAGCCCAGGGGCGTGTAAAGATTTCTGTCTATAGGGAGGTTTGACTCATAAAACAGACACCTTTGAAGGTAAGCAAGGGGATTCACGTCTGAGGAGAACTGTTTGGGATTACCATTGTATGCCTGGTTTTAAGCCTCTAAGCCATGCCTTGACAGAGATTGGATTGTGAGAGCTACCTGCCCTGACTGGGGGCTCTCTGTAGCCAACAGCCCTGATGGGCAGCCCGTGCTCAGCCTCAGAGGAGAGGATACCTACAGAAAATACACATTTTTGCCAAAATTGGACTCCGGTCATGAATGATTCACGAATGGAAAACAAGGCTACATTCATCAGATAATTTATATGTAAACCACTAGTTTCACCAGCTACAGAAATGAGCCCAGATGCCTGCAGGTCAGAGCTGTAATGAGCCTCTCGCAGTGGGAATAATGCTCTGCTGGTGCTGCCCTGGGCTGTGTCCCCACAGCAGCCCCTCGGTGGCAGGGCAGGAGGAGTCATGCTGCTGATCAGTGTGAGCTTCCCTGGCTGCCAGCAGCTGCTGCACAGCCTTTGCTGGGCTCTGCTCACCCAGGGCAGCCTCTGTGTGTGCTGAGCTCATTCAGGGAGCTCTGATTTGAGCGGTCATGGCAGAGCTCGATGAAATCCACAAGCCAAAATCCTTGTTCCCACCTGGGCTGTGTTGGGAGGGACCATGGGGCTGCTGTCTGAGCTCACATCTCCTGCAGCTTGCTGGGGCAGAAGGAGGTTTTCAAGGTCTGCCTGCAGACCTGCTCACAGCAGAGGTCAGGGGCAGTGGCACCCGAGCACACTGACTGAGTAAAACCAGAGTTCTTCCACAGAGATTGAAGGCTGGGGGTTTAAACCAGGGACAATGTCAATTGCTGTGCTCGTGTTTGTCTCACTGATGTCCATTCCTTGCTGAAATGCAGTCCAGGGTCACCACAAACTTCCCACACCGCTGCAAGGAGTAATTTAACTGCACCTAGAGAAAGGGGGGATAAGAGACCTCACCTCTCTCTTGGTATTTGCTGCCTAAAACAGCCCCAGTCTTATGGAGCTGTGTAACCCCTCCAAAAAATTAGTCCTCCCTCATCCTTCCTGAGGTCTGTTTGTTAAGTCCTGGCTCTTTCTACTCACTTTCCACATAATGTAAGCATTTGCCCAGGACCTGATCGACTAGCAAACAAAATATAACCTCCACTAGTGAAAAAAAAAAGTAACCTTCACTAGTATTGATCTGCCAGTTTAGCAGCAGACAGTCCTGAACCTGCTGCAGAACATAATAGACAACACAAATATATTTCACCTGCAAGTAAAGGGCTTGGAACCTATGAAATTTAACTGCATGTGTTCACCTACCTTCACTCACCTCGTACCAAGCAACTCCACCAATTAGCTTTTTAAAACCTCTTTCTTTATGGGGAATTCGATGAGATGGACAGCTGGTCTGACCCAGTAGTGCTGCTGTTATTTTTTATATTAGAAATAGGCTGAGTTAATAGCAAATTTATACCATCTTCCAGCTGGAGCTGCTCCAAGGCTGTGCAGTTGTAGAGTGATAAGACCTGGGGGGAACACACATTCCTGGTGAGAGTTTGGCTTCCCTTCTGCATTGCTGGACCCCCAGGAGGATTTTGCAGAAGAGACAAAAACTCTTGTCAAATCACTGGGCAAACCAGACAGATCTGTTGGCCATACCTACCTGCAGCTCATCTGTGTTGGATCTAGGAAATGAGCCAAGAGCCTTTATGGGGATCAGTGATGGGGATGTGATCTCCCTGCTTCCTCCTGGCCTGGGAGAGAAGCTCATGGGGTGACTCCACTCAGTGTGAGCTGAGCCCTGTTGGGGAGGCAGAACTCCTGTCCTCAGTGTTGTGACCAGGTTGTCCTGCTGGAATTAGCAAAATCCAGATCACAGGGGTCCCTGCTGGGGCTCCAGCTTGTGCTTCATGCCCTGCCCCACCCCGAGCTGCTCCTCTGCCACAGCTCCCTTGTTTTCTGCAGAGCACTGTTGCTTTTCCATCCCCTTTGTCCTGGCCTCTTGCCTGTGAGTATAGACACCTTCCAAACTTACCTGCTTTTCCTGCTCTTGCTATCTAAATTGATTCCCTTTGCATCTGCCCTTCCTTGGGCCTCTTATTGTCATCAGCTTTCCCTTCATGGACTGGTTCCTTCCTCCTCTGGTACTTCCAGATGTTCCCTGCTCCATCCATCCCTCCTGCCCACCCACCTGTTTATTTTTAGCTCTTTTCTCACACCTCTGCACTGATTCCAGCCCTCCCCAGCAATCTTTAGAAGATGTCCTGTCTCCAGCCTACCTTTGCATGTAGCTTATACAGTTAAACACAGTAAGTTTTCTCCTCTGAATAGAGGGGAAATAGAGTTAGAAAGGGACCTTTTAGACACATGCCTCACATCTTCTTTTGGCTGTCCAGATGTGTGCAGATGTGTTGACTCTCTCCTTGGCAAACACATCAGACTGTCTTCTATAGATAACTTCAGAGATCTGGTAATTCCCTGCATTTTTAGAAACAAATTTTATATGCTATCAGGAGTTTCTATGGCATTTGTTATCAAAGCTATTTCTTATCTGCCTGTATCCACTATGGATTTTCAGTTTCCACATTCATATGTTAAGAGAGAAATGGAAGAAGCAAAAATGCCCTTTTTGATGCTAATCTACAGAGTCTCAATAACCAAATATTTCTTTATAAGGTGGTAGAGGCAGAGGCCATCTTCTAATTCACAGCATTATTTCCTCTCTAAAATTTTCACAGCACAGGAGATTGTTACTGCCAACACATGCCAAGAAGTTTGTTAATTGTCACCCTTACCTTCCAAAGCTGTTACTGAGCTCAAAACCGCTGCAGTGATTGCTGAGCTTGTTGGCAGTGTGAATATTACAAGTATTTTCCCCACAGTTCTGCGTTGCCTTCTGGTCCTCCCTTCAGTGTTGGCTAAGCTGTCATTTACAGGAGTGATGCTGTCATTACAATATTTGATATTTCTCTGAGCGTGGCTGTCGTTGAAAGCACATTATGTACTTCCTGAGGAACCTTGCTGTTTGTTTCTCACCGTGAGGTTGGTGGCACTGCTGAGTAGCAGGTGTGGGCAAACTCACCTGTGGCTAGAGCATGGCTGGAGCATCAGGCAGACAAACTGCCACTGCTTCACCCTGGCCTTGGGACAGCCCCTGGCAGAGGCACATCTCTGTTTGTGTTGTGTTACACCTCCAGACACCCCAGATGTTCTGCAATGGGCATTGCTGAGTGCATTTTGCAATCTAGACACTATTTGATGGTAATTCCCTGAGCCTAGAGACTGGGTTGTTGATTACTGGGGTTTTTGAATTACAGTTTATGCTGTTTTGATTTGTTCACATGTTTTATAGAATCATAGAATCTTTTAAGTTGGGAAAGCCCTCTAAGGACTCCAACCACTAACCCAGCACTGCCAAGCCCACCACTAAACCAAGTGCCATGTCTACATGTGTTTTACTTACCACAGAATCATAAAAACTCATGTTCTTGTAGGTCACACCACATTGCTCACCTCACTTGTCCCATGGCCAAGTGCCCTAATTTGCTGAGAAAGACACTGCAGAAGACCATCCCAGTTTATCAAACTTTTTCTCTGTCCCACTGACAGATTTTGTTTGTTCCTTGCAGGGCTTTATTGGCTCCAGGTTTTGCAGAGCAGTCACAAGTTTTCCTCTATTCTTCCTCTTCAGCACATATCCTCATTCCAGTAATACTGGTGGACTTCAGCTTTGGGAAAACTGCTCTTGAGTCTTCTGTGTATTGTATTTCTAAATGCTGGGATTTTATTTGCCAAAGCCAACAGTTCCATGTAGTTTCTGTCTTCTTGCTGCTTTCTAAAAGAGGTCTGTCCACTTAACTTTCAATTTTTGCTATTAAAAATCTTCCTCTGTTTCTCCCTGAGAGGGCTCCAGCTGCTGTAACCTGACCATACAAACCTTGGTGAGTGGATGAAGTGTGTTCCTATCTTTTCTTTGAGAAGCCACTTTGCCTTCATGATCCATCTCCTTCCCCTTGTCTTGACTCGTGTGGCATTTTCCAGCATCGTTCTTTGTTTTATGGAGAATTTCTTCTGCTGCTTTTGTGAGGATAATTTGGAGAAGCTGGTGCTGCTGTTTCAACCTTCTCACACACTTTCTAGGTTATCTCACCTACCCTGGCTTTAGGTTCATTTCCCTGTAAACTGGCAGTGGCTGGTACTGCTTGATAACATCCTGCAGGAAGATGTGTGACCTGTAAATCCAAGCCTTGTAGCACCTGATTTATTCTTCAGTTCAAATTGAAATTGATCCTCTGCTTGTCTTAACAGCTTTCACTGTCAGTTTGGTTAATGAATTAGGATTTTATTTGGGTCTGTAGTTTAGTCCCATACCTTTCCATGCAAATTTTGATTCCCTCTCCCCTCACTCACTCCGTACCAGTGGTGGCTCTGCAGCTGCAGCTGATAGCAGGGTAAATGTCACCAACACTTCACCATTTGCATTTTCATAATCAGGTCTGCTATTTGATTGCTTTTCCTCACCGTGGTTGATTTTTCTCTGCTGAAATCTCCCATTGTTTAGAGGAAGTCATGCCTGGGTTTTTCATTAGAGCCTGGAGACAGCTACAGACCTGACCCTGCCTCTGCTCCCCGTGGCTCTTTGTAGGTGTGTGATGGTGGATAAATTACAATCAGCTCACTGGAAACCTGCCTGCAAGCAATTCTTCTGACATGCAAATTGCTGAAGATTATTGGGTGTGTAGGCACTGTACTAACACCAAACCATCCACACAACCCAAATATTTAAAGCTCAGTGCAAACTGGCACAGAGGCATTGCTGCTCCCAGCAGGACTTTGCTGCCTAGAGCAGAGTGCAGCCGTGGAGAAGCACCAGCTGATATTATATTTATTGTTTTATGGATCTTAGGGCTCATCAGAGGTCCCATAGGTTTATCCAGTGCAGCTTCCTTGATATTTGCCTGCATGCTGGGATCATAGGAATTCTGCCTCTCCCTGGATGAGTCTCCCCTTATGTTCTCCTTGCTGGTGTCTCTGGTGCTCGAGGTGCAGTTTGTCTCTCCAGCTCTTGCAAGAGTCTCAACAACTGAACCCATGACATAAGCCTATAAAATTCTATAAAATCAAAGACATTCTTTCTGTGACTTCACGAATTCTCAGGAGAGTTGCTGCCTAAAATAATCCAGTGGCACCCAGCCAGGATCAAGTAGTACAAATCAAGTCTCATAATCTCTAGTTAGAGGCATAGAATGAATTCCAGAATGGTTTGGGTTGGAAGGGACCTTAAAGCTCATCCCATCCCACCCCTGCCATGGGCAGGGACACCTCCCACTATCCCAGGTTCCTCCAAATCTCATCCAACCTGACCTTGGACACTGCCAGGGATCCAGAGACAGCCACAGCTTCTCTGGGCACCCTGTGCCAGGGCCTGCCCACCCTAACAGAGAGGAATTTCTTCCTAGTATCTAATCTAAATGTCTCATCTTTTTGTTTAAAACCATTTCCCCTTGTCCTTTCACTATCTGCCTGTGGCAAAATTCCCTCTCTCTCTTTGTGGAGTGCAGGGAAACTCTCAGTCCTCCAAATAAACTCCTGTAAAGCAGAGGCAACGTGCTATGGGAGTCATAAGATAGGATGAAAGCTGAAAGTTGTGTTGGGGTTGGTACTGAAGCTTGCTAACTTCTGTTTTGCTGTAAGGCCCCAGCTCCACACCAAACACATGATAATGTTGGATTTCCTGCATCCAGTAAATATCCACAGGGGACAGCAGCATCCCAGCCAGCCTCCTCCTTCAGACCACTGACTGAAAGACTAAGAGTGGACCAACAACTGCTGAACCTCGGTGTCAGATGCTCTAAATGACAGCTTGGAGAGCAGCAGAAAGGCTTTCCCTGGCTGCCTCTGCTCTACCTCTTCTGTCGGTAATTTTCTTTCCCAGTGTTTTGGAAGTGGCCCCTTCCCTTCCCTTCCCTTCCCTTCCCTTCCCTTCCCTTCATGTTAAATCCTGACATTCCAGTTGAAGATGTGTGTGCAGCATCTCCTCTCCTTCCCCCTGGATCACATGCATGGCCTCTATTTATAGCAGGAGCGAATTTTTGTTCTTATGCATCATTCCAGCCAGCAGAAAGCAAAACAGAAGGAGAAGCTGATGCAGGGAAATGTTCCCTCAAGTCAGATTTTCAGCAGGGAAAGGAGCAACAACTTCCTGCCCTTTGCAGTGCCCTCACGCCCTGCAGTCTCCATCCAGAATCCTCCACTGGCCACTGTGCCATGGCCAAGCACCTCCTGGAGGCCACCAAACCACAGTAATGAGCACATTCAAATTGAGCCAAGTGTATTTAGTTTTTAGAAGACTGGCATAAGTCATCTTTATTGAATATAATTTAGTTTTAACATATTGCTCTGTGCTTGAGTTATTATCTTCACTGTGCTTGGAGAAATAAATTACATTGAAGCCTTTATTTTTGACCTGTGACATCAATACATGCCATGGACAGATTCCAAAATCTTATCAGCTTTGGCATGGCTATTAAATTACAGTGGTGAACAAACCTCTTTAGAAATGAAAAATGCTTTTGGAGCTTTGACCTTTTACATTTCAATTCGTAAAGAGCCCAGTGCAAATGGGAAATGCTGATCAAAATCCAGTTACTTTAATCTTCCGGGGTGTCCTTTCTGCTGAAGAAAAGAACAAAATGTATCTTGTTGCTTTGTAGCCCTTCAGATCTTGACACCAAACTTTGCCTGCAAGTCTGAGATTTGGTGGAAGCAGAGCTTGAAAGTGCAGAACATGGCAAATCAGCCAAGAGTCACGGAATTTCCAAAAAGAAACCCACTGCAAGAAAAAAATATTAATTAAAATTGGACAGAGGCACACAGCTGTGTTCATTGGTGCTCCAGGAGCATGTGTGAGGATGTGTGCAATGTTTTTACCTCTGCTCCTCTTCCCTGAGGATGCACTGAGGCTTTGTCTGTCTGGAAGATGAGGACTTGCACCCAAATGGGTGTTTTATCTACTCTTAACCCAAGTATTTAAGTATTCTGAAGCCAGCACGCCAAGATTTGGGTTGTTTTCTCACTTCTCCCACTGTCTCCGCAGAACCATTTTCCCTTTTTTTAAAGATTCTGCCTCATTCCTTGTGCAGCACACGGTGATGCAGAGTCAGATGGGGAGTGACACCGGGGTCAAAGGACACAGTTTGGGAACAACACTGCAGAGCTCTGTGAGTCACTTGGCTGAGGAAGCTGCAAGGACAGGTCTGTAGCAAAATGAAGCAGGTTACAGAAAAATTATTCAAATTACCTGAAATTTTTAACTCCCCTTGCTCTTTTCAGGCACGTGAAGCACAGGGTTTAGCTGCCTGCACTCGTGGGGGAAGGATGGGGGTGTTCCCGAATCTCCACAGAGACATCACACAGAGCACAGCTCTGGGGCCCCTTCAGAGTGGGGCTGAAAATTCATTCCCTCCTCACCAGCCCTCTGGCTATGCTTGCTTTCAGTATTATTTAATAGTGCTTTATGTATTTCTGACAACTTCTGGAGAGAGAATTTTTTTCCTACCACTGATGAGAACCAAAAACACAAGTTATACTGAAATGAATGAATAGAGCTGGACAAGGACCCAGTTGTTCCTTGTTAAGCTTTAATTAAACTGTAGCACTACACAGAAGCAGAGGAGTTTCTGGGTTGTTTGTGATGTTTCAAGAGAGTAATACCACCCTAGGACATCCATCAGCAATGCTCATTTATATTCCACTCTAATCCCATATTACCTTTTCAGAGCCAGGGGAAATCTTGACATCCCAAGGAAGGGACAAGCCAGTTTCTTTTGCTGAATTGGAAAACAGAGATGGACCCAACAGCCTGGGGCACAGAAAGGTCCCTGGAGGTGGGAATGCAGAGAAGATAATTGAGTTTACTGATGCACCAAATGGGATTTACATTTCTAAATGAGTAATTATGGTCAACAAATACACCGAGAGCAAGTTGGATGTTAATGTTTTGGTTTTGGTATATTCTAGGTACCATGTTGGACCTAAATTATGGACAGCAAGTGGTTAACAAGTCTGCAAGGTTGGTCTGTTGGACAGAGAGCTAAAATAAAGCACCGTGCTGCAGGAAAAACCTAATGTATGTTAATTGAATGCCAATTGATTAAACATATTCACTGAGGTTTCACATCTAGGTCATAAGTAATCTATCTATTACATACTTGTTAAACCTCATTAAATAATTGCCTAGTGGTATTTAACATGCAATAAGTATCCCCTGAAATTCAGCTAAAATGTATTCCTGCATTTGCTTAGGAACTCGCCCGAGCGAATCAATAGAAGATTTAAATAAAAGGGATCTGCTGCACGGTACTGTGAGATATCCCAGTAAGTCTGCTAAAGGACACACAGAATCTGCACAATTATCCATGTAATTCCATGCAGAGGGAAAGGATTAGTCACTACAAAGCTCTGCTCAGGGGTGGAGAGCTGGAGTCTGCAGGACAGAAGCAGAACAGGAGAGCGAGAGGCCCTGGAAGAGTTTTCCAGGGTATATGGACTCAGAGCTGCAACTTTTACTTTTACTTTCATAGGTGAAAAATGTTTGCTATCAATCTAAATGTTTATCCTCGGGTACAGGGCCCACTTGTTGCTGGTGAATTATTAGCAACGTCTTGCAGTTACAGGCTCTGGAGCGAAACAGCTCCAGCCACCTCACAAACATAAATTAAAGACTCGTGGGGTCCGTGGGAGGCAGCCACTTTATATCATCCATTGCTCATCGAAGGCATAAGCAAACTCAGGCACCGAGTTTAAATTATTTGCCTAGGCTGGCTGAGGAAAATCGATGGGGAACATCAGGCAGAAAATTCAGACATATCTACCTCTCACCTCCAGCCCTGCCAGGTAACTCCTGGGGAGATCTTCAGCCCAGCTGTGCAACCTGCCCCTGCTCCTGCAGGACAGCCACTGCACCACGGCCTGGAAACTTCCCATCCCCTTATCCCAGTGCACCTGGGCTCCTCTGGAGCCGGAATGGATCATGAGCTGTGAACTAAAAATAAAAACAAAGCAAAAAAACCTCCCCCCTGTCCTGGGTTGCAAAGTAAGACATGACCAAAAGTATGTATTCTATCACCATCTTCATGAACTGTTGAAAACCAGGTGGGGCAGTGCTCCCTGCCTCTTCCCTCAGGATTATCTCCTGTTCATGGCCCAGCAGTGCCTTGCCCATTGCTCATAGATAATTCTGGATTATCTCCTGTTAATGATGCATCAATGCCTTGCCCATGGCTCATAGATAACTCTGGATATCTCCTGTTCATGGCTCATCAGTGCCTTATCTCAGAGCTCACCATCCCATTGGGAGACGCTCCACACAGAGGGAGGAACCAGGCATTCCATCCTGGCTATAAACTGGGATTTTGAAAATCATAAGCAGGCTTTTCCCACTGGATTTCCCAGAGGACAAGAGCTACAGAGCCACCACTGGACCTTCTGAGGAAGACCAGACCTTTCTCCAGGATCACTGCTCCAACAGAACCACATCCATCACTTCAGGAGGACTGCAGCCACCATCTCATGGGACTGCTACTGCTGCCCTGACTGTCAGGGTGTCAGGTTGTATCTGACTCTGTCAGTTTGAACCAGTATTCCTCCTGCTTGTTTTATATATATATGTATATATAATTATTAGTTAAGAACTGTTATTCCTATTCCCCATATCTCTGCCTGAAAGCCTCTTGATTTCAAAATTATAATAATTCAGAGGGAAGGGGGTTGTATCTCCTATTCCAAGGGAGGTTTCTGCCTTCTTTAGCAGACACCTGTCTTTCAAACCAAGACACCCCCCCAAACAAACAAAAGTGAAACTGCTTTTGAAGCTGCAGCCTAATTTTTGATGGATCCCTGAGATGTCTCTTGTGGCACGAGTGAGCATCCAGTGCAATCTGTGGAGCTTCCTTTGCTGCTTGGGATGTTGGAGCAGACCCTTGGCAGGAAGGATTTATTTCTCACAGGATTTTCCTGAGCCCCAAGGCAAGGGGAAAATGTCCCTTTGCCTCCTCACTCCTCTGAGCTCTTCCCAGTCACCAGAGAGTCCTGGGAGCATCCAGCTGGAGATGACATCCCACTAGCACCTCTCCCATCCCACACAGACCTGATCTTATAATTAAACCACTTTAATCATCCCATGGAGCAATTCAGACTGATTCCTGAGAGACTAGAGAGACGGAAATGTGACAATGACTAAGAACCCTAAATATCTAAGGTTTTTTTCTGTGACACATTTGATATTTTACAGACATGAGCTAGAAATGTTGCTGAAGCCTGATGATTTCCCCCCCTTCAGCTTTATTTAATTTTTTTCAAGCTCGAAGGGAATTTCTAGCCAAAGCTGTAGTAGGAGGATGAGAGGAAACACACGGGGGAGCACTTAGACTGTAACAGCCAGAGCACTCCATACACCCAGCTCGTGTACCTGAAATGACCATTTCAGTGAAAAACCTGGCTTTTCAAAAACCCCTTTTGTTCTGAAGAGTTCACCATTTCCCAGAAACCAAAAATACCACGTGGAATTTCCTAAATGACAGCACCACAGGGTGATGCACTCAGTCTCTCTGTGCTAGAAAGGAGGAGCACTTTTAGAAAGTCTTGGTGTCCTCAACAACAAAGAAATGCTGAATTTTGAAGCCTGTTTCCACTAAATGCCTTTATTTTTAAAATTTTACTCCCAGCTCTATAGTTGGAAATTTCTTTCAACAATCCTTTGCATTTCTATTGGGTTGATTATTTGCCTAATCTTCGATGTCCAGCTCAGCAAACTCCCCAGTTTGGAAAGGTATCTCCTAAAATACAGATATGACACTTAAAAGAGGGTATTTATTGTGTATACCATATGAGTGAAGCACTTGGCCCCCATAATAAATTCTCCGTATTTGCAGAGTTTTTGTCATGTTTGCACAGTAAACATTTGTGAAATCGATTTAATGGTTTAATTTTTCCAGTGCTTGTGAAGAGAGGCACTTCAGGAACATTGCTTAATACACAGCCAAAGCATAAACCCAGCCACTAAACAGTATTATATAATTAAATTTCTATTTAATGGTGTTTATGCTTCTGTTTTGAAGCTGGAAATGTGATATATGCACATGCTTCATAACAGGTGTGTTGTAATGTTATTAGCAGGCAGTGATGCTAACTCTTCGAGTTCCTTTAATTTGTGCATTATTAAAGAATCCTTGCCTCATTCTCACATAACAAATTCCAGAATTACCTTCACAGAGGTAAATACCACAATGCTGGAGTAACTATTGCCACCTTGCAGCCATCAGCTCTGCCACAAAGCTCTCTCTAAGGCAGAGGTGCAGCATTTCTCCATCCTCCCCAGCCTTGCTCACAACTCTCTTAGTGTTTAATAGGACCCAGGAGAGAACAGAGACAAAGAAAAAGGTTTTTTATTCACACACAAACACAGCAAGGACATAGCACAGGAGACAACATCCCTCTGGCTCTTGGCTGGAACAACAAAGAGTTCTGAGGCTGAGGAAGAGTGTGGCTGAAAGGAGAGGAAGGCAGGTGTTTTTATTACCTGGTACAGCAAGGAGTTAATTGAAAGTAGTAACACATTTGACTTATTTATAGAATTGGTTGTGTTTTAATGTTAATGTGTTTGGTAACCCTCCAGAAATGGGATAAAGGTCTCACAGAGAGCAACCTCAGATGCCAGGGACAGAACTTTTAGCATGTATGGGATTATGCAGGTGATGAGTTCTGGGGTCCTTGGAATCATGGAATACTTTGGTGGGAAAAGCCCTCTAAGATCATGAGGTCCTTCCATTAACCCAGCACTGCCATGTTCACCACCAAGCCATGTCCCCAGGTGCCACCTCCACACATCTTTTGAACACTTCCCTGGAAATCTACAGGCAGGCTTTTGTGCCTACCCACCTCTGGATGCTCCTAAGGCTGTGTTTATGAGTGTTTCTGAATGGACAATAAAAATATCTGCTTTTCTAGCACTGATGTTTATTTACAGTCAACAGGGTTAATGGAAAATTGTTATTATGATGATTTAAGAATGGATTTTACAGAAAAACCAGAAAGATCTGGTGGCATTTTCACCACGTGGTTAGAGAAAAAGACCTTCACATTGCTTTTGCTGCGGATGGGTTCAATATCCTCAACAAAACAAGGTCGATATCATGATCTGCATTGTTCAAATAAGAAAACAGAGCCAAAGTGTGCTACTTCTCTGGGGTTATACACAATGCAGTGTCACAGTGTGCTGAGGGAGAGGCAGGTACCTCAGAGGTGTGAATTCCTCACTAGGAAATACCTGAAAAGCAACAGGAAGTGACACTCACTTTAATCAAACAAACGAGCTAAAAATATGGTGGTGATAAAACAGTGCTTAATCTGATCTCATGGACAAAACTGCACCGTGCTGTATAAAATAATACTAATTTCTCTCCAGCCTATTACATTGCTTTGTGTTCCTGCAGCAGAGCAGAGAGAGCAAGAGCTTTCAGAAGTTTCCATCTGCAAGGAGGTTTTAAATAGTCTCACATGAACATTTATTGGGAGAGCAAGAAGCTGCACGGGCACCAGGTCCCTTGTGAAGGGGAGGGGAATGACAGTGTCAGGGCAAGGGATGCTGCAGGATCAGTGAGCCAAAATAAGGATTTCCACAGCCAAAGGCAACAGTGAAATTATAAATCATTTCAGGAGTCTCTTAAAGAGCTGGGTGGAGTGCATTCCAGGGATCAGCTCGGTTCAAGTAAGCAGAAGGTGAAGCGTAGTGAAAGGGAAAAGCAAACAATTTAAACTGCTCGTGTGTGGAGTAAGTCTTAAATTAACTGCAGGGAGTCGGGAGAGCAAGAAGGTGTCTTTGCCAACAAGACATCTCTTCAGTGGGAAGTGGTGGCCAGAAAAGCAAACAAAATGTTCGTTTGCATTAAGAAAAAGCTCGAGGAAAGCACAGAATTATTCCTTATCTTTAATATAAAGTGACACCACGCCATGGATCCTCTGCTCAGCCTCTCTCCACAGTCTTATGGGAGGGGAGAGCAGGAATAAAACAGGTCTGGGGAAGGCAATGAAAATGATTAAGTGAATAGAAAGTTGAAGTGTGTGGAAAGATTAAAATATTAGAACTATATATCTTAGGCATTGGAGGAATAAGGGGTGATGACAGAGAGAAATAAAAAAATAGCAAAAGTGATGATAGAGATATAAAAAATAGAAGAAGGTTGAAAGAAGGTAAGTCAATAACTCCTATTCCTTGATCAGGAGGCGTATAAGATGAAATTAAAATCAATAGTTTAGACCTTCTTTACACACTTAGTGATGCTCAAGAGAAGACTGACATCTGTATAAATTGTGTCCAAGTATGCACTGGGAACAGTAACCTGGAACAGGTAAGAACCATCACAGTCCTGAGCTCAGCCCAGCCACAAGTTCTTGAAGTCTGAATGATTAGAAGGTGTCTTAGCTCATGAATGGATTTACTGCCTCTGCCCCTGAAGCAGCAGGCAGAATGACTTCCAGAGAAAACTACAATTTTATGTATCTCTGCACTGAATAGAGATCAGGGTTGGGTTTTTTCTTTTTCTTTTTATTTCTTTGGAATTAATGAAGTAGAAATGTCTCTCTGTGAAACCTACAGCAACAGGAATTACACCCAGTGCATGTCAGTAGATATCTGAGATGTGTTCCAGACAGACACCACACCTTTTCCAGCAGACTGTTCCAAGTGCCACAAGATGATGAAGAACAGATTTCTAAAACACTTCCAGAGCTGTCCAGAACAAAATCAAATGGCTCTGTGTGGATCAGTTCAGCCTGTGCTGGTGATGCCCTAGGTTTTAACTTTTCTATGTTCCCAGCCCTGCCCTGCCCAGTGTCACTCTGCAGTTCCCTGGAGCTCGTTCAGTGCTGTTCTCTCATGCTCACACACACACAACAAAGCCTCTCCAGCTCTCCAAGGACACCCAGACCCTCCTAGGCCCAACAACTGCAAACCACAATCTTGGGGCCAGGGGGGCAAGCTTGGGCAAATTCCATCCTTGCCTGGCTTCTGCTTGGGGAATTGATGCTGAGATCCAAGTGGGAAGAACTCGGGAGCTGTCCTTGTCCATGTTGGGATGCACTGAGGCAGGAGCCTCTGGAGCCCAGAGTGTACCTCTGAAGGCCTTTCCAATCAATCCCTCCTTGATTCCTTTATTCCTGCCTGCTCTCTGTTTCTAGGGAGCCATTTAAGGCATCACTGGGAGAGGTGAGCTGATATCACACAGGGTTCCACAGCCCCACTCTGAGCCAGGAGAAGGCTGGGCTTCCCAGGAACAACACCAGAAATCCTGTGCCCAGCCTCATCCCAAGGGCCCTGGGCAGCTGCCCTGACTCTTTTTCATGCTGAAAGAGAGATGGAGACTGGTGGGAGGCACTGCCATCATCTCAGAATGTAAAGCTGGTCCTACTCTTCGGTGTTTATTATGAAGTGTATTTCACTGTGCCAGCAGCACTCTGGGCTGGGCATTTCCAGGGAATTGTTACACTTCTCCAAACATTAATCACTTGGCCTTTGGCCTCCTGCCTTATAACTCTGTTTGACACGTCCTATAATTACTACTTGGAGAGTTTTATTACTTAATTATGCAATCAGCTATTGCTATTTAACATGCCATCAATCCCTCCCCACCAGTCCCCCAATAAGCCCCCAAACAAAATTCCTTTTTTCAATCACATTTCTCAAAAATTTTCCACAAAGCAAGGAGCTGCCGAATTTGTGCTTTGATGAATAAGGTGCAAAGATTTCCAGTGTACAAAATCCTTGCCCATTTTCTGTGCCTCTCCCACTCCTCCACTCCCCAGCCCTTTGATTTCAGGCTGTGATAATCTATGTAGTCACATTTACCAGCGCTGGCAGAAATCAGCCAGAGCACCTCATCCTTTTTACTACATCTCCTAAAAACAAATTAAGACTCCACCAGACAAGCTGTTGGCTTGTGTGAACATCTGCCTGGCACTTTGTGGGCGGCTTGCAGAACACTCCCAACCCCTGAACCGTGTCCTCCTACGGATTGGTGGCTCAGCCCTTTCCACCCAGTGCATGTTTGCTGCAGTCATGAACATCCCAGCACGCTCTAAAGACCAGATTTAGTTCTGTTGTGTCATTGGAGGAAGGTGAAGAGAACACTGCTGTGCCATTCAGGAGGGTTTGGGTTTGGGGAAGAGTTCTCAGTCCCTTACTACTCCTCATTCTGTGGTCCTCCCATCAGGAGAAGCAAGGCTGAGGTTCTGCAGTGGTTCCTGGAGCAAAAAAAACCCCCACAACGAAAAATAATTTTAAACCAACTTGGTTGTCATCCCCAGTCCCCAGTGTAGGGTGTGCTGATTTATGGCAACCTCCCAAAGCTGCCCCCAGACTGTTTGACAGCCCAGACAGACAAAGATTCTTAATAGCGTGAAGTGCAGCCCCGTCCCCTTCCACCTCCAGCATCTCCCCTGCACCAGGACCATGGCTCCACATAAATCTGCCGTGCCTGTGCCAGGGGAATTGTCTCCCTGCCTCCTGCAGCTTGTAAGGGCTGTTCCAGGAGATAGAATTAGTACCTTGATGCTTGGTATTGATCTCTGTTTGATTTATATTCCCTTGATCTGATTTTCTCCTCAGCGTCATGAGTATAAATCAAAAGTAATGCCCACAAGAGTCAGGAGTTACGCTGGCTTTAAACTTGTGTAAGTGAAATTGAGGTTCCTTAACTCCAGGATTTTCTGGCGAAAAGGGAGGGCAGAGTAAAGAGATCAGCTGCCTGACTCCTGGGAATACGAAATAGCCAGTCAGTGTAGGACACAGCCATTCCTTTATTCTCTTTCCTGTACCTGGATTTCAAGTGAAAGAATTCTTGGAGTCTCTCTCCTAGAGTTAGTTTTGAAACATCCTCGTCTCCAATAGCCAGCAATCCTCCCTTTTGGACCTCCATGTGGGAGCTGAATTAAAATTTCCTTGTGGGATGTGAGGAGGAATCTTAGGAGGGACAAGAAATGTACTTTTGCAGTGCGATTTCCAACGCATGACCATTTCGTGTTGAGTCATTCGGATAAAAACCCACAAAGACACCAAAACTCTGTAATCAGTTTTGATTTCCAAGGGAGTCTTCGATGCCCATTCGTGGTCATATTCAAGGGACTGATATGGCCTGGAGATTCTCTTCCCCAAATTTGGTGCATCTTTCTAAGACCACTCTTCAGATGTCCTAAAATATCCATTAATTTATCCTGAAGCTCTCATGTGCTGAAGAGCTGCTGAGTAATGGAAAAAGGAGGAAGAGTGGTCTGCATGCACTTCAAATCTTCATTGTGGCAGATGCAGAGAGGGTTGAGAGAGGTCTGGGGGGATCAGGCTCCATCATCAGGGAGCGAAAGTCCACTCCAGGTAATAGAACTGGTGTGAAAAATTTATAGAATAAAAAGCTTCCAGGGGGTCCCCTGGCAGCAGCCTGGAGGTTCTGATGTGACTGATGGAAAAAGTAAATGTATCTGAGCAAAGGCCAGGGACCATAAGAGGCTTTATAGAGAAAATGGACCCTCTTAATTAAGTTCTGTGTGTTTTTGCATAGCTGGGAGGCAGAAGTGCTGGACTGTCAGGAGGAGCCATACAAGCTGCTTCTCTTTATTTCTCCTTCGTGACCAGGTATTCTTCAGCACCTCCCTCTCAGCACTCTCTGACAAGGCACAGAGTGGAATTTTAGTAGAAGCATTGAGACGTTTTTTTAAAAATTTTATTTATTTTTAAACCCGGCAGTTAAAAAGCAGGTACCTGTGGGTGTAGAGCCAATTATTCATATAGTATCAGTATTGCCAGAGCTTGCTTAAATTTAATTTAAATATAAATGGTCTACATTTACAACACTTGCTTGGGGAATAATCCCAGCCTCTTTCAGTCCTTTGCCTTTAAATTATTGACTGTCATGCTTAGCCCTCAAGTGAAGGAATAAAGCTGTTAAAGGAATGCATTTGCATGCCAATGGTCTGAGACCACATCAAACCCAGCTCAGCTGATTATTCCTAATATTTGTCTGATTTCATATTTGTTACACTGTGCTTTGGGAGAGCCCTGCTGTTGGGCTTCAACACGTCCCGGGGGAAGGCTCTCCACACTCAGAGACCACCTCAGGGCAGGAGGCAGCAAACCAGGGAGCACCTGCACGAGCTTTTTGCAATATAATCCAGCAAGTATCATCTCATAGCCTCGGGGACAGGGAAGGGAATCAATGCAGGCAAAGCAAAGCCTTTTCAGTGTGTTGTCAACACTCTGTCGGCTGTTTCTTGCACTCCCTGTCCTCTGTAAATGACAAGGGAACTGGTGAGGGGTTGGGTTTTTTGGGTTTTTTGGATTTTTTGGGTTTCAGCCTTGCTGCAGCTCGTGTGAGCAAACACACGCACACAGCACCATGCGAGGGGTGTCAGCAGTGGGCTCCTTCATCTCAGCCATGCCTCATTTCTTAGGGTAAATAATAAACACGTCTGGTGAGACTCCAAAGAGCTCCTGGGATTAGCTGTAGTCTCTGCTGGGAAACCAATTACTCTCAAGCTCCAGTGCTCTTTCAGATTGCGACACTTGCTAAATTGGGTTCAGGGAGCGCTGGGTGGACAAAAAGGTGCGTGTTTTTGTTATTCTATATCTGAGCGTTCCTGTGTGTGCTCAGACAAAGAGGGGAGGATGGAAAAAAGCCATTTCCCTCCCAACACCAGCCTCCATCTCCGAGCGACATCAGAGAAAAGAGAAAGAGACGCAGGGACAAGAGGAGATTTGAGATGAGTTTTGCTCGTCGCCGCAGGATGGAAACACGAACGGCTGCCTTTGATTAATGTATGCCCAAGGTCACACATGCAACTGTAACAGTCAATAGCAATCAGATTAGTGTAATGTATTATTCAGTGTTTATGAGGGTGAATTTGTATAGCGCCCGTGAGGCAGCTTTGATCCCCTTGAAATGTTTCCTGAATGCCATTTGGGAATGCCACCGAGCCCGTGTGGCATCTCCAGCTCACGTTCCTCCTGTCAGCAGTGCATAATTACCCACCTCTGCTGCTCCCGCGTGGACACACATTTGGATTTAATTGGTCTGCAATTGGTTACCAGCCCGACTTTTTTTTTTGCCCCTAGGCGTTTAGGGAAGTAGGGGAAATAATGAAAAATAATGCATTTAATCGAAGGTCCCAAGTGCTTTAGAAAAACTGCTTCATTAAGCCTTGCTATGAATTGGTGATAGCTTTATCCATAGGCAGCCTTGGCCCGTGGGTGAGCAGGCAGTGCCCTGCAGGATGCAGCACCACTCTGTGGGACAGGTAGATAATAGTGCATAATTTACACTTTATTTATCAATCTTGCTCTATAGAGCTTTTAAATAATTTTCAGCTCCCTTCATTTTTTGAAAAGATTTTTCTAAAAAAATTCTACAAATAATTTCTGTGTTGGTTTATTTTTTTTTTCTTTCTCTCAGTTCTTTGCAGAAGGATTGAGGAACTATTCACACATAGGGCATCTCTTTGAAAATGAACAATCCTACACAATGGAAAGGTTTTAGACACAGTCCAGTGCAAGAACTTTTTCATTTTGAAAAAAATACTTGAAAAAAGTCTTGTTAGTGAGCAGTTTGTTGGGGAGTGGGACGCAAGGTTCATTCTGTTTAGTTTTATTGCACTCAGTCCACCACGAGACTGAACCAAATCTGGTGCTGTGGATTCACAGGGAGGGTTTGGCATAGGATGGGCTGCACTCATGGGTCCTTTCTCTGGAGGAGGAACCCAGCATTGCCCTTTAGCCAAAAGTGCTCTCAGATGCACCTGACAGGACAGGATGCAGACAGGAAGGGGAAATTTTGAAAAGAGGAGAAGAGGATATAGAAGGGAGAGCAGGTGTTGTTTCTTACTGAAGGATCTTGCTGGCTCAGTTTGTTAAATTTGGTTGTCAAACCTTTATTTTGTCATTTTGGACTCCAGTAAATAATTTTAAAGTGTGACTCACAAACCTATACTCAAAAACTATCTCAGTCTAACTCCTTGGAGAGAAGTCATTCCACATGGATTGAGCAGAGCCAGGAAGGTGTGAGCTGTGCCACACCAATGTGCAAGGCCCACTTAGTGGAAGCTGTGCTAGGGCTACCTCAGGGTATGATGTCCAGTCTTGCTCAAAATCACTTATGGACCTGGAAAAACAGGTAGAAAGCACAGTAATTAAATCCCACATGATACCTAAATTGGAAGGCTTAGCAAACAACAATGGGGAAACCATTCTGGGAAAAACTCTGATGGACCAAGAGAGAAAAGCAATGGGGTAAGGTACAATGAGATGAAAGCAGTGGATGGATGGGTTGGTAGGTGGGGTTGATTGGTGTTGGTAGGTGGGATACACTCAGCAGGACAATGAGGCAATACAGAAAAACCAAAATATCTGATGTTTCAGAGTATGATTTTGGCAATGCAGAGCAGCTCCAAGTAAATCCACCAGACAGGTAATCCAAAAGAGTTGAGTCTTGGGAGGGAGGAAAGATGTGAGTATTGTCCATAAAAGAGCAGCTGGGCACATGTAGAAAATTGTATTCTGTTATGACCACTTCAACACCAGGAAGAAGCCAACAAACAAAAAGAAAGTTAGAAGGAGAGACAGAGACTTATCTGATAAATAAAAGCTGTATTTTGGCAGCGTTGCTGAGCTAAAATTTAAATGAAGGAGGGAGAATTACTGAGAGCAACAAGTATTTAAGATGTAGATAGGAGAATAACATGTAAATAGAAGAAGAGGCAGGGATTCCTGGTGGCAGCCAGAAAGTGCCCACTGGGGAGGAGAGGAAGATATTGGCTGAACATCAGCATCAGTTCCTTATTATCCGAGCAATTAGTCCTGTGGAATGAGCCCTGGGGAAAAATGCTGGGCGGTTTTAAACTGGTACAGTGTGAGAACTGGGAAACAAACCACAGAGCAGCACACAGCCTTCTGATGGCACAGGGGTTCAAAAAATCCTCCTTTTCCAGGAGCTTTGTTTACAGCTCCTGACAGTTAAATCATCCTGATGTTCAGTATTGCGACTGCCCAAAGGACTATGCTCTTTACCACTTTCATTTTTACACATAGGAGGGCAGCAGTTAATAAGGAAAAGCCTCCCAGAGTGGATGAAGGACCTTTCCTATTAATTCTTGGTAAAAACTGTGAGCAGAAGACTCAACCAGCTTTCACCAAACTTTCTGATACTCTGGGTAGAGGGAACATTTCTGCAGCTCTCTGGTGTCCTGCTGCCATCCCGTGTGGCCCAGACACCCTTGGGATTATTTGTGGAAGGTTGTAGGACAGAGCAAAATATATTTCAGGTGACTCTTTTTTAGTCTTTGGTTAAAATGACATAAAGGTGGTGCCTACTTGCTATGCAGGGTGTAAGATACTCATTGTGAAAAGGGAGAAGGGTTTCTCCAGCTCTCCCTTTTTTGTTCCCTCCCAGGAATTATGACAAACTGAACACTTAAATCAAGCCCTGTGTCCCCTTTCTGCAGGAGGAGACATTAGGTGCTGAAAATGGGGACTTCAAATGGTGATATATTTGTGTGGAAAGAGGCAGCTCCCATTTCCATAGCTGCAGGAGAGAAAAGGGTGGTTAGATATAGGAACAGCTTTTCCTCCAGCCTGAGATGGAACAGAGACAGATAATAAGGTCTTGAAGCTCATGCAAATTTGCTTCTTTTTGAATTTATGCTGCTTTGAAGCAGCTGTGAGCAGTGGGTTGGGCAGGGTGACCTCTAAAGTCTCTTCCAGCCTGGATTTGTCATTGTAATTCTGCACTTTCGTCTCCCAAAGACGTGTATGGCTGCCCAAGGAAGATCAGGACTGCTCCCAGAACATGTCCTGCTGACCATCTCAGGCTGGGGGAAAGGATGTATCTGCTCCTGAGGCTTCCAGACATTTTTAGGGAACTCATTATGTTCTAGATAAATTCACAGCATTTAGCATTCGTCTGCCAGTGCAATCTGTTGAGTTTGGATCAGAAGGAGAATTTGACCAAAATGAAGCTTTGAGTTTCATGAGAACATTCACAAATGAGTGCTGAGGTCTGCCTGCTGATGCAGGGCTCAGACTTGCCAGCACAAACCCTTCCCCAAAGGCTGGATCAGGATGCCCAGTCACAGACTTTGTGCCTTCACCCACACATGAGCCAAAAACCCACGGGAAGTGCCTTGGAGAGGGCAGGGTGTGCCACCAGCCTCTGGCCATCCCCTCCTTCCCTCCGTGTGCCACCTGCTGTCCCCGTCCAGAGCTGCTCCCTCCCCCCAGGACTGGTGCTGCACTAAGTGTCAGAGAGCAGCAGCAGCAGCAAGAAGTGCTCCTGCAATCATTTTATTGCTTACACAATGATTGTACTGCACTGCAGGATAAAAAGGTTCTTTCATATCCAGTGCAGGAGCCAACCTCAATCCCTATTGTACCTTCTCACTCACTTTATTAAGTTTACTTCATTTCTGCTCTGCCTCTGTACCTCTGTGCCCTCTGCTGTGTGTACCAAATCTTATTGACATTTTAATATTAAATTATTATGACAAGAAGATATTCCACTTGCTAAGTAATTTGTTTTATTCGGAGCAAAATTGGAAGCTGCAGAAAAACCATTATGAAAGATTAAGACAATGGAGTGATACTGACTGATACAATATAAATTATTATTTTGTCGGCAGCACACACAAAACCTCTACTAAAATTTTAAGCAATAAAGCCAACAAGTTAGAAAATTAAATTTGGGGGATGAAAATAATATTATGCACACAGGAAAAAAAAATAACATCAGACAGACATTACAGAAAAACACATCCCAGAGAGATGTGCAGAAACCAGAGGGGAAGCAGTGGGTGAGACCCTGGCCTCAACTGGGCCCGTTCAGGGTGGGTTTGTTGGAATTGTCATTGACTTTGGGACACAATTGATTCTTACAGAACCAGATTAATAAGGACAAGGAATTTCTTTAAGTGATTGTTGAAAGGTGTATCCTTATTCTGTCATCTCCCCTTCTCCTTTTGAAGAGGAGATCAGCCCTGATGGAGGAACATGCAGCTCCTGTCCCTTATTTCCCTCTGCCTTCCATCTCCAAAAGCTCTCGAGATGCTCCAAGAACTAAAATAAGCTCATGTCTCCTGCCTTGGGACAATCAAACCTCAAATACTGGAAAGGAGGTGACTTCAAAAGTGACATGTCATGGTTCACAGGCAGCCTGGGGAGTGCAGAAGCTGTCTCTGCTGTCCCTGTGCTCCCTGCTCAGCAAGGGAAGCAGCTGGCAGGGAGCGTGCTCTGGCAGTAAGCAAAGCTCCTGCTTTTTGGAAATGCCTTCCTGCTTCTAGGGTAGACCCAAGCTCACAGGAAATCTGGGAAATAAGGAGCCAGGGAACATGGCTGTTAAAGAAAGGATATTTTTCCATGCAACCTGTGGTCCTGCAGTTGACATTTCAGTTAAGATGTGCCACCTTGATTAAAGAACAATTAACAAAAATATTGCTCCCACCCGGCAATTAACCTCAAAAGCAGTAGAACCGTAATTTAAACAAAATTAACTCATTATTTGTCATCATTTTTTCACAAGTGAGGTTGCTGTTGTTTTTTTTGGACACTCCTGGTTTGAAAGCACCGTGCTTGTTTAGCTTAGATACAATTTCCTTTGTTGGAGGAACCTTGATAACACCCAGGGGGAGCAGAGGTTTTGTATGACTGTGTGAAAAGGTTGTGCACTGCAGGCACAGTCAGGAGTGAAATGCCAGGATCCTTCCCCTCTCTCAGGGGTCTGAGATGGGTAAAACTGGCAAATGCCTCTGACCTTGCACAGAAGCCAAGGATCCACATCTTCCTGGTCTAACTTGGGTTGAGGAAGCTTAAATGCTGTAGGTTTCCAGGGGAGCTGGTGGAGCATGCTGGGGAAGGACAAAAATCAATCACGGAAATCCAGTCAGGCTTGTACTGGAAATCAGAACAAGCTGCAGTGCCCATGTGGGTACCACACAGGCTCGTGTTCCACACCTCCAGAGGCACCTGAGGGTTACCTGTACATCCCTGCTCAAAAAACAGCCTCCAAAAACCTTCCCAGAGGGCACAAGTTAAGGCACACACATTTCTGTGAACCTAATAGATCACGGGGACCAAAATGCTCACACGGCTGCAGTCTGTTCAAGGAAGGTGAGCTGATAGCAGAGCCATGACCTGACTCTTGGCTCTGCTGGGATTTATTTTTTCAGATGATTGCAGCAGCTCTGTGACTACAGGTCAGTGTATAAGCAGCTTTATCCTCTACTAGCTGGATTTGTCCATAAACTCACTGTAGATTAGAAATGAGCCCTCGCTACTCACACTCACTAGCTGGAGGTTTGTTTATTCAAAACCAGTGGCAATATTCCTACTGCAAATCTAAGAAATGTGGGGCTCTGCAGAATTTTTGGATGTCTGGAGTGTTTTGTCTCATGGTTTACTTGGTAGCAAGAGAAAAGTAACTATTCTTAGGGAAGTAATAAATTCTTTAGTTAGGAAAGAGAAGCTGCTGCAAAGCTGGACTTGTGGCCAGCATCTTGTCTTTTGTTATGAGGGTGGGCAGGCCCTGGCACAGAGAAGCTGTGGCTGCCCCTGGATCCCTGGCAGTGCCCAAGGCCAGGTTGGACATTGGGGCTTGGAGCAGCCTGGGACAGTGGAAGGTGTCCCTGCCCATGGCAGGGGTGGGATTGGGTGAATTTTAAGGTCCCTTCCAACCCAAACCATTCTGTGATTTTATGATTCTTAAGGCAGCTCTTCAGAATTCACAGTGCAAGATTTTAACTTCCTTTATGTCAAGACACCAGAAAGGAGGCTGTGGATGGAGGATTCAGTTCCCAGAACAATCCCCATTCCTGGGAGCAGCACTTGGTGTCACTTTCCTCTAGGCAATAAAAACTGCCCAACATCTGGAGCCAGCTCCTTCCACCTCTGCTTCTCGAGAACAGCAGGGGTTGCATCAGTGGTAATGTGACATTTTCACCCTGAGCCAATTTAGCATTTTGTCCTTCTTTCCTCTGGGCAGCCTGGAGTGGTCATGCTCTCCCTTCCTTTACTGTTTAGGCAGAAGGAGAAAAGGCAAAGTCGTGATTTGTTGGGAAATATAAATTACAGCAGCTTCAAAACAGGGGAAGAATTTGGTTCATGGTCCTGTTGTACATCATATGAGACTCTGAGCATGTGAGGGATTTGACTGACATTTGGGAAAAAAAAAGATTCATTAACCAACTGGAAAGTTGATGTATGTCTTGAAGGTTTTTCCAAAATTCCTATTATAAGGACAACATTCTCGTGTACTAGACATGGAGTCCCTAGACACTTAACAGATGGAATTAGATCACAGTCTGTTTTTAATCTTTGGATGATGACCTCAATTGCAAAGGTACTGCTTCTCATCTTGTCCTGGCACTGATCTGGCTCCTCCTAGCATTTCACACTTGATGCTCAGTGGTACTGAATATAAACTGAAGAGAAAATAGAGAATTAAAAGTGTTGGCTCATTTCTTTAAGGCTCACAGGAACACCATCATTGCCAGTAGGAAACAGCGAGGGAATTCAGGAACCACAGTGTCCATAAAGTATTGTTATCATATTGAAGTCTAACTTTTGTAGGTCTATGATGATCAAGTTTTGAAGATGAAAGATTGGCCTGTAGAAATCACATTATAGAACAGACATTAAATATTAATCTTTGGGTACCAGAGAGATTTTGGATTAAAATTTATGATTTAGAAATATCTCCATGTTCCTTCCTCATAAAAGCACCGATTGTCTTGGTAAATGCTGCTGTTTTTGAGGAGAGAAAACAATCCAGGTGGAGAGCTAAGCCCAACATCTTCATGTAAAACCAGGGATTTTTAGTCAAGTACCAGTGACTGTGGTCATGGCATGTCCACGGGAGGGCAGCAAGGAAACATCATCATCTCCTCTCTGGGTTTTCCACAGAGGTCCCCAAAATCAAGGCTGGGACTGTCCCTGAGTGGGGACAACAAGCTGGGGAGCAGGGAGGGATGCAGAGGAGCTTTCTCTGCTCTTAAGGTGCCCTGAGATGTGTAAAGACACAAAAGCTGTGTAAGTAGGTGATTTCTTGGCTGAGTTTGCAAAGTGGAGCAGAATAATCATCTGGGGTGAAACTGTAATTAAAGGTGTGCCGACGTTCTCCGCGAAGCAGGGTAGAGGAAAAAGCATCACTTTGGGATGGAAGGTTAATTTAAATGCCAAGTTTCCCATCATATTTTGAAATAAAATTGGAATTAATCTGGAGGTTAAATGTCACTTTGCGTGCATGTTAAAAAAAGAGCCCAGCTTGCCACTACCAATGTGTAACTGAACCAGTGTTTTCAGATTGGCTCTCCCCTGCTTTTGGTTCATTTTTGTTATGGCCATTTTCCCCAAGTGAAACCTGAATTAATGGAACTTTTCAGGGCTTTTGTAAACTTTTAATGGATCAGGAGCATGGGAGCACCTGGGAGCACCTGGGAGCCCCATCCCAACCCCAGCCCCGGTGGGTTTCTCTCTCAAAGCCTTGCCTGGGTCAGTACCTGCTCATGGCACGATTGTCCCCTGTCCCCTCTGTGAAAAACGAGTTCACTCCTGGTAAAATTTTAAAAGGTTTAAAAAGGGGCTTTATAAAAGGACAACAGGAGACAGAAATAAAGCAAAGAGTTAATAGGGCTGAATGCTTGGCATGGTGCCAGGGGCACACCTTAACTAACAAACCTCTTCTGTTAAATGCCTAAGTCTCACACATATTCATAGATTTCTTTGCATCATTCAAATATTCTTTTTTGGTACCTCTTAGGTTTCAAGTCCCCTCCTCCTCTCTCTGTTTTTTTCTTGTAGGTCTGTTTAAAATTTGATAATCCAATGTGGTCCTGCTGCCCACATCCTCTGCTCATCCTGTGTTCCACATTCGGATCAATAACTTCTTCCTCCCAGAGTCTCAGGCCTGTAGTTGTTATCTTGGCCAGATGGTCCTGGAATGTGGGAACTTCCTTGCTTATCTTTTGCTATCCTGAGTTAGCTACATGAAAAAAAAGGCAGTCTACATATCATGGTATAATCCTAAGAAATCACACCACTATTTCTAAGAAACTCTATCCATTCAACTAAGTTTTCTGACATCACACATGTGACATTCATTTTAATATTTGCGAAAAGCCAATAATACAATAAGCACTTATAACACCTCCCATGGTAGAGACCCCACATGGAGACCTAGACCCCACATGGAGACCTAATTCCATGTGCTGGGAAGGCCCTGCTGCAGGCACAGCCCTGCCAGCTGGCAGCCAGCATCCCTCCTGTGATGAGTGTCAAACTGACCCTGCCAGTCAACAACTGAGGAGAGCTGAAACAGGAGCAGAGGTTTCCAGAAGTGATGTGCTTGGGCTGACAGCAATTAGGCACGAGGGCTGAGTGAAGAGAGATGTTTCATAGGGCTCCAGTACAACTGAAACCATGGGTATATATTTTTTTTTTTTTTCATTTCATATCGATCTCAAAAGCTTCCACCCAGCAAAAGAAAGAAAGAAAAAAAAAAAGACACTGCAGAACAATATATAGAGCCTTATTTTAATTGGACATTAGGAGAGGTTCCTGTGGGCAGCTGGGGGCTTTTGCTGGTTCAGCACTCAGGATGGTATCTCCCAATTACTGCCATTAGCACTGTACTTAAGGGAAACGTTTTATCCTTTCCCAGGGAGGTTGAGCACCTGGAGGTGTCAGCGTGGATGAGTGAGGCTGCAGACCTGCAATTTGCTCTCCTCTGCTGTAAGTGCCCTTGTACCTGCTTTTAACCTTTCATAATGCAATGTAGCTCACTTATTTATTTATTTATTTATTTTTAAGCTGTTGAGTAAAATGCCTGAAATTCTTTCACAGAAAACCATGGCATTAGAGATTCTTTGCTGAGGAGGTGGGCAGGCCCTGGCACAGGGTGCCCAGAGAAGCTGTGGCTGCCCCTGGATCCCTGGAATTGTCCAAGGCCAGGCTGAATGGGGCTTGGAGCAGCCTGGGACAGTGGAAGGTGTCCCTGCCCATGGCAGGGGGAATAAGAGTGGAACTAGCTGAATTTTAAGGTCCCTTCCAACCCAAACCATTCTGGGATCCTGTGGTTCTGTGTGCAGGCAGACTCTTAAGTTACTATGGAGAAGACAGCAGCTGTAAATTCACAGCCACTGGAGCTGCCGTGGTGGCTGCACTACTGAGAGCCAGCAGGCTCAAGAGTCATTTCCATAGGCAATTTCTGGCTACTTGCATGCAGGAGTTTTGCTGGTTTATTGATTTACCCGTTTCTTCCAGGCAGATTCATTCCAATACCAGAAATCCACTTTGTCACGTTACAACTTTCCCTTTGGAAATGATTTGTGACAGGGGCACTACAAAAGAATGTATTGGCTGCAGTGTTATAAAGTTATAGAATGGCTTGGGTTTGAAGGGACCTTAAAGCTCCTCTCATTCCCATCCCCTGCCATGGGCAGGGACACCTCACCCTAAACCAGTTTGCCTAGTGCCCCACCTTCCCTGGCCTTGAACACTGCCTGGGAAACATCTATTTAAAAATCTGTATTTTTTCACCACCCAAGGCTTAGGGAGATGATTTTTCATTCATCCTTTCCCTGCTGGGTGGAAGTGCTGCGATACTGGAGATGTCTTACATTATGCACAGACTTGAGGAAAGCAAGATGTATATTTTCCTGGTAACTTCACTCTTTTTCTTGGTTTTTGGGGCTGTTCCAGTGCAGAGTAACTCTCCCCAGATTTGTTTCCAGGACGCAGGCTGCTCCAGATGAAGTTTGGAGCGCGCTGTATGGAATTTCTGCTGCCAGGTTATGCTGTGCAGAGCCGCAGAGATTTTGTTTATCGTGTGCTTTCTTTACCAAAATACCCAAGACCGTGTTTTTCTCACTCCTCTCCTGAAGACATCACAGAGTGATAGATGATTGTCATTTTGCATAGCTGATTGCTACCCCAGGGCCTCAAGTGATTGCTCGAGCTTTCTGGAGAGCTCTGCCACGCACGGCTGCCTGGGCGAGCACAGCGACACGTCTCAGAGGAAAGTTGAATATGACAGAGGAGAAAGTGCTCCCAAAGTCCTTCCAGGAAGGACATGAGGATGTAGGAAGTAAAAAAATTCTTTTTTTTTTCCTCTGAGTTTCCCCGACACCCAGGAATGGGCAGGGCAGGCTTTGGCTGGGAGAGGAGTTCACAGGGGAGGGAGCTCTTTCTGCTGTCAAATGTTCTACAGACAGTTGCCAACTTGGTGCTAATTATATAGCGTTCACCTAGCACCAGGGCCAAGAGCTATCCAAGGAGACTTTTTATCCTGTTGTTCAGCTTTAATTGACTGTGCCTAACTGAAATTTGCCTTTGGAAGTCTCTCCATACTTCCAGTATCTTGGAAACAGAACCTTTTCAAGGGAGAAGCCTAATAATGTATCTTCCTTTTCCCAGCCAGAACTTTGTTTAACAGACAAAAATTATTAAAATCCAAGTTCCAAGTAATTACAATCAGTCAAGATGTGGAAGCTCTTCCAACACTAAGTTTTGTGTGTCTTTTTGCTTTTGCACCAAGTCCCTCTGTTCTGTCTCCAGACTTCAAAGATTTAAGCAATCAAGTTGCCTGTTTTCCCTCAGTTCTCTGTGTTTTAGCCATCAATAAGTCTGGATCATGTTTTCCAAGCAAGTGTTTCCAAGCATATAAATATATATAATTTTAATTATGGAGAGAAAAGGGCTGAGTTGCTTAAGGAAAAGGAATGGAAGCAATCCATCCTGTGTGTCCAACAGAGGTTGACATGGCCCATGCTCATGGAGTCTTGGACAAATCTTGATGTTCCTTTACAACTTCTCTTGTTCTGCTTTTAGTTTTCACTTAGAGCTGAAAGCAGGTGTCAGGAGAGAACAGGAACCTCTTACACTTGGAGTTTGTAAGGATCTATTCCTGTCAGAAATGTATCTCCTCTTCCTTCCCTTCCACTGACAGCATTCCTCATGCTTGTGGAGGAATAAATCCCTTCTGGTTCTCATCCTTACTTTCAGATCATTTCAGCTCTGCTGGAACTTTTCTGCTGCTCCAGTCTTCCATTTGGGATATTTTCCTTAATTTCTCTTCACACCTGGTAATGTGCAGTATTCAATAATCTCTCAGGGTCCTACGCAGTTGGAACATATTGTCTGTAGGCACTGTCACACTTGTGACTGCTTCTGTTTAAAGGAGCATTAATTTCCTCAGCAGGTCATGCTCCAAATCCCCATTTCTGAGAACGTTTCTTAGTTACAGTCCCCAGGGCTGTACTTACCCCCTTTAATAATTGTCTGCCTCCATTTTTATGTTGGGGATTTCTTTTTAAGGCTCTTCTGGGGGGAACAAAAATGCTGTAATATTCTTTAGTCTTGGGGTCATTTCAGATCAGGTACAAGTTTTGTAGGCACCAAACTTGTGCCTTATCACTCCATCCATAGAAATCCGCTGAGGCATGGGAATAGCTCAGTCTGTCCTACAGAGGTCAGCTGAATGTCCTACAAAACTCTGTGTGATGCTTCCAGGAGGAGCTGGGCAGATGTTGGCCCTGGGGTGGCAACGCTGCCCAAGCTCCATGGCATTAATCCCCTCTGGGCTGCCTTGGTGCAGGGGAGCTGCAGCTGCAGCCTCAGCAGCTTCCCTGGGCTGTGCTGGGATTCCCATGATGTATCCCAGACACTGGATTTATGATGTATCCCATTTTTAGTCACTAAAAAGCACAGGTACACCTGTTACAAACAATACTTGCTTGTATACCTTGTAATAGCAATGCACAAAATGCTATTGTTCAGCTTAAAACTTCAGTATCTTTGCTAAGCACGTTTTCTGCAGCTTCAAGACTTCTCTGAGCCAAACCTAGACACACTAACCCTTGTTTTAATGTCCTTTCTGTCTAGATAATTGTATTTTCTTCTACCTTCTGGCTTTTGCAGCTGCAGCTGAACCTCAAATTTTTGCCTTACTTCTGAAACCTGCTTTTCTCACTCAATCTGCAATCCTTCTCACCTTTTGCATTTCCCCCACATGACAAGAGGTGAGAGGTGCTGGTCACCCCTTGGCAGCTCTGGGGCACAGATCCCTGCCCACTGCAGCTTCCAGGGAGGGACAAGCTTGGCTTTGCTCCCTGAAACCTCCCCATGGAGCAGGAACCAGCGCAGGGCACTGCTGTGGATGCAGCTGTGCCAAGGCATCAGGTCTGAGATCCTGGATGTAAATGGTGTTATGGTCTGAAACCCAACTTACTTGCACCATAACCTCAACACCTGTGTGCTGGGAGTGAGCAGAGGGTGCCACAGGGCTGGTGAATCCAGGTACAGGCTGTGAGGGAGCTCATAGAGTCACAGAATCACTGAATGGTTTGGGTTGAAAGGGACCTTAAAGTCATCCAGTTCCTCTTCCTGCCACGGGCAGGGACACCTCCCACTGTCCCAGGTTGCTCCAAGCCCTGTCCAGCCTGGCCCTGGACACTTCCAGGGATGGAGACAAACTGCTCATTCCATTTCAGCTGCCTTCTTTGTGTCTTTAACAAAGCTTCATCCTTGGAAATAGCCTGGTTCCACACAGAGTTTTATCCAGCAGAGCTGGAGAGCCAGACAGTCTCTTGCTTTGCTCTTCAGGAGCTTGGGAGTAATAGAATGAGTCATCAGCTGGGAGCTCAAAATTATGATGTGTGGCACTGCTTGTGAAAACCTAAAGAGATTAATATTAAAAAAAAAAAAAAGGATCCAGTTCACTCAGTGCTGTAATGAAGAGGTATTATACACACCAGGCACCTGTGTGAAGGTATCCCTGTAACAATCTATTACCATTTGAATGCAGACAGATTAAATACACACTAGAAACTCAGCACTGGGGAATTTATACTGTTTTCTCCAGGACTGCACCATGAGAGGAAAAGAAGTAGCAAGGAGAAGAAAAAAAACAACCCAAAATACTTAAAGGGATATTGCTGCCCTATATTTTGTGTCTCCTGGCTGCTCTCAGCACTAGGGATTTTGGTGTAAAAACAAAATACTTATGCCAGTAGGAGCTGGGTCCACAGTCTTCCTTGCACATGCAGGGACTGGTTCTAATAATCCTTAATAGAGATGCTCCCAAAAGAATTTTCAAAGTCTCAGCTTTCCAAAATCCTTATCCATGTCACTGATGGTCATGTTTTGTTGGAAATAGCACTCAGAAGGGACTTCTGTAAGAAATAAATTGCTGCCAGACTCCAAGAAACCAATACTTCACACACAAAGTCATCTTACTACACACTTTCAAGCCAGTACTTCCCTTGTATTTTCCTTCCCATCATTGCTGATAAATAAAATAATGTTACTTTTATCTGCTGCCTTTGTGAAGTGCTGCACATGTTATTTGTGCAAGGAGAATGCCAATGAACTCATTCTTTTTCCCTTTACTTACACGAGAATACAGCCCAATTTCTCAGCAGAGGCAGCATCAGATTTCCAGTTGCTAGATGAGTCAAACCAGATTAATTTTTTTAATTTTTAACTTGAAATTTAGCAGTGCTGAGTTTTCTAACAACAAAGCTTTTGTGGTAGACCAACGACCTAAGGAAGTGCTGCCATTCCCCAGGCCCCCTGCAGATCCCCCACTACCACCCCACATATGGATTTACCAGAGCATCCTGCAGTTCAAAATAGGTTTTATTGGTGGCCCTTTATGTTCTACTCTTGTTGATGATGTGCCTGACCCACCAGAAGTGTTTCAAAGGAAGCTCTCAGTGTCTTTAATGTGCTTGCCCCATTTGATGCCCCTTTGCCGAATTATAGAGGTGTGGTCTTTGAAGCACAAAAAAAACGTTGCCACATCTCTGTGTTTTCTTCCTTAGAGACTGTGGATGTCAGTCCAAGCTGAACTGTGGCAGTAGGTGAGGCATAGCTGTGGGATCACAGCCATTTCTTGGCCCTTCATACACCTGTATTTTCTTTTGTACCCCCGTGTCCTGAGTTCCCTTTGCACAGCAGAGTTTTATCAGGATATCCCCAAGCTCTCCCACAGAATTTGATTTGTTGTTTTATTTTCATCAAGAAAGATGGGTGGGTGAGGAGGGAGGATGTCGATTTTTCCCTGCATTAAAGCCAGCAAAGAAAAGAAGAAAAGATCTGAAACCTAAGGAAATTGCACCACTAATCATATTTTCGTAAGCCGTCCTCTGTAGCATTACAGTCACAGAGCATATTTATAATTTGGTTTATATGAGCAACAGTTTAAGTTAAGGGAAATTGGTTTCCTTTTCAAAATGTCATGTTTCTCATTTCCTCACCGAATCTTGGGCTGCTCTGAGCTCATATCAGACTTTAAATCATTCAAAACCACACTCCATAATTAAAACACCATAAATTCTCATTAATCAATTTAGCAGGTTTGATTTGTCCTAAAACACATTAAAATCAAGCTGAAAGCTCACTGAAATTCCAGGTAGCACATACACAAGGGCAAGGGAAAGGAAAGATAAATCCACCACTACAGAAAGGCTGCACAGGGGTGGGGTTGGACTTGTGTTTTTTTATGCTCTGTCCTGACCAATCCTGGAATAAAGGTTTTCAGTTTTCAACCTTGTGGGGTTTGTTTTGCTTTGGAATGGAGCTTTTCTTTCTGGAATATTTAATGTTTTCTGTAGCACTCACGGTATCTGAGCACTCTCTTTACTTCTCCATGGACCATATTTTATCCCCTGTTCCAATCAAAACCTGTGTTTTGTTGGGTGAGGGGTCTGGCATTCTTTGTTGGGTGGAAATGGATTCAGTTCTGCCACAGTTTATGATGTGAAATAGATGTTTTGGACATTTCCCTCCATGAGAGTCAGAAACAAATCACTGATTAACACAAGAGTCTTGCACGGTCTTTTGACATTTGGTCTGGGGTTTGGACTTGTCCCGTTAGTAATTATAAGAATGTGATAAAATCACAGCATTTGAGAAGACAAGGAGACAAAATCTGTTGCTTCATAGATGAAAGATTCCGAGTTTCACAATGCAGTGTTGGTCAGCTGTCCTTTCCTTAAGCCTGCTTTGAGTGAAAATGAAAATAGGTGGGTTTGCAGCATTATAGAATTCTATGCTGAGGCTATATCCAACTACTGGTAATGGTATTTAGATTTATTCAACCTGAGTAGCTGCCTTCAGATCTCCATAAGTGTTAGAGTAGGGGAAAATAAATTAAAATTAAACCAAAGAGAAATGAAATAGGAAACAAGTGACCCCTGGGCCCCAGGAATAGGTTTGCTCGCTGCAGTCCTGGTGGCAGAGGCAGCTACAGTAACAAAGTGGTTGCATAAGGAACAGCAAATAAAGGTGCCACCCTAGAGGGAACAAATATTAATATTTCAGAAAGGATATCTCCAGAAAAAAAAATTATATTGGGGCTTTTTTGTTGAGAGTTTTCATGCCTGTTGTTAGTGCAGGTAGAGCCAAAGCCAATAATTACACCTTACGAAAAAGATTTAATGCTTTTGCTGGAAATTTAACTTCAAGAAAATGTGGCGAGGGAGCAGCAGATGGGTGAGGGTGAGCACCATTAATGCAACACTTCAGGGAAAAGAAAAACGAAGTTTTCTTGGAAAGGCAGGGAGATCAGAGTCCTTATATGTTTCTATTAAATGGTGATAAAGCCCTGCTCTCCCAGGTTGTGGGATGCTGGCAGGCTCCTTGCTTATAGATTTCCCTTCTCCTGCCAGGACTCGGCTGGATGAGAGCCCAGCAGTGCATTCTGTTAAGGAGCTTATTCATACAATTAAGTTTAATTGTCAGCACTTTTGATACTTCAAACTGAAATGAAACCTGGCTCCATTTCTGCAGCTTAGATTCACCTGCAGCCTGGGAGAACTGTGATGGTATTAAAATTAGAGCTGTGTATTGCTAAAACACCAGCAGGGATACATTCTGCACAAACAGGTTCCTTCCTCCCAGGCCTGGGGAATGGAGCAGCAGGTCCCCAACAGACTCTATTTATTTGTCTTAAGAAATAGTTTTTCAGGGACTGGAGCATAGGGAGGGTGTCTTTCCTGCTGTTGTTGGCTGTGTAGACCTTGGTCCTGCCTCAGCTCTGTGAGATTCAGGACAGGTGTGGTGGTGACTTGTTGGTGAGTTTTTGAGAAATTTCAGAGAAAAGCTGGAGAAATGCAAGTTGTTTTTAACTTGTCCTGAAATCCATTGCTAAGGGGAGTTCTGTAGCTTCTCAGGAGAAAGCTTTGATGAAAGAATGTAAATAAGAGAAATGTTTATGGTAAGGTGATTGCTTTGACCAATGGAAGTTCTCCTCTCTGTTCTTGTTGTGGATTCTTGGCTAGGACACAGTCAGACACACACACACACACAGATGATCTCTCCAACCTAACGTGGCTGGAGGGAGAAAGATTTGTTCTGTTTTCTTGTTATTAATAAATAAACCTTCTGAGAAAATCCATGGACATGAGTGGTTTGTGGAAAGGCCCTGGGGAACCAGGGCTGCCTCCTTTCTACAGGACAGGTTTTTGAAAGACAGACATACAGACCATATTTCATGTTTTCCTTAGGCTGAAGTAAGTGACATTTTGCCATTATCACCAGACTCATACACAATGTGCTCATGAGCCTGAACCTCAGTGTTGCCCCCAGTACTAGAACAGAGAATCTGAGGAATGCCCTGCTTTTGGTGTTGCTTCCTCTGACACTCAAACTTCCTGACCTCTGACTCAAGAATTTCTGTGCTTTGCTTCTCTTTCATCCCTGGAAGTGTTCCAGGCCAGGTTGGATAGGGCTTGGAGAAACCTGGGATGGTGGAAGGTGTCCCTCCCCATGGCAGGGGTGTGAAACAAGGTGATCTTTAAAGTCCTTTTCAACCCAAACCATTTTGGGATTCTGTGTTTCTGTGATTCAGTTTAAATCAGGATCACAGCAAATCAACATCTGTGGTTCTCCAGTGTCAGTTTTTGGTTCAGGAATCTTGCTTGTGCACATTCTGAGCTGTCTGGGATGAGGATTTTACACAGTTAAAACCAGTCCTGGCTCCCACAACAAAACAGGCGTGGAGACACCATCTAAGCTTTCCTTTCATGGAAGCATCAGGGAATTCATCATCTGTCCTGGCCTGGGTCTTAGGGTGAGGTTGTGACCATGACTGAGCTGGAGGATAAAAGCTGAGTTAGATGTTCTTTATTTGAACATTGATTTGAAGCAAAATGCACTCTCTGTACATGGGTGCCCAGCCCCCAGGCTGGAGACAAGGATGGTGAGAGGCACAGAAGAGGGACAGAGGGTTTGTCAGCCTCGTGACTGGGGTGCTCTCATAAAAAGCAGGATTATTTGGGTAAAATTGCTGCCTTAATTTGGAGCAGTGGAGGATTTAAACCTGAAATTCTGTAATTTTGGATGAGATTTTTAAAACTATATATGTGTATATAAGACCAGAAGAGTTGCACTTTCCCTACTGCCTCATAAATGGTGACAAGGTCCTTTTCTAGCTCCACCACTCTCCTTCTATTTATCCTTCACCTTTTAAAGTACCCAAAATCAAAACAATGCATTTTGCTTCGTTTAAATCCGTTTCACATATTCATACAAATTGCTTTAAATGCTGTTTCCAGGTGATCTTAATGGACTGTTCCCTTTCCCCCAGATCTCTCATTATAATCAGCCATCATTTACTTGTGCTTTACTCAACATAAACAGAAATACTTCAAGGAGCAGGAGTATAGTGCACAGCCCAAGCCACGTTTCTGTGACATGAGCAGTGATTGGCAGAAGCAGGACAGCCACAACTAATTACATTCTGCAATTCATGGAAGTCGTGACATTACTTAATCAGCTGCTGCCACAAACACCAAAACATTTGTCCTCCTTTAGAAACCAAATCACATGAGCAAGACAATTTCATCTGAGCTTTACCTGTCCATTACAGTGCTGCTGGATCATTAGACAGAGTAATTAAACATCAAGCAGAAATAATTATTATAATTATAGGATGTTTGAGATTTCATGTGCTTTCATGAAATATGAGTTACATAAACTAATTCTTTTTGTAAGGTCCTCTCATAATAGCAGGGAATGTCCAAACAGCTCCAGTCTTTGCCTGCTGATTTTGGCAGCATTATTGGGCCAACCTTATAGTAGCTATTAAAAACTCAAAAATTACCAACTATTATGATACCAGGATAGCCAAATGGCCTCTGTGTAGTCAGAAAATAGGAAATTACCACAGTAATTGTACTGGTTCGTTCTGTTCCTGCTCTCAGAGTGAGGAACTCTGGGAACAGTCTGGTATTTTCTCTACAGCACTGATTACAACAGAAAATGTTCAGTTCCTGATGGCAACAGCCACTGCTGGTTTTTGGGTTTTTTAAATTTTATTTTATAATTTGTTTACAGCTGGATTTTGGTGCTGTGATGACTTTGCAGGGTGCAGAGCTAATCCAACACCCAAGCCCTGCAGCATCCTCTCCTCTGCCTCCTCA
The DNA here is from genome assembly GCA_013400515.1 of Erpornis zantholeuca. NCBI lineage: Eukaryota > Metazoa > Chordata > Aves > Passeriformes > Timaliidae > Erpornis > Erpornis zantholeuca. Next base: position 234,508 of record VZTN01027120.1, on the reverse strand, counting down.
GGAGTGGTTTGGTCTCAGATTCTACCTGAGCTGTGCTCACTCCAGGATCTTTCCCAGCAGGGCTGAGGAAAAGCAGCATGACTGAAATATTCCACGGTGAAATACTCACTCCTGGTGAAGTTGTTGAGAGAAGTGACTGGCTCCCAGTGCAGAGCAGGGCAGCTTCCCGAGGGACACTAACGAGCTTCTGCAGCTAATCATGAGATTGCTCTGACATGTGCACAGAAAAACACAGATTTTGCCAAAAGACTGCATCAGGTCTGGGCACTCACACTTACGCTTGTTGCTTGCCTCTCTATTTACCTCATCCGCCAGGTGACAATGTGCTGGACAAGGCATCACATTTGCAGAGCCCTGCCCTGTGAAGGCACTGCTCATGCAATAGCAAAGGGTTTGTGTAGTGAGAAAAAGTGGAAGAAATGACACGAATATCAAAAGCACCATTATAATGCCATCTTCTAATTGAATTTCTCCAGAAAAGAGAAGGTGTCAGACTAGTGGGGATCCAAGGCAATATAAAGGATAGAAATGAAGCAGAGAGGTTTTATTTATGCAAAAAGTTTAAAATAGGTTTTAAACTGGGCTGAGTCTTGGCTAAACAAATGCTGCAGACCTACACCCAGAGCACTTGTAAACAGAGTATTTCTTTTAAACACCCCTCCATCAATTTGTGGCTGGAAAATACTTTACATGCAGGGTACAGGGAGAAGGACACAGGCTTGAAAAAAAAATGGGTGAAAACTACCACCAGCAACAGGGCAAAGTGACTTTATAGTGCTTAATTTCTCCTAGACACGTTAGCAGCAAACATCCCCAAACTCAGCAGGATTTGCTGCCCGATTTAGGAGCAGAGCAGAGCTCTGGGGTAGGTGTGGAAGTGTCTCCCTGTGAGCCTTGGCAAGGTGGGCAGGGTTGGGCACCCCTGGGCACGGAGGAGCTTCTCTTTTCCTTCTTCCCCCCGACCCACGAGCCTGGATACCCGGAATGCATTTTGAGTTTGAGCAAGCCTTCCTCTGCTTTCCCTTTGTGCTTTTTCGTGACCCAAACCCGGACCAGCCATGGCCACCCCACCGAGCTGCTCCAGCCAGGGTTTGCTCCAGCCGGGGTTTGCTCCAGCTGCCCTTTCAAATGGAAATAAGCACGGAGTGCCCTGTGAATACAGACTTCTTGAAAGGGTCCCAGGATTACATTAAAGCGGCCGATTTGGGCACAGAAGATCAAAAGGAAAGTCACAGCCAAAGTTTACCCAGGTTTCCAGGGAGCGACCTAATAAAGAGGAATGAATAATACCCAACGAGAGGCTACGACTTCTATTAATTCATTTGTTTACTCGGCTCCCAGAGAAGCTCCTGCCACATTATCCTGCAAAGGAGGCTCAGGTGGCTTTTTATTTGCTTATTTAAACGCCTTCCCCACCCTGCGCCGAGTCCCGGTGGGTTGTGAATATGCTGGGTTGATTGTTACTCTTATTCCCTTGAATGTTTGAGTTTATTCAGTTCTCCGTGGGATTATCAGGCAAGGAAGAAGATAACAAAGAGATCCATTGTCTACAGGTAGGAGAATAGACACATTTAAAATGAGTCCAGCATCTCCACAAAAGTATTTAGCTCTGGCTAAATGTATTCCTTCTCCTCATGTAATGAAACAGGAATTAGAAATCATCATTGAGAAACCAAATTAATGCAACAAGTTACTGTTAATGCATAAACTCAGCAATCTGTTTGTCTTGTGTTTCCCCTATTCAGTTTCAAATGCACATAATTAATTATTGTATTTAATCTCCGTTCTCCCTCCAGTCTGCAGCATCAAACCAGCACTTGATGGTGTCAAAGCTCATGTCAACCTGAGAAAAAAAATATGGGATCTTGTACTGTTTCTAGGACTCTTTGGTATAGCAATTAAGATGTAAATGGGAAGAAATTAATTGATATAAGTAAGTTATTACCATCACCATCGATTAAGTATAATCAAAATCAGTGTCTACATGAGCTATTGATTGCCACTTGCTTTGGTAAGTGCAATTGTATCATGAATTGTCTGTGCATGGCTGAGCCTTTCATTGTTGTAAATATCCAACTGAAGCAAGAGATTAAATTCTGTACAAGCTCTAGGGCGCCAGCAATAAGTGTGAAACCTTTGCTTTCATTTGTTGCCGTGAAGATTTAAATAGATTATGAAGGAATATTTTTCAGTTCCCTCAACTGGATTACAGGTCTTGTCACATTTGTGTAAGGATAACAATCTCTAGACTATGAGGCAGATTTATAACCAGATCAAAACCAGTCTGCATTCTCTCAGGTCATATCTGGCACTGTCCACCAGCCTGGGCTGCTGCAGAAGAAGCCAATTCTGCAAAACAGATGGGCAGTGGCATATGCAAAATTTAACTTGCATAAATTCTCCAATTTGACCACAGGATTTTTCCAATATCTAATACAGTAAGGATTTCGGTCCCAGTAAATTTGGAAGTGCTTCAAGTGCAAAATCACTGCATTTCATTGTTGCTTATGGCATATTCTGGCAGCTGTGATTGGTATTGAGCATTTTCAGTCATGTTACTTGAAAATCTGACTCCATGCCTCATCTGGGGTATTAATGCTATAAGGAAAACAAAGACCTGATTGTGCTGATTCACCCCTTTGGAGGCAATACCAAGAATTATGATATAAATAGCAAAATACAGTAAGTGATCACAATGGTTGATTAGAAAAGTTACCTAATTACACCTTTTTTTAACTTGTTATTGAAAATCTGCTTCTGCTTTTCTCACTTTGCACACAGTGTGGGGCCTTGCTTTATTTTTCCTTTGCAAACTCCCTGCAGAGCAGGAGAAGAGGTGGGGGCTGGCAGTCTTGGGTGGCTTTTCAGTATCAGACTATAATCTGGAATTATTTCAGTGTGACCAAAGGCTCCATAGCTCTGTGGCAGAGCTGCTCCACTTCACCCAACCACTGAGTCACATTCTGCAGTGAGGAAATTAGGACCAAATATCAGGACTCCAGACAGGTAGCATCACTCTCAGATGGCTTATTAGGCACACTAATAGATAATTTTGGAACCTTTTATCTTCAGTATTGGTTTTCAAATGACAGCTGGAGCTCACTGGAGAGGCAAGGCGAGGAAATCTGCCCAGCTACTGTGGGTGCTGCCTGCTCTGTGCACAGGAGATGTCATTCTGCAGCTCCACCACTGCTCAATCCTCCTGCATAATTTTAATTAAACAAACTTTAGTTATTTATTTTCCTTCATGATGTTGCTCTTATCCATAACTAGTACCAGAGCTGCAATCAGTTAAGATGGAAGGGGTTGGACACTTGCTCTTAAGTTTTTTAGGGTGCTGGTTCCTGTCAATCCAAGCTGGACTGAGCTTCACAAGCAAAGAACAAATGTAGGTTGTCTGAGAAGGGTTTCCAAAGCTGTTTCTTCACCCTCATCAGCAAATTTAGAAAGAAATTTGAACCAAATGTGCTCAGCTCTGGGAGTTGCCATGGTTGCAACACAGACGATCTAAATGTGGGAGATTATATAATCAGACAGAATGACTATTTATACAAAGAGTTTAATTTAAACAAAAAAGGGAGAGAAAAGCAAATGTGCTGTACAATACCTGACTTTGTCCCTACGGCAGGGCTGCAGGACCACCAAATGTGTTAAATCCCAGGGCTCCCCTTCCTGGCAAGGTGTTTGTAAAATACACTAAATCCAAAACAAAACCAAGAAAAGCATGAAGTAAAAAGTAGTGTTGATTAGAGTGATGCATCCAGGCCAGAAGGAAGCTATTTGTTATACCTGGTTCAATGGCAGTACCTTCTTTATGGAAAGTATGTAAACTTTTAAAGCATGGCACTGTGGAGCTCCTCCTTTGGAAGGATTATCCTGTGTAATACTATCACAGGCACTGATTTATCTTCCCTTGAAGTGATTCAACACATGGGAGCAGATTCTGTGGCTCATAAGATGTTCCCTATACATGGACATATCATTCTCTCTTGTCCAGCTCTTGCACTGCTCCCTCAAGGCTGCTTCCTTGGATTTCCCTCTCCTGCACCTCCTGGCTTCACCCACAGAGCAGAGACTGGCTGGAGTGAGATTTCACCCCCACAGATCTCCCTTTAAACAAGTCCTGGGGGTTCTGTAAAAATGCTGGAGCTCAGGAGGGATTTCCCCACAAGGTGCTGTTACCTACATGGTGGTGAGGGGCAAGGGAATTATCAACATTAATTATGGGCAATGCAGGCAAAGAGATACAGCCCAGGGTTAACCAGGGTTGTTTTCCTGGAGCTTGGGCTCACCTTTGATGGTTACATATTAGACAGATGTGAGCAGATTGCTTCCATATTTTAGCACTACAGGACAAGTGCTCCCACAAGATCCCCTTTAATGCCCACTAATGGGGAGCTGGAAGGAGCATGTATTTATTAAGCAACTTTTTGGGGTGGGGGAGCTTTCTGCCCAGTGACAGCAAACACTGAAGCAACCAAACTAAGCTGATGCTGCATTCTGGCATCAATCAGCTGAGCCATTAGTCTGAACAGTGGGTGTTTCTCCTCCCTGCCTTTTACTTTCTGTGATGATAAACTTTCCGCGGAAGCAGAGTTCTGCTCAAATGACAATGAGAAATGGGCCAGGAAACTGCAGGGAGCAAGGGCAGAAGAAAATCTCTATTGCAGACACAAAAATGTTAAGGTTGCACAAGTAAATCCAGTTAGAGGAGAGAGATATACAGCAGAACCCATCTGTCCATCAGACCGTGGAGGAAAGCGTAGGTCTTATTTTGTCCTTTACTGATTTTCCATGTTTTTTTTAATTATCTTGCAGCATAACACGGAGATACCAAGACTCTGCAAGGAAAACAAAATTGATATCAGGCAGTTTTGTCTCACAACTTGGGTTGTTGTGGGAGCTGGCTCTTGTGTCACTGCTGAGAGAGATCTCGGATGGTTGCAGAGTGCAGAACACACTCAGACCCTTTGGTAGGACACCCTGCTTTGTTCACTTCAAATCCCATAGTGTGTGTCTCTTGCCATTGTAGGGTTCACCTCTTCTACCTTCCAGAGTAAAAAAAACTCGCAAATGTTGGCCCACTTCTGTGAAATTTTTGATTTTCATTTTAAGAGAGTACAGAGAGGAAGCTCATATTTATAATTCAAGCAGGGAAGGCAGATTCTGCTCTGTGTTTCTAAGCTAAAATCACGGTGTGAGAGAGGCCTTGCAGCAGCCTGAAGCAGGTTCCTGCTGCTCTGCTATAAATCTCAGCAAACAGGGATGCTCCAGCCAGAGCTCTGCTTTTGCACAGGCTGTTGTCACTAGAAAATACGAGGATTTTTCAAAGGTGACTAATGCTGCTCTCTCACACCCTGAGGAGCCACCAGCTCACTGTCTGCAAGGCTTGGTGCAAAGGATGGGACAGGTGAGAGCTGGAGAAGCTTCCCAAGGGAGCAAGGCACAAGCAGCTTCTCGTGGTCAGAGAGCTGGAGGTGTGCAGAACCTGTGTCCAAGTTAAACATCTGCTGATTTCCTCTCCTGTGGAGACTCCTAGCTGAGAGCCTTAAACACTGCTGCTGCAGGCAGACTGCTCTGCCCACCCTCGTGCCACATCCTTCTGGGGAGACAGCGAGGGGTCACAACAAATGTGAGATTTGGTCTTTCAAAGAGGTTATTGGGTGTGGGAAGCATTTCCCATTCACTTCTGGTCTGTTGGGCCTCTTATCTGTCAGTCTGGACACAGGCAAAGGAGAAGGTCCTTGCTGCTGGTGCTCTCTGCTCAAAGTCTGAACAGGGATAGTTTTCTGTTGCTGTATCTCATGCATGTCCTGAAGCACATCTCAGACAGCCCCTGCTTCCTTCAAACCCTGCTTTACAGGAGGGTGACCCTGGTACTGCTCTTCTTCCTTCCAACCTCCCTTGAACAACAGCTGTGGGTCTGGAGAGATTAGGTTAAAGGGCAAACGAGACAGTTTTAAAACTCAGGGCTGCTTATTAACCCTGTCCTGCCTCCTGTTCAGATTCCCATTGGCCCCTCTGACAAGTGGTGGGATGGTCACTGAGGAGGGTTCCCCCCTCTGAGCTTCAGAGGTCCTTATGCATCTTACTGGCCTGAGTGAGCCCTGGCTCCCAAGGGAGGAGTGGATGTTTTTCTGAAGTGATTCATCTCTCTGCTGTGCTAACACTGTGAGAAGCATGCCCTAAAAATACTGATTTCTTTCCCTTGACTTCGAGTGGGGACATTTCCTTTTGGGCAGAGTCCTATCCTTCTGGATCAACAGGTCCCTGAACCTGATGTGTGAGTGTCAGAAATTCACACATTGAGATCCCAGACTCAGTTATATGAAGGTGTGTTTTGTATTAAGCTCTAAGGCAGCATGCCTGGCATTGATTTAATTTCAGACTTTCTTTTTCATTGGGAATCTTCCCTACAAGCTGTCATGTTTATTTTACCACCCCCCAAATCCTATTCACTTACACATGTCTCCTTAGTGGCATTTCTGGGATGACATGGGATTGTACCGAGGTCTTAATAGGTCTTTTTTCATCTAGCCTTTTATCTTTCTAAAGCTCCATGTTATCTGAGAAGTACTTCAGACTGAATCTCACTGTCCTCCCATGTCTTCTAAGTAAAAAGTATGAAATAAGCTTAGTCCAAATCTCTGGAGGAATTTTTTCTGATTGACAAGTCCTTGCAAATATGTCCTGGGACCTGTCTGTTCTGCCTAATAAATCATCATTAACTCTCAGCAGATGAAGAGAGATTCTCTTCATCTGACAGGGTATCAATTCACTTGCCTTAATGTATATAAGGTTTTAGGTCTCTCCCCCAGCGGTCTCCAAGAGAGGCTTTCTGTCAAGTGAAAAAATGGGATTTGGGCAGCAGAACTGGGCTGCCAGGTTTGCCAGTGATGGACGATGCAGGTGGGAATGCAGCTCTATCCTCCTCTGCTTTATTGATCCTCTGGCTCTGGCCAGTGCAGCCAAGTTTCCACAGCTCTAACACCAAGCAGAAAATGAATAAGGGGGAGGTAATGGCATGAAGTCTTAGTCAAAGCCTGGCTGCTCCTGGGGAGAGCTTTTGGGTGGCCATCAGCAGTGTCACCTCTGACATGGGCCAGTGCTTGACCTCACAGGACAGAAAGTTAGCCTGGCACCAACCCAGTGATGGCAATACCACGGGGAAGGGAGTCTTCCATTCCCTTGGTCATCATCTTACGTAGGCACATTGACAAGGAGCTCTTCACAAGCAAATCAAGAAACTAATACATGGCAGGCAAGCTGTGGTTTCAGTGTTCACTGTTGGCCAGAACCTTCCCACACTGGAGTTGAGAGGCTTGCTCTGGTTGGTGAGGTGTGCTCCACCTTATCTGCCCTTCTCTCCTGGAGCTCCTCACTTCTGCTGCCCAAAATTTCAAAGATGAAAAACCACAGCCCCCAGCTCACCACATTGTCTTCCTCTGCCTAAGCCATGATGCTGAAGGAGGCTTTTTTACATGCTAGTAAATTAGAAGTAATCCCCCAAAATGTGCTGGGACCTTATAAAATAATAAAAACCAGAATAGTTACAAAGTGCACAAATTCTTGCTAACATTAAACACAATCCAGATATTTCACTAAGGCCTTCATTTTCCTTCGTTCTCTTTCTGAAGTATTTGTAGATTAAAAAAAATACTGCTATGTATAACCACAGTTTATATCCCTTTGCATTTTTCCCCATAAACACCAAGATTAAAAAAAAAAAAAGAAAAAGAGAGATTTAAGGATTTTTTAACTTAATCCTTTCCCTCCAAGAGCTCAGCTATAAAGAAATACACCAGACGGAAATGTTTTAACACACTCACAGGAGTGGCAGTACTGAAATCTCTGCAGTATTTTAGTCATTGTGTTTGAATACCAGGATCCTGCTTAGAAAAAAAGTAGTTTATTGTCTATTTGTTGACTTAGTTGCTATGGCAGGGAGTTCAACGTGAGTGGCTCTGTGGGGAGGCAAACACCTCCTGGTATTTGAAATCGGATTGTGGCCTTGGAGGAGCACAACAGAATTTGTGCTGCCCATCAAAGGAGATGTGAGAGGAATATTCTGAGAAGAGCCCAGGACTCTCCCAAGGTTCTGATATCCCAGCAGTGTTAGTGCTCTCAGATCCACAGGGACCATAAGAGTGCCAGGGGAAGTCAGATTAAAAGGCTCAATGTGTTGAAATGAATTAAGTAGACACGAGTGGGTGTTTTTGCCCAGCTGGGGTAGGAAGTTGGGGCATGGGACAAAATTCCAAAGAAACTTGTATCGGATGCCAGCAACCAGGAGAAGGAAAGATGAAGAAAGGAAAATTATTATGGTCGAGGCTGTTATGAAAACAGTCTGTGTGTCCGGATAAAGGAATCCACTGAAATTAAAAACCATAGAATAGTTTGGGTTGGAAGGGACCTTAAAGATCATTTCATCCAAACCCCTGTCATGGCCAGAGAGACTTTTTACCCACCTCTTTTAGTGTGGGAGCCAGGACTGGTTTAAACTGTAAAATCCTCATCCCAGGCAGCTCAGAATGTGCACAAGCAAGATTCCTGAACCAAAAACTGACACTGGAGAACCACAGATGTTGATTTGTTGTGATCCTGATTTAAACTGAATCACAGAAACACAGAATCCCAAAATGGTTTGGGTTGAAAAGGACTTTAAAGATCACCTTGTTTCACACCCCTGCCATGGGGAGGGACACCTTCCACCATCCCAGGTTTCTCCAAGCCCTATCCAACCTGGCCTTGAAATAAGTGGTTTTGTTCTGTTAATCACTAAATTTTGTGTCATAGATAGCAAGCAAGATTAAAATATCTGCTCAAAGGTTTCTGTTCTGAATGTGCAACTATTTAAATAGTCACCCCCTTATTATTGTCCTAGATGTAAATCAGGTCCTTTTTAATGTATCTACACAACTTGCTTTTCAGTCTTCCCCATTCTACAGGAAAGCTGAAGTTTTGAGCCTTTTCTCCATCCTAGCCTTGACTCTATTAAAAAAAAATAAGATTATTTTTATTGTCTGGTCCAAATTTTCAAGCATTTGACAAGGCTTTTGAAAGAAGCTTCTTGAAATCTATGCTAATACAGAAAATAATTGTAAAACACCTTTATCCCTCAAGACTTTGCCCAGTGTTTAGGTTGTGAGAGCATAGCCAAGTAAAGGTGGCATTCAGGGAAGTGCTGCTTGCACTGCCTCTGGGGATTGAAGGAAAAACAGGGCTTGGGGCATGGAGCAAAAGACCCAAGAAATGTGCAGCAATGCCCACCAACCAGCAGAAGGAAAGGTGAAGGAAGGAAAATTCAGCTACTCGTGTGGTTGAGGCTGTGCTATAAAGAGTCTGGGTGCCCAGATAAAGGAGCCATCAACTGAAAGTTAAAATAAGTAGTAGAATCAGTCATCACTAAAGCATCAGTGTCAAGAGTCACCAAACAAAGAGCAGAGTCCTTTTCTTTCTCACATCTGGCAAATGAAGGAGGGATTGGCTTATAAAAAGGAAATTTCTTAGAGTGCTTCCCAGCACTCAGCCCTTGGCCCTTCTGCAGCGCCTCTCACCTGGGAAAACACTGAGTGAGAGACCTCGAAACACTTTTGTGGTGCAAGGAAAATCACATCATCCTGAACATCATGAACGTGACCCTCTTGCTGGATGGACCCCGAGCTGCTGGAGTGCCAGAGGACTGGGGTTTATTCAATTCTGCAGTCACACAAAGCAGAAGGAAGCAACCCTGGGGAATAAGAAGTCAGGAGTTCTGCTCCTATTTTTTTATTTTTATTATGGCATGTGTCATAAATGTACAGGAGGTTCCCAACAGCACGAACACTGTCAGGCTTGGTACAGCATCACCACTTGTTTATGGCTCGGTTAACTGCACACACACATATAACAACCTACCACAGTTGTGTGGAATTCACAGCAGAAGCTAACATTAGTTACCTCATGAACTTTGGTTTATTGTGATCCTAAATGAGGCCTCTTTCTGTAGCTAAGTAATATTCAGCAATTTTCAGTGTTCTGGAAGAGGTTAACCAAGTGTTGGTGTCTTAGAGCAAGCAGGGGCTGTGTTTTCTCAAGGCCTGTTACTGAAACACTGCATCTGTTACCTTTCTGTTGATAGCAGCCTCAGAAAACCTGGCCAGTTTCCAGAGCAGTACCTTTTTTTCATCACTGTCAGCTTCTGTCAGTTCATCTCTCAGTCATAAAAATTTTAAAACAAAGTCTACTCTCTGTTGTCTAATATTCCTTCCATTAGCTATGCCCTGCACTTTCATTGCAGGCACCTGACATTAACTTTTGGCTCAGATAGTGTTTTACAAATCTAAAATACCTTGCTGACACTACCTGACCCTCCAAGCACGCTCAGAAAATTGCCATAACTATCTCTATTTTACAGAAAAGCTTGAAAGGAGACTCAGACAGAAGTGATATCCCAATTCTTGTTCAGGGACGGTAATTTAGGTGTCTTGTTAGTTGTGCTCTCAGCACTTCAGCCTGAATTTCACTGCTGTTAAATAATCAACTCTAACAGGATACGTGTGTGCTTTATTCTCCTGGAAACAAGGCATTGTGAGCAGGGTGCCCCAAAAGGATGTGCACACAATAGCAACTTTACCCCCTTTAAAAACTGAACCTTCTCTCTTGAACAATAGACAAGGACTTAAGGAGCCTTGCAGATCCTCCACAGGAATTTCAATGTGCTTACAAGTTTTTTATTACCTGGCCTTCATATCTTTTTTATATTTTTATTCCTGTCCTTCATCTGTGCTGTTTTCCTGCAGTAATTTCACGACCTTCTAGTGAGGTATGATGTGTCCCAGCTAGTGGAGGTCTTGTTCCTTGGTATTGACTGTGCTGCATTATCAGAAACCTGTGGTTCAGTTTATAACCCATCATATTTTCCCTGGCTCTCTCCAGAGGAATAGTGCTTCTGATTAATTTTATTAGTGGGTTTTATTTCAGTTCCAAATGAGGCGTGTGTTTCCAAGTGACAGAAAATAGTCCTTTTCTTAGAGTATAACAATGTAGTTCAGAGAAGTATTATCCAGAGAAAATGAGAAGATTTTAAAGGTTTCTTTAAAGGAAGAAAATTTCAGGCTTGATTAAAAACAGAACTGAAGGGGGAAAGAAAGGTTCAGCAGTAATTCCAAAGCAGGAGTTGTGAAGATTTGTTCCATGGGTGGCTGCTGTATTCTATTACCCTCACAGCAACACAGCGCTGAACACCGGGTGGCAAAAATTTCATTAGACTAGGAGGTAGATTGTACAAAATTTAGAAATTTCCAGATAAAAGAGAGGGGATGGACTGAGAACTTGAGGAACTAAACCTTAGTACAAGAAGAAAAGGTAGGAACCACAAATTCTGTGTCAGTCTCTGGATCCAAGGGCACCAAACGAAGTGGTTTTCATGGTCTCGTCTTGAGTAAGATTTTTCATCTTAATTTCTTCCCCTTGCCTTGCAAATATTTGATGCAATTGATAGCTAATGACCAACTCTGGAATTCTTTCTTGTTGTCCCAAGACAGGCAGTATTCTTCCTGCACTGAGGACCACGTTCATCACAGAACATTTTCTTGTTTTTATTCCAGCTTCCTACCTTTGGAGCCGAGCTCCTTTCTCACCTGTGAATCATCTGCCTTGCCTCTCGGTGCCAGAAGTGAAGTGAATACTGCATTTCGCTTAAATTCAAGGATTTTCTCTCCCAGCCCATCTCTTTTTAAAGCATTCATCAAGCAAATTATGGAGTCTCAAGAGTATGAAGTCTTCCCGTTCAACTCTTTCCTTCCGTTTAAAGCAGTGAAGGCAGGGAGCAGAAATTAATGTAACTTTTGTCTCTGCCTTGACTTCAGAGAGCTTTTAAAACAGAGTATTTCCTCTTATCAAAAGCTTTCTCCGAGGTGGTGCTCGCTTTACTCAGAGCCTGTGTGCATTCATCTTCCTCAGCACTTGGTCACTCCCGGTTTGGGGAGGGCTGTTGTGGGGGATCCTGGCTGAAATCCCACCAGTTCCCTGGTTTAAACTGGGGGTTAATGGTTTGATACCTTTGTAGAACAAGCCCCTGTGGGTCAGGGAGTGCTGGGAGCACTGGGAGCTCAGCCCATGGTTGTTTTTTCTGTGTTAGAGAGCCCAGCACTGCTGGATTCAATTGTCCTTTGTTGTGCCAACAGAAGTGACTTACTTTTCTCAGCTGACATTTATACACTTTTGTAAATGAGTGATTGCACTGCCTGGTTCGTGGTTATGCACTTGTCGACAGCTACATGTTTAACTCCATTTTTAGGAGTTATTTACAAGGGCAGAGTTAATTACAATTGGTTTTTACCCAGGTTGCATAGAGGGTACATACACGACTCATATGGAATATTTCAGATATCTGTGGTTGTCTGAAATGGCAAAGGCTGAACTATTGCAGAACACTAAAACCAAGCAAGTAACCTCCTTTCCCCAAGAGCTCTAATTCAGAATAAGCTTCCAGCCCAGCAGTCACAAATCAAATAAAGATTTGTAGTGACAGTATTTTGTACTTCCAGGTATCTTTATATTCCTGGTATGCCCATTTCCCCTGTATTAGACATACAAATTTTCATCCTTTACGTAAAAGCAATTTCATTTTACGTCACTTTTTGTAGCACAGAGTAAATTACCACCTACACAGGTAGGTGGTTTTTTGCAGATTTATTTATTCTTTAAGTCTCCTCAGCAGATCACTGGTGAGCCAACATATCAAGACACACCTTGAAAAGGTAGAAGGAGTCATTCAGGAGAGGAAAGAAAGTTAAATAGGTTCAGAGTTGGTCCTAGGTTGCAAAGGTTTGAAAGCATAGTAAGGAAGAAGGAAAGGCTGATGGAATTCCAGACCCAGCACAAAGATAGGCCTTGCTCACCTCACCCCACCACCCATGGAAACGAATAATGTCAATTTTCAGCACTGAAAAATTACTTTGAATCAGCCCCAAATAAGGAGAAGTCTGATCTCATCATGAGACATTCTGTGTGCCAATTTCTCTTTGATTTTCATTTTTTGGGATCCAGAATGCAAACCTTCTTGACACAGGCTAATAGGCAGAAATTCCACTTGTGAACTCCAGTTGAATTGTAAGCCATTGGGAGTGGCCCAATTATTTTCCTTGAAAAGAGGGCTGAAATAAGGATGTCAGTATGACCCTCACAGTGTGGCACACTAACTAGTTAAACAAACTTTTGGGAGTTGAATTAATAGACCCCATGCTCCTTAATCCCATGGCAACAATCAGCCTTAAGGATCTTTTAACCTGTTGTTAGAGATATAGGAAAAAGAAAAAATAGTTAAAAGAATGGAAGATGTTAGGTATGAAGCAAGGTTTTCATTTTAACAATATCCCTTAATCCTTTTTCCTTCAGCTATTTCTAAGGAAAAGTCAGGTTTGGATGCTTTCAGGTGGTGCAAAATAAGAGAGAAATATTTGGGGGAAAAGAGCAGTTAGTAGAGATAAGGGAGCTGATGTTACTGCTGCTGCTATTGTTCCTGTTGAAATCTAATTCTAATGCCTGGGTGGGGTCAAAAAAAGAAAGAAAAAAACCTGAGACACTCACAACAGGAGCAAGAAGAGATTAGCAAAGAAAAGATGCATCCTCTGTCTTCTGTGGGACAGATCTTTCCTGGCAGTTGTACTTGTAGAGAATCAGAGAGAGCCTGTGATCTGATCAGCTTCTCCAGCACTGATGTGGGGATGCTGAAACTTTGCTTTTAGCTTCACTTTTTCAGTAGCAAACACAGCCTTGCTGCAAAGAGATAGTGAAGTCTTGCCTGGCTGACCCTGCTTTTTTTTGTTCTAATAGAAAAAGAGACTAGGAGAGGACAATGGAAAATATAAGTACATCTGTGAGGAGTGAAAATTACTGAAGCCTTGTTTTCTATGGATGTGTGTCCAGTGGCTGAGTGGATTTCCTGCCTGAGAAGACTACAGTGGAAATTCTTGCATGTTTAAGCCCCTTATCTCAGGGCTCTGAGCAACCTGGTCCAGTGGAAAGTTTTCCTGCCCATGGCAGGGAGGTGGAACAAGATTTAAGGTCCCTTCTAACCCAAACCATTCTGTGATCTCACAACTACAACTTTATGTGGCATTAGCAGCCCTTCACCCCTCACTGGGCACTCCTAGGGGTATTAATGTGTTCCTATTTCTCTTTCCCCTTCTCCCAGCTGCCCATCCTCACCACACTTGAGGATCCAGTGGTCTTTGAGCTTTCTACTGTCAACTCTGCTCAAGACAGAGCTACAGGAGCTGTGTGTGAGGTGAAGGGATGAGAAAGAGCAGGATCACATGAGCCTTGTTTCCATAGTAAATGAGGCTGAGAAGGTGGAGGAAGAAAGAGGAGCCATATGGCAAGTGGTGATGGCAGGAAACAGAGCTCTCTTCTGAGGCTGGCTTCAGGGTTTAGTCACATGCTGGAGCCAGAGATTTCATTTCTCTGAATCAGCCAAGATGCTTTAGAGGATCACACGGAGTTGCAAGGGCATCAGGCATCCAGGAAATTGTAGGATTGGGTGTTATGGTAAACACAGTTCTTCTTCTTCACGTCTTTCTATCCAATGTCACAATACTTGATCACCTTCCCTTTTATTTTATTTTTTTTTTTTTTTCATTTTATTTGACAAGGTACCCAAAGTCTGATGGCTCACATTGGTTTTGAGGCCATTTTTTTTCTCTTCTGCTAGACCAGGTTTCTTCCACTCAGCCTGGCAGGAGCCTCTGTTGGGGGCTTTGGCCATCCATTGCCTTCCACCACATCTCTTAGAGATGTCAGTTTTCATCTGAGCTGTGATTCCTGACTCCTCTACATCCAGCCCCCAGAGCAGGTCAGACCAGGGGCACGTGGAGGTAGTGCCAAGCAATAGGACGAGAGGAAAGGGCAGGAACGGATGCACAGCAAGTTCTAGCTGAATATGAGGAAAAACCTCTTTACTGTGAGAACTGGAAGAGATTGTCCAGGGAGGGTGTGGAGTCTCCCTCTCTGGAGGTATTCCAGACCCATCTGGACGCAGCCCTGTGCCGTGTGCTCTGAGCAGGGAGTTCAGCCCAAGTGACCCACAGAGGTCCCTTCCGAGCTGAACCAGTCTGGGATTCTGTAGTCCTGGGGGGGAGGAGCTCAGTGGCAGATGTCACACATCTTCCCCACGTGCTGGGAAAGGTGATCAGCTCAGGAGATGTGCTCTTGGCAGGACAGGCAGTGTCCCCAGCAGTGGTGAGAGTCCTCCAAAGCAGGTGCACGTGATCCTCGTGCCAGGGATTGTGCCACCACCTCTGGATGGCTGATTGAATGCAACTTGTTTGCCTCTGCCTGTCTCCTTCCCTCGTGCTCTGAATGATTCACTGTCAGAGCGAGGATGAAAGAAACCAGAGCATAAAGGCACCTTTATCTGCATCCCTGCTCTCTGTGGATCTGGGCTGCCGAGGGACCCAGCTCCGCGCTCCATCCTCCAGGATGCTGCTGCGGGGAGCTGCTGCAAGTTTGGAAATGAGGGGCACTTCTGCACCTTGTGCCAGGCCAAATCAAAGCTGACCTCGTCCCCTTGGGCTGTGCTCAGCCCCTGGGCTGCAGGGCAGAGAGGGAGGGCGAGGCTGTCCTTTGCCAAGTGGCAAAGAGTGAATTAACGCAGCAGGTAACATTTTCTTGCTTTTAAGTAATTGTCAAACATAATGGCAGCTACCTGTCTGTTTTCTTGAGGGATTTGTACTGAACAAGGGGAAGAGCTGCTAACAGGATCCCAGGGTTGAGGAGAGATTTGAGAGGAAGGATCAGAAGAATTAAATATGTGACATGTAGCGAGGAAAGATGATAATGAATGGGTATATCTGCCTGTGCTGCTCAGTGCCAGCCACTTGAATGAATTTATTTAGGGAACAGAAGCAAAATAGCTGAATTGCTGTGATTCTCCATCCAGAAACATCCTTTTTTCTCCCTCAAAAATGTCAGCTAGCTTAAGGAAAACCTTCTTCCCAGTCACATGGGGCTGAATTGTTCCCATAGGCACACTTTTGGGATGATCCCATAGCCATTCAAATCAATGGAAACCCTTTCCTGGATCAAGATTTTAAATCCAGCTGTTTGAGGAGGAAGGGGTGTGACAGAGCTCTGTATATTTTGGAGGCTGTAAATGCTGAGGTGAGAGGAAGGGGTTATTTCATGTAGCACAAAGAGATCTATTTAAGCACAGAGTCGCACTAAAATAGGAATTTTTATATGAGCCATAAGAGTGTCAGATGGCTCAGATAATAATAATATCACATAAAATAAAGTAATTGTATTGTATAAAGGTTGTCAGTTTATTTGCGACACATCTAGTCATAAAGCTGATCATTTTCTGTTAAATTAAAGCTGCACAACTTGCCTCTGAGCAAGAAATAAGGGCCTGCTGCTCTTGATTCCATATTTGTAATTTGGCTTGCTCTGATTATTGGATTTTTTAAGTCATTATGTGAAAGACAGAGGGCCAGACGTCGACTCACTCAAAGCCAGTCCATTTCAAGAGAAAAAGTGAAGTCAGCCTCGGAATATTGCTTTTTAAAAAGCACTTGGATGGTGGGAGAGTGTCTCAAGGAAGGCAAAATGAGCATCATGACTCGGCATGGTTAAACCAGGCAGGACGGGGCAGCAGGAGGATTTGGATTGAGTGCACTCAAGAGCCTGGGCTGGAATCTAATGGGGCTCTTTCCTTGCCTGGAAACCACTTGTAGCAGAAAACTCTCTGTTGCAGAAAAGCACAGGGTAGGAAAAATTAGGTTGGAAGCTCTGATGTTCGTGAGGAGTGCCAAAGTGGTTCCAATTCTGTATTCTCAGCAGCAAGTCTTGCACATCTTCCATCACAGGGCATCAGTTTGGTGGCCTGCATTAAGTGGCACAGCAAATAGCACTCATATTTTATTTACTCTCTGGAATGGGACATATATAATTGTCAAAACTCATCATAAAACCCCTTTTTTTTGGTCCTTGATAAACGAGTTTAAAACTCCAACCCTTCAGATCAGTGAATAAGGAAGATGAAGTAGTAAAGCAGAGAAGATACTTATTGCCAAATGGATTAGGAATTTGAGAACTCCCTCTATATAGCCTATAAGTCCCAAATCAGATTTGATAAATCAAGTGATATTAGAAGAGATCTTCAGGGCTCAGTAGACTTAAATATTGCAAGGAACTATTACTGTCATATCCATCTCAACACACAACAGTGCTGTGTATTAAATGGCAATGGATCAGCCTCCCTCTGCCTCTTACATATTCCAAAGACAATAGATCAGTAACTTAATAAAAAAAAGAAAAAAAGCAGTCCAAGTGGAGCTGCATGAAGGATGATTTCTGGCTATTAATTTATTTGCACATTACTTCTGTGCAGCAAAATTTGCTTCCCCTCCATGGGGGCACCTCGGCCACAGCTGGATATACCAGGATGGTGCAGAGCCACGGTTCAGATCTCTCAGACCTGAATGTAATTTTAAATTTTTTTATTAAAATTATTCCAGTTAGCAATGAAAGCAGGATTAGAGAGTGGTCTCCACCTGTCACATGTTTGGAGAGCACAGTCAGGGAATCTACCTTAGACCTTTAACCCCTTCTGCTCCAGAACCACGCTCCAGGTCTGTACAGAGTCATGGTGAATGCTGAACATCTTGCTGGGGGTCCAATTCCTTTTGCTGGTGGGGGCTTGCTTCAGGTCCATGTCAGCTCAGCAGTGGCACATGTGCTGTGCAAAGAGCCACTGGGTGTGTGGCACGCTGTGCTGAAAGGACAAACTGTGGGAAAACTGCTCAGTCAAGGTGCAAAGATGCTGCTCCAGCACACGCAGTGTCTACAACACCCAGTGCCTGTTTAACACCCACTGGGTAAGACTTTGGAGCAGGAGGGAAGGCAGCTCTGTTCTCACTGGATTTCGTGCCTGGTGCTTCATTAAAATAAAGCTGGAGCATAAATCTGCCATGCTTTGTGCCAGCCTGTCACCTCCACTGGTGTGCAGGGCTGGAGGCAGCAGTGGGTCCAGACTCAGGGGAGCAAAGGGTGCCTTGCAGGGATCCACCTGGGGCAGGACATCCCCCCTACCACAGGAGAGCTTATCTGCCCTGTCCCTCAGCTGGTGAGATAGCTCCAGACATTCTTCCCCACTTGAATTGATGAGATAACCCAGGCCAGCTCCTCTGACTAGTAAGTGGTCACTGGCTTGTGAGTTATTTCTCTCTGGCACCAGGGGCAGAATTCCCAATAAACAACTGGCTGTGAGAACAAGATGTGGGGAGGTAAAGTGGAATTCCTGACTGAGAGACACTACTTTTACAAACCATAAAAGCTATGCAAACTTTCACGAAGGCANGGCAGGACATCCCCCCTACCACAGGAGAGCTTATCTGCCCTGTCCCTCAGCTGGTGAGATAGCTCCAGACATTCTTCCCCACTTGAATTGATGAGATAACCCAGGCCAGCTCCTCTGACTAGTAAGTGGTCACTGGCTTGTGAGTTATTTCTCTCTGGCACCAGGGGCAGAATTCCCAATAAACAACTGGCTGTGAGAACAAGATGTGGGGAGGTAAAGTGGAATTCCTGACTGAGAGACACTACTTTTACAAACCATAAAAGCTATGCAAACTTTCACGAAGGCAGAAGCCTCCTACACACACCCTGGAAATGTGTAGGACTTCTCCCGTGGAGTTTGGATGCAAATTCTGTGGATACTTTCCTGGGAATTGAGTGAAAGAATTCTGTGTGAACTCCATCATCAATTTGGTGGTAAGTTACCCTGAATCCTAATCTATACTATTTCTTTGCTAGCTGTAACATAGGTACCTTTATCGTGCACTTTATTTTGTCTACCAGTGGTTCTTTTTGTTTTATCCTGCATAGTCAGTAGTCTGTTCAAAGACTTATTTCTGTTAATTTTGTGCCTATTCAGTAAAGAATTCATTTTGCAATAGACCTAATCAGCCATTATTGAGAACTTGCAAACGAGAACAGTCTGGGGTGCAGGCTGCCTCAAACAGAGCCACTGCCAGAAATCTGAAGGCAGGACTTGCCCAAGCTCTTATCTCCCTTTGTAACACCACTCCTGGGCACAGCACATCTGTGTGTCTGCACTCACCCTGCCTTCAGCCCCCACGTGCCCTAATTCCTGGTGATGCCAGAATGACTTTTTGCTTTTTCTTTTATACCCCTCTTATATACTCTTTTATATAGTTTTATTCTCAGTGCTTTTAGCCCCACACTTGTACCTCCCCAAGGCTGAGAACTCAGCTCAGCCCCACGGCACCGTTAAACCAGGAGAGCAAACATCCTGGGAGCCCCAGACACCAAGGGCCTCTCCAGAACACATTTTGGAACCTCAGCCAGGCCCAGCCAGGGGGAAGGTTCCTCACAACGAGGGCTTCACTCCAGCCTCTCACTGGGGAATTTGATAAGTATGTGAATTTTGCAAGACCTGTAATTGTGTGTATTTCAGTGTGAGGCGTGCATGCATTTTCAGGGCATTCCACCTGGACCAAGTGCTGCACCCAAGGATCCTGAAATAAACACTGAGGTGCAAACCCCTTTTCCCCATAAACTGTGTTTTGGTTTTAATTTTAAGACCAGGGAAAGGCAACACTGGGGAGATCCTGGAGAGCCCAGAGCTGACACTGAGCTGTTGGGGATGGCAGGTGCCAGCACAGAGAGAGCTGGGGCCGAGCACCTGCACCACGCAATGGGTTCCTGTTCCACAGGTACCTTCACATAAGGCTGATGTTCCTTTCCAGAACAGCTTCCTTTCCACCACGTTCCCTCCAGAAAATTTTAAATCAAATGCAAAAGTTGTTTAAAGCAAGTAAAGTGAAATGGGTAATTTTGAGGGCATTCACTGGGTTTTCAGTGTAGTTACTCGGAGCAGTTCTCTGCAGGTATCTCTATTTCTTGGTAGGCAATTTGATCTTTTGAATATAAGCTTCTCTAAATTTCAACTTGGGTACCCAGTAGTGGCCAGAAACACCATTAAATTGTCTGTGTCTTCACAGCCACTTCGCTTTTTCTGCTTTAACTGGGGTCTGACAGCTCCAGTCCTGTTACCTCCTGTACAGATATGAAAATAACAGTACTTATCCCGATAAACCGAGGATTATTTCACATCCACTTTTGTTTTTTCTACCAGCCTCCCATGAAGTGTAAAAGCAGCTGCTAGGGAGTCTGCTCAAAAAAAGAAAGGTAAAAGCACTTTCATCAACTTAGTCTATAACCTACCTTAAAAGGCTGTGTTGAATTCCAGAGTCAGAATATTTCTCCCCGGTAATTATGGTAATTTTTCATTATTATCACAACCAGGATCCATTTAATAGAAGATATTCTCTTTAGTAATTTTTTTTTATGCTATTTGCTGGTGCACATCTATTGCCAGCACATATTTTTGCATGTCCAGGTTATGGAATGAAAAGCAGAGATTGGCCAGGTGCAAAACAGGGGTGTGTGCAAAAAGGTGAATTACTCAGATTTGGAAAGGAGCCCTCTATAAAAGCAGCTGAGACAGGGAGATGGTGGTGTGATATCCAATCTAATTGAGCAGTAGGGCTGGAAGGGCTTGTCAGAGGACTTGGATGAGGCTCCAAAGGAAGGGAATTCTGCCCAATTGGACAGGCACCCTTGGCTCTGGAAATCAGGCCCTGGACGTGTACAAATGTGTAGATTTGATGAGCCTATTTAAAGGGAAACTAATTAGGAGTATAGACAATCCACCTTTCTTAAATGGAATTATTGTAGTCTCTGATCCATAAATCTGACATTTATACATATTTATACGCTATTGCTTAATGAATACCTGATTAAGGAATACAGCTGCCAAGCGAATAAATTTGTTGTTAATCAAATGATACCATAAAGACAGATCATCAGACCTATTAGAATAAATTCATTTGGCAGATAAATCTGCTCGCTGCAGCCTGTTAGTGCAATGTGTAATGCAAATCAAATTGTTCTTTAGAGCTAAACCTTCGTCTTTGCCAGAATAAAAAAGACTTTGCATGGAGCAGATGAGATGAAATCCTGTATTTTCACAGAGGGTGTGAAAGCCCTTGGCATTGTGTCTTGTATTGAAAGTAAATTTCACCCTAGTTGAACACTAAAGACTGAGGAATGCTTAAGTCTGTGCACTGGAGATTTTACTGTGGTATATAATTGCCTCTCTCTTTTGTTGCTGTATCTAATTCAGCAGTATAAATTACCAGCTTAATTTTTTTTCTTATTGTATGATGTACTTATACTATTATTTTGTACTACCAAGAATTAGCAACTGGCATTTGCGTTTATGGATCCTTTCATCCAGGGAAAATCTAATAACAACATTGGTCCAAATATTACATGAAAGGGCTGAAGCATGTTGTAGATGAAAAGATAGCCTGAGGTAACCATTGTGAAATGGCCACAGTGTTTACAGGGATCTGTCAAAACACTACAGTCACTTTCAGTGGCTTTGAAATGTTGGTTCATTTTTGAATGCAGATCTGAAGGGCTGTTTGCAGGGCTGGATTTCACACCAAAAAGTGTATTGATGCTGCAGACATTAATGGAGGGCACACACAGGGCCTCTGGTCCGTGCTGAGAGCTGCCCACCCTTCTCCATCAGCACTGATCCCGTCAGAGTCAGCTCCAGGAATTCACTCTGTGAATTCCCCTGGTGAGCAACCTGCTGCTGCCTTTCCTCCAGTCCCTTGCCAAGTCTGGGCAACATTTTGAAGGGAAATGCTGCACCCATGCACAGCTGAGTGTTCAGGGCAGGTTTACATCCAGCACAGCCCCTTTTACCCTGATCGTGCACAACACATGCAACACTCCTGGTTACCTTGCATAAAACATAAAATTGGGCAGTTGCTCCATTTTTCCACCTCCAGCCAACTTTTACTGCCCCAGCTACTTCTCCTCCTCAGCCTGCTTTTCACCTGGGGAGTATTTGCTGATGATAGTAAATATATTAGTTCATGTTCAGTTGAAATTATTCCTACCAGTATTAGTATCGGTGAAGGAAAAAGGGACATGAGAAAAAAGTCCAAGCGGAAGGGGAAAGCTTTTGAGAGGTTCAGGTTTGGGAGTACTTGGTCCAGACCGTGGATGGGAAGAACAGGTATTTCCCCATAGTGTTTCGCTTCCTCTGGCTGTGGAGAACTTGCTGGGAAAGTGGAAAAGGCTTGGAGAAGAACAGGAGAGGACTGGGCTGCAGTTTCCTCCCAGGCCACCTCCAAGGGAGCTGCACTGGGGCAAGGGAGAGTCAGGAGAGGACAGTGTGTCTAGGGAAAGGCTGTGCTCATCCTGGAGATAACTCCAGAGCAAAGAGAAGTACCTCAGCTGCCCCTTGTTTGCTGGTCTGCTCCTGGCACAGCAGAACAGTTTCCCACTCTATCTACTGTGCAAGACTGAATGTCAGAATCTAATCTGGTGCCTTATTAATTGCATTTATCATGTACTTTGACCACCTCACGTGAAACCTACCCTTTAATTTGTTTCTTATGGCTTCACTTGCTCTTAAGAAACCTTTGGAGCTGCTTCAGGAAATGTTTTTCAAGCCAGATATTCTGGGTAATTTCTCCTTAAAACCCAATTAAATCTCCTCAGCCTGCTCCAAGCATTGCCCACAGAAGTCCAATGCAAGTGCATGGAATGCAGCTCAGTGTGCTTGTTTGTGCTGGGAACATTCCCCTGGGCATGCACTGGCCAGTGGGCAAACAGCACCAGTCAGGAACCCAGAGAGTGACCAAACACAGAAAATGAAGACTCAAGTGGATTGGAAATTTCTTGCATACAGCTGTGCACAGATGTGTGTGCACACATTGCAGCTCTCAGAGCTGCTCCTGGTGGTTTCCCAGTTTTGGTGGGGAACAGGGTGCCCAGAGCAGCTGTGGCTGCCCCTGGATCCGTGGCAGTGTCCAAGGCCAGGTTGGACATTGGGGCTGGGAACAGCCTGGGACAGTGGAAGGTGTCCCTGCCCATGGCAGGGGTGGGATGGGATGAGCTTTAAGGTCCCTTCCAACCCAAACCATTCCATGATTCCATAATTCTATGATTTCTTATTCTCCTCCCAGGCAAACTCCACGTCCATAACTAAGCAGTTTTCCAGTATGATTAACGGGTGAGATGAAGGCTTTAGGTATTCCCTTTTTTCCTAACACACAGTATACCATTCTTTCCTCTAGTATGACTTCAGAAGGAGTCTTGATGTTTTTTATTCCGGAATTTGTACAGAAGCTTTTCTTTGCTGTGAGAAGTTTCAAGTGAAGTTTCAGCTGAGATTTTTGCACTTGTCAGCGTTTCTCAGGTTTGCCTTGAATAACTGAAATGTTGCTGAGAACAACAAATATTGGTTTTGACAGAGTCCCGGAAGTTTTGCACACGGTGGAATCCAAGCTCATGTCTCAGTTGTGTCAAAAGGTCATTTTAATTTTTTTTTTTTTTAATGTTTTTTGAAGTTGACAAAACAAACTGAGCATACAGACACTCAGCAGTAAGGAATTTGGAAATCTATATTCAGAAGCACGAAATGTGTATAACCCTAGAAAAAAAACAAGGATTCTCCTGAAAGTAGGGAGATACAATGGGATAAGGGGACAAGTGTGATTTTTTTTTTCTTTTCTGTTTTGGAGGTTGCACATCAATAGGGAGAAATTGGCTAAAAATACCTATAAAATTCAGAACAGACAGAAGAGGAAAGATTAGGCAGTGATTAGAAGCATGCTGTCTGAAGAATCAGGTCGTGCATATGCTTAGGGTATGCACAGCTCTGTGATCTCACATCACTCCCATCCATCTCCCTTCCTGTTTGTTCTCTTCCTTTGTGTCATCGGGAGCTAAATGGCAGGAAATCTGGGAAAAGGTCTGTCTGCCTTGCATTTATATAGCAACCAATGCAAAGGGTTTCAATGGGGACAAGCTCCTGAACAGTGCTGCAATCCAAGCTCAGCCCTTCTCTCTGTCCCAGAGTCAGTGTGCATATGGATGAGTGCTCCAGCTCCTCACCAAAGCACACACGCTTTGAGTGGTTTGATACTCTCACTTCCATCTCCAGCCTCGTTTCTGTCCTTATCAGAGGTTCCTTTGTGCTGAGCTGGCCAGATCAGGAGGTGGGCACAGATTTGTCACGGATTTCCTGCACGTCTGGGCCAGGCAGAGCCGCTTCATTTAGCCGAGGTCCTCGTCCCCATCAATCCCACCTGGAGGTCACAGCCAAAGCTGTCCCTTGCTGTCTCCCATGGAGAAGAAGGATGTGTGGAAAGGCCTCTGAAACTGCACCAGTGGCAAGTTTGAGTGGGTGATTATCATCGCTGTGGATTCAATCATGGATGTAGCCAAGTGACTGGAATTAATGCACCATCTGAACAGCTCTGTGAGGTCTGCCTTGATGTTCCTCATTTCAAATGAATCTCTCCAGACCTGAAGGCTGTTTGGAAACAGCTGATGGTGCCTGTAATGAGGATTCCAATCTTCAAGCCTCCAAGCTGAAATTAGACATATGTCCTGACATGTTGACATTAATTTGAGCTGTTATAGCTGTAATGGGTTTATTTGGCTGGCATTTTTAATAGAATTTCAGGGGAGACAGGCTTTGCTCTGTGAGTCAGGGTAGGGAAAGGCCATGAGCAGCCATAATTTCAAAGGTTAATTTGAAAACGCTTTTCTCAACAGGACTCTTCTGAATTGCAAGGTTACTTGAAAATGTGGTATTGTAATAGCTGACGCTATGGCTGGAAAAAACCAGGCTGGGGAATTTCCAGTGGGAATTTCCAGGTATCAGTTTTCAATTCCATCTTGACTTGAAATGAAAGACAATAATAAGTAAATGAAATAGAGTAAAAGTGATAGATTCTGTTTCCTATATACGATATTGATGTACAGACCACAAACTCAGCACCGAACTGTGGGTTTCTGCTGAGGGAACTTGTCAGTACTGACTGGAACGAGCTGGATGAGTGTGTTAACCCCACACAGGGAGGGTCACTCCCTGGTTTATGTGATTTTTTTAAACCCATGAAGCAGTTGGATGGGGCTCTGAGCATGCAGGAAGTGGAAGAGGGTTGGATATGGATGGTCTCTAAGGTCACTTCCAACCCAATCCGTGACTTTGTGATGGTTGTGAGGTGACAGGCCATGGTGGCCACAGGCAGCAGGGCTGGTGGCCGAGTCAGGGGTGACCATGAGGGGCTCACAAGGCCATGGAGGAGGGCAGAGGGGTGTGTGCCCTCATGGGGACAGCTGTCCTGTGGGCACCTCAGCCACGCAGAGCCATCACAAACCACCTCAGCTTCCCCAGGGCAGTGAGTTCCAAACACTGTTTATGGCAAAACTGCAAATGAAAGGCAAAGTCAGGCGTGAACATGCCTGAGTGAAAACCCTGTGCTGGAGGCGAGGTGAGATCAAGGTTTTCTGGACTGCAGTGCTCTGGGGCTGGCAGATAATTGGTCACTTTGATGCCTTAAATGGCTCCCTAGAAACAGACCCCAGACAGGAATAAAGGAATCAAGGAGGGATTGATTGGAAAGGCCTTCAGAGGTACACTCTGGGCTCCAGAGGCTCCTGCCTCAGTGCATCCCAACATGGACAAGGACAGCTCCCGAGTTCTTCCCACTTGGATCTCAGCATCAATTCCCCAAGCAGAAGCCAGGCAAGGATGGAATTTGCCCAAGCTTGCCCCCCTGTCCCCAAGATTGTGGTTTGCAGTTGTTGGGCCTAGGAGGGTCTGGGTGTCCTTGGAGAGCTGGAGAGGCTTTGTTGTGTGTGTGTGAGCATGAGAGAACAGCACTGAACGAGCTCCAGGGAACTGCAGAGTGACACTGGGCATGGCAGGGCTGGGAACATAGAAAAGTTAAAACCTAAGTCATCAACTTGAGACACAGTGTTTTAGAGATTTAATTTGTAACACCAGGGGAGGAAAAGAAGACCCATCAGGGAGAGAGAGAAACCTTGTCCTGACAGTTTCCTTTGAGCAGAACCATTCTGCTTCATCCAAAAAAAACCCCCTCCCACTGCAGGGACCCCCAGAGAGATGGCGAGCCCATCTGCTGCCCCCACAGAATGAGCCACAGTTAAGCCCAAACTCTTTGGTTTATTAGATGTCACAGAAATCTCACAGCCTTTCTAGGGCCATTCTGTGGAGGGGCTGCCTGCCTCCATTGAAAGAAACTCAATTTAGGAGAATGCTGGTTTTGAAGGGTAAAATATCACTGATGGCAGGTTTTTAACCCAGTGCAATTTAGCAGATATTCTATACTTTTATTTCCTTCTGCTGACTTTATACAGTGGAACAGGAGGCGATTTGCAGAGATTAAACAATATTCTGCCCACAAATTAAAATCAATAACTTATTTATAGGGCTGCTCATGCTGCCAGGACAAAACAGGCCTGCCAAGAGGCTGTGAAAGTCCTGAATCAAATGTCATGTATCTCCAGCCCATCTCCACAGTCGGCTGTGACTGCAGATATAACACAACCCTCCCAGTCATTCCATCACTTGATAATCACAGAGCATAAATAAATATCACTCCTGAACCGAGCAGGGCTGGTGGCTGGTCTCAGATCTATACCCTGCCTGCTTATTTCCCCCATATATCATTGATAAATCTGATATTATTCAATAGGATTTTTCAGGAATCCATTTCTTTCCATGAAAGGGGGTTGGCCAGATGCTGCACTGGGTTTTAACCTTCTGTAGATGCTCAAAAGAGCAAATCACACTGTGGTAGTGGAAGCATGACAGAAGATTGAAGCTCTATAATTATTTTATTCATATTCCTTTCCACAAACCACATTCATATGACTTGACACTGAGTTAAGTCCCTAATTCATTTCTTTTACACATCTTTCTGGTCACTGTTCCTCTTCCTTGGGGTGTTTTGGCTCAGAGTGAGCTCTGTTGGGTCACTGGCACCTCTGGGAGTCTTCACCACAAATCTACTGGGGCTCTGGTCTCTGAAGACAAATCATTATATCAGAATTTTTTGGAACAATTTTGCCTCTGAGTTGTGAGAGGAAATACCTTGGAAAGGGGAACTGTGTTTTCAGAGAAGCTGTGTCAAATAAGAATCATATATTGAGGTGATGCTTTAGATGGGCTTGATGAGATTTTTATACCTGGGTTTGCAAAAGCTCATATTTCTTAGAGAAAGAAATATATGCTTTTATTGGCCTGAAGAAGTGATAAGTGCTTGGGCATGCAGGCTGTGCTGGGATATAACAGCCTGAGATTTCAGACTTTTCCTCTCTCTTTCAGCCTGGGACCCCTGTACCCAACACTCTCTGTGAGTTGTAGCTGAAGCAGATACATATCCAGGCTCTTGTGCATCAGGGTTTTGTCTTTCATCCCCTTTATCTCTGAATATATAGGATCTTTAGGCTACATATCTGTCCTGAGAGTGGTAAAATAACTTTCCCATCCTGTTTTCTTCAGAGCCCTACAAAAGCCTTTTCCTTTTCCTCCCCTGTCGTGGTGCGCTGGGCAGCCTTGGCACCTGCTCCCTTTAGCAGCAGCAGGGCAGGGATGCAGAAATCTCCCTTCTCCTGCTGAGAAAATCGAGAGAAAGGGAATGGGAGGAGAGATGGAAATAGATGAGACACAAATTGTCATTTTGCAAAATGACTTTTTACGTGAGCACTGCTCCGAATGCACAGTGACACTGTACAGATGATTCTTGGCCTGTTAAATAACAGTTTTCCCCATATTTATTGCTCTCGAGCTGTGCCTGACAGCTTTATTGCATACAGACTGGCACATTATGAAAAGAAAAGTAAATAGGTCTGTGGAATCATGGCCGCTGCATTCCTGTTTAAGGGGAAAACAACTCTTTGGTTCTACATGTTTGAAAAGAGGAGACAGCTCTCCCTCAGTGTTTTATGGCAGTTCCCCCTCCCGCCTCCCCCTTCCACCTTAAACAGTCTGGATTTGTTTTGCTTGTATAATTAGGCAATAGCAGCTGATTGGGTTGGAATCCATGGCATTATATCATCCTGAGAGCTGCCTCGATTGATGGACAGGAGAGGCAGCAGTCTGTCTATTTGCAAGAGCTCCAAACGGGCCTGCCTGTGCCATGCACACAGGAAAGTACATTAGCTGCAGCTTTTTTACAATTCTTTGAGAGCAGATATACTGCTCAGGCACTTGAACTCTTATTATGATGTCAAGCTTCTACTATTTTCTATCATCCTTGGGAAGAAAGCAAGAGAAATCCCCTGTATGGTTTCATGGAAGAGAATCCATCATTTGAGAATAATTGTGCCCACAGCCCTTAATGTGCCATTGAAACTATACAAATTAAAAGAACCATTATCAATGTCAGTGCACTGTTTATATACTCAACCATCTCTTTGCTAAATAATTGCAATAATGGTTGCACAGCAGCAGTGCTGAAAATGTGTTTTACTGACTTATTTCCTTCCTGCAAGAAAAGATACAGCTATCTTCTTCTATCAGCTGAGATTTGGATTTACTGGCTTGCCCTCTTTCCTCCCAGCCTTCTCTGCCTGGCCAGCTAAGAGCTGCAGCTCCTTTTTCCCACACATCCCACCCTATTCTTGCCCTCAATTGCTCACTATTATCTCCTGCTGTGAACATCTTCTGCATAAAGTCTCTTGGTAGAGCTGGGAGCGTGAGGCACCCCAAGGATGGTTGTATGTGAGGATGCTAAAAAACCCAGGGAGGAAATATCCCACAGAGCCAGAAGTTTTCTCACCGATTTAATTGAGACTTAGAGACTTCAGTGGTTGCCTGTAAAGTTGTGCTTGCTAGTTCAACCATGTCCCTTCCAGCAAAGTAGTTTAAATTTTCTGCAGGAACTCCTGTGGAATTAGAGTTGAACAACTTTGTGAAGGTTGATTTAGATTAGAAATTAGGAAGGAATTGTTCCCTGTGAGGGTGGGCAGGCCCTGGCACAGGGTGCCCAGAGAAGCTGTGGCTGCCCCTGGATCCCTGGCAGTGTCCAAGGCCAGGCTGGACCTGGTCAGTGGAAGGTGTCCCTGCCCAAGGCAGGGGTTTGAACTGGAGGATCTCTTCCAACCCAAACCATTCTGTGCTTCAATGAGTCTGTGGTATTTGCACAACAAGACATAAACTAAGGTACACATGCATTTGTTCACAGCCACGTTAATGTATCACCTGAATTACTATTAATACTTCAAAATATTTCTTTCTATTTGAAGTTGAAAAGCAATATGGAGTTTTCTTGGTGCCTAACCACTTCCACAAGTGTTTCAGTGTCTCTGCACCCTCCTCTTCAGTCCCTCTGTGGTTTTGTGAGCAGGGAAATGAGGGTGACCCAAGCTCCTACAAGCTCTGGTGGCTCAGGAGGGGCAGGCTCAGGCTCCCCTGGTGTGGATTCCCTGGTGCCTGACAGGAATTGAACTGAAAATTCTTCAGAAGGCCTCAGCTGAGCTGCTGGTGGGATGCATTTCCTTACCCTGACTCCCTGTTTTAATGCATGATTCAGGAACTAATATCTGGGGGAGCTTGTCACACCAGGTGAGATGGCTGAAGGTCTTGAAAGATTGGGTGTAGGAAAGGAGTCAGTGCTGGACCAAAGGATCACAGGAGCCTGTTTGCTTAAGCAACTCTGCTGAAAACATGCTCTTCTCCCCTCCATTCCCACTGCTCTTCTCTGCTGCACAGCCACCCAAGAGCTGAAATGAGAGCAAGAATGAAATGCATCTTTGAATGAAAACCTCTGTAGCCACAGAGGTGCCACGGGTCACTGTGGTTCCCATCTTCAAAGGCTGCTCAGGTCTCTATGAAAAAGCAGTTTATTTGTCTCTCAGAAGATACTTTTAACAGCAAATGAGGCAGCAGGGCTGTGCAGGGAAAGGGGCTGCAGGGCTTTGCTGGCTGCTGTGTCTCGGAGCAGAGACAGGGCACTGACAGAGAGAGATGTGCAGGAAGATTAAATTTCCTTGGGAGAAGCTGTGCCTGGCCTGGCTGGGGCTCTCAGGCTCATTTTCATAAACAACAGATTTATTGTGACATTACAGTGAGTATTTTTCTCTTGCCTGAGGTGGGGGGAATGAACCAAACAGCAGCACTTGGCTAAACAGGTTCTTTGCACTCGGCTGTGTGAAAGGTGCCTGCCTTTTACACTTGTAAATATGAGAGAGAAAATGGTGTCATCAGCCTGTAATAAAGTATTCCAGTCTCAGATTGCCATCTGTCAATGATATTTTAGCTCATTTTCTTTCAGGGAAGAAAGTGAGCTTGTTTTCTTTAATCTGCTGATAAAATTACAGTTATTTACAGCACTGGATTTTCCTAGAAAAAAATTTAAAAAAAAAGAGATTGTGCTGCAGCCAAAGGAATTATGTGACCAAATAGGTTTTTTTGCTTTTGTTTCACTGCATTAGCTTATTTTAAAGGAGCAAAGAAAAGCATAGCTGGTGCTTTGTGGAGGCTGCTACAAGTTTTTTACTTGCCAGCTCTTCTGTCTCTGCAAAAAAACCCCCAACAAACCCATGATACAGAATTATCAACCTCACACCCTTTAGAAGTTATAAAACCCAGACAACCCAGGACCGATTTAAAAAAAAAAAAAAAAAAAGTTAATTTTTACACCATATTTTCATGCTTTTATTTGCTCCCTGCTTTGAGCCTCAGCTCCTTGAAAATGCTCCATCATTTGGATGCCATCAGGATAGAAACTTCCTGAAGGAAAACAGGGCTTTGCTATCACCTCCAAGAACAGACTCTCAATAATACGCCACAAAACCCCTGAGTTATGGTCCTAGTTTTGGGAGAGATGCCCAGGAGCAGGAGGGGAGAAAGGAAAAGTGGTTATGGGGAAGAAGAGAGATCCTCTTTTGCCTTCTGATGGCCAGGGATGTCTCACCACATGACAAGTGGGCTGTGAGTGAGTGAATAAAACATCGTGGGGTGGGCACATTCCCTTCCATCATTTCTAGGTCCTTCTCCAGGAGTCTGTTCCTCACCCCACACACCCAACCTGCGCTCAGCCAGGAATTCAGAGTTTTAATTAAACTCCAGGGACTCTGGTGAGATCAAATCCCATCTCCTGGAAGGAGGCAGGGGATGCACCTGGAGGCAGCCACGTGCAGCTACTGATGTGCAGATTTGAGAACTGGGAGCCATTTCCCATTGGAATTACTCTTTCCTAAATATTGCAACTTCCATTTACTAAAGCAGCTGGTGTTGGAAAAAAAACCTAAAGAAATGGCTCTAAAGCCCATTATTCTGTTCACTACCAGCTAATGAATTTTCCCTCTGCCCTTCTACATTAGTTTTCTTTTAGCAAGAGGCTTTTTTTTTCATATTACTTTCAGCTATCTCTGGTGTTGGAGCTTTGATATCTTGTTAGTACAATCTGTAAATATGACTCTGCAGACATTGCTCAAGGGCAGACTTTGACCCTGAGCACTCTGGCAGCTCCTGCTTTAGAAAACACATCTACAAAGAGCTGCTCAGAGCCGAGGCTGAGAGCTGGGGCTTCAGCAAAGAGTTAAATGTGAGAAGTGAGAAGTGCAATGTGATGGTGGCCAAGCTTATCCCTGTCACACACAGTTGTTTTGGCATAAAAATACTCTATTATGTCAAAGTGTTGCCAACTCTTGCAGTTTTAATACGGTTCACACATTATATTTGTTTGGGCTTTTTCCCTTAAAGTCCTGGTTCCTGGAGTTCTGCCAGAGCGAGAAATTCAGCTTTTTTCCCCCTCCTAGAAGTAAGTTTCTACTTCATGGTTAAGAACAAAGCCTTGAAAAGATGATTTAAATTCATTTTAGCGACTCAGAAAAGCAAAAGATAAATAACTGAACACATATTATTTTTCTGAAAGATAATACCTCATGTTTTTGTGAGGGCTGACTCGTGACTTTTAAATGCTGGTGGTTGGCAGCACTGTTGTTATAATTTATGACTAAGTTTGAGTTTTTTTGGTTTTGTTGTTGTAATCAGTCATATCTACGTCTACATGCTATGTGCAATCCAAAATAAATGCATGCAACTCCCATGTTTGTACTGCAGGAAGTGATTTCTGTCTACCTGTGTGGAGAGCTATGTAGTTCATGGAATTATTAACCTTGGAAAAGATCTCCAAGACCATCACATCCAAACTTTGGCCAAGCACTATGGTGTTCACTAAGCCATATTTTGAGGTGCCACATCTACTTGTTGTTTTGGACACATCCAGGGATTGTGACTCCACCACTGCCCTGGGCAACTTGGTCCAAATTTTGGCCACTTTTTCAATGAAGAAATCGTTCCTAATCTCCAACTCGAGCCTCCCCTGACACAACTGGAGGCTTCCTCTTGTCTTATTGCTTGGGAGAAAAGGAAGATGCCCCACCTGGCTCCGACCTCCTCTCTCAGGTGATCATAGAGGGTGAGGAGGACCCCCCTGAGCCTCCTTTTCTCCAGGGGAAACAACCCCAATGCCCTCAGCTGCTCCCTCATAGGCCTTATGCTCCATAATAAACAATATATCCACATCTGTCCGGGTATATCCAGAGATCCAGTCCAGGTACAGTGTGAATTTCAGGAAGGGGCAAAAGCAGCAGAGCAGAGGTGCAGTTTTAATTTGAGAATTAAATTTATTTTAATTTGTCACTGTGTAAATGTGTGGAAAAGATGGGGAACTTAGACCCAGCAAACATCTTCCTCCTCCCCACGTCAAGCTTGTCTACTGCTAACCCTGAAAGGATTCCTTTGGGCACTTTTGTGCCTCACTGGTTCTTGCAGCCTTGAATCTGTCGGATTGTTTTCAGTTTGATAAATGCAAACATCGCAGCTGCTCTCTTCTACATGTTGCACTGTTTTCTTCTAATACCTCAGGTTGTTTTTCTTTGGCCAAAGAAATCACTTCTATTTTGAGATTTGTTTTCATACTTTGTAATTTTACACTGACACTGCTTCTGCTCTGTTCACACAGACAGAGATGATCCCAGCAGACGAAGAGGCTGAGGATCTCTCGCTCTCTCCTTCATTCTATCCTTCTTTTATATTAATATCTAATCTATCTAATCTAACTATCTATTCATATTAAAGCCTTCTGATTTCTGATCATCAAGCAATGGACTCTGAGTTTTTGTTGGAGGGGCCCTGAGAAATCAGAGCAGCTCTCAGTAACCCTTGTCTGTTCCAGACTTGCCAAGGGGGATTTTTTGGCCCTCCTCACACTGATTTAAAGATTGCTTTACCTCGTTTGGAGCTGGGGATGTGCTCGTGCAGAAGTGATGCTGCCTCTACCATGACATCATGAGCTGATGAGCAGCTCTGGAAGAAGCAGGCAGAGCTCCTCAGCCCCAAAATCTGCCTCCAGGACTGGGTGTTTTTACACTTTTTTAAATGAACTGACCTTGTGAAGTCAGGTTTTGTGCAGAAGGAGGTGCCTCCATCATAAAACATAAATCTTGACATCCTCAGTTCAAGGCCAGGTCGGACAGGGCTTGGAGCAGCCTGGTCTAGTGGAAGGTTCCCTGCTCATGGCAGGGGGATTGGAATGAGATGAACTTTTAGATCCTTTCTCACTCAAACCAGTCTTGGATTCTAAGATTATAGAGTTGGAACAGCCTTGACTGACCCAATCCACAGCCAGCCATTCCAGAGGGATGATGGTGCAGGGATCTCTGGTTTGGCAAACCTGCTCAGGCTCTTCTCCTGGTGCCATCTTGGCAAAAAAGCACCCAGAGGAGAGTGCTGGCAGAAGAAAAAATAGGATTCAGTCTTTGCTATCCTTTTCACAGCTTCTCCTTCATTCAGCTCCAGGAAGTTCCCTCCTCCCCATGAAAATCCCCAAACAGAACTAACCCCTATGTATCATAGATGTGTATTTACCTGTGCTACTGCAAAGCAAGGCATTCTATAATAAAGATGATTTCAGAAAATTGCATTCTGAGCAGGATGTTTAACACAGAGTCCCTTCCATGCTGAAAATACAGGATTTCCTCTGTGAGTGAATCTCTTGCTCAGTCCAACTTTCATTGAGGGGTTTTATTTTGGCAAAGCCTTGGCATTGCAGCAAAAATCTACTCAGGAATCTATTCAGTGAGCAAAATCTATCCAGGAAGCACAAGGAAATGTATAGAAATAGTAACCCTTTTACCCCAGATATGAACAATCAGGGCAAACCAGCACTTACCTCACTGAGAACTTCCTGTGCGTGGCCACAGGGAGAATAAAATGGATACAGAAAGTGCTGTGGCAGAGTTTTGGCTCTCCCTTGGCCCAGGACACTCAGCCTTGCCCATCCCAGCAGTGCCAGTGCCAGGTGGGACAGGCTGGGAAATGGCCTTAGAGTGTTTCTTGCAGAAATGCTCTGCAATTAGCCTCTTGTTCTATTTTCTAATCACACAGCTCACAGTCACACCTTCCACATTTAGGGCTGCTTCCTGCAGCCCAACTTCAATATTTGCCTGGCTCCCAAGTCTCCTCAGAGCCCCCCTTTCCCAAGCTCATGGCACAGGATCCATCAGCTCTGCATGTGCTCCTTGAATTGGCAAACAAGGAGCTGCTCCACTGCTAATAAACAGCCTGCAAGAGCCAGGAGAGGCTGCTTGAATGCCTGCAGAAATAATACTGGAAATTTGATTTACAGTTTTCAGAGCCTCCTAAGGATTACATCTCAAAATTAAGAAGAGGAAACTTATTTTTAACATCTTGGAGGATGAATAGAGAGCAGTGAGCGCTTGCTTTTCCTGCTTAACTTACACCTTTGCTCTTCTCTGTCTAAACATAGTCTTGGTACTTCATTATTTCAGCCTGGAAAATTCCTGAGGGTGGGCTAGCTGGAAAAATCTGGGGTAACATTTAGTTTAAGCTTTTACACTGAAAGGTATTTGCATTGATTTCATCCTACACAATTAACCCACTTTTCACTGATGCTCTTCCTTTGTTTTGGTCAAACTCCACAAATTTAATCTGTCTATATGTAAAATTTGGAGCCGATAAAGAATTATTTCAATTAAGTAATTTCCTCATTTTTCCATTATAGGTATTTGGTTTGGGTTTTTTTTTCTTTTTTTGAGATTTATTTTTATGTAAACATCTCAATAAAAAATGTTGTGTAATTTCAGTTCTGGAAGGTGAAAGAGAATTATGTTACCTTGTGTTTGAGTTCAGGAGACCCCATTTCATGGACACAGAACACCGAGAATTGGTTCCCTACACATCAAACACCCAGCTGGAAAATCAATGTACAGGCTGCATAACAAATACTCGCACTTTAGGTGTTTTGTATCAGGGTTTTTTTTTTAAAGAAATGTTAAAATTTTAAGGAGTCTTAAGGATTTTTGGTCTGCTGATGTTGGTTATTCTGTAACAGTATAAAAAAGAGACTCAGGCCCTTTATTTGTCTGATAGGATCTCTAATACATATGTGAATACCGAAGGTAAGTAACTGTGTCCAGCTGCGTTCGGAGAGAAATTCATTGCTGCAGCAAAGCTTTTCCATCATATTGCTGTGATTTGATAATTTCAGTGCTGCTGGTCAGGGAGTCTAAGGCAAAAGCCCAGAGAATTATCAACTAATAGCTCCTGAAGGCCTGCAGCTGATATTAAACTTGAACTTTTATGAAACCGGATTTTCTGCTACAAAGAGGCAAAAAGAACATTGAATCTGTGCTAAATGAGAAAACATTTTTTCTCTTTGCATGGGGAGCAGGTTATTCACTGCTTCCACACTTGTCCTGCCAGACCTTGGGCTAGCAATGAGCAATATTTGGCCAGTCCTGATTGCAGAGGTGGTGCTGCCATGGCTGTGGAAAAGTGAGGAGTGGGGGACACCTCTGTACTTGGCTTCTTAACTGATGGATGCAACCAGAGAATCCCAGAATGATTTGGGCTGGAGGGACCTTAAACATCATCTTCTTCCACTCCCTGCCATGGGCAGGGACACCTTCCACTATCCCAAGGTGCTCCAAGCCCTGTCCACCTGACCTTGGACCCTTCCAGGGATCCAGGAGCAGCCACAGCTTCTCTTAGTGTTGGTGTCAGGGTGGCTGAATAGAAAAGGTTCTGGAAAAAATGTGACAGCTACAAGTGCTGTGGGCCAGAGTTAAAATTAGTAATGGTGTACCCACAATGGCTGAGGGGAAAATAAATTCTTGCAACACAAAGCCTTGATTCAAGGTTTGTGGATGTGAATGAGAGGTTTATCATTTCTTTCAGTAGGCTCAAGGGCAGAACTTGTAATAATAAACAATTTAATAAAGAAACCATAATTGGGCAAGCCTGGAGAAATAAAGGGTGTAAGGAAATAATCAAGAAGTAAAAACTGATGGTTTATAACCTGCACTGGCACATTCTTGCACTGAGCTCATGTACTGAGCAGAGTGGGAACAGAGAGAGATACTTCAGTCACTGTCTTGTTGGGTACATGGAACCATAGAATTGTTTGGGTTGGAAGGGACATTAAAGCTCATCCAGTGCCACCCCTGCCATGGGCAGGGACACCTCCCACTGTCCCAGGCTGCTCCAAGCCCCAATGTCCAACCTGGCCTTGGGCACTGCCAGGGATCCAGGGGCAGCCACAGCTTCTCTGGGCACCCGGTGCCAGGGCCTGCCCACCCTCACAGGGAACAATTCCTTCTTAATATCTAACCTAAATTTCACCTCTTTCAGATTGAACCCATTTCCCCCTGTCTTGTCACAGCAGTTCCTGATGGATGCAGGGTCTCTCTCCAGCTTCCTTGGCACTGGAAGGCAGCTCTGAGGTTTCCACACAACCTTCTCTTCTCCAGGCTTGGTATTGAGACAAAGAAAAAGTGACATTCTTCCTATCTTTTAGACAAACCAGAAAAATGCTGAATTTCTAAGAACCCACCCAAAACCAGTTGAGAAAGGCCTTTGAAACAACAGTGGTTATTTCTGCTGGACTTTTTTAGTATATCTGCAGTACATGGAAAGCTGCTTCATGAAGGCATCCCACTGCAAACTCAGTGATTTCAGTGCCACACTTGTGTCACCTGGCGCTTGTGTGCTCCCTTTGTGGCTGCCATGAGGAGAATAAACCACACCACCACCCTTTATTATTTTCCAGAAGAGCTCTTAGCAAGCTGAACGAAGCATGGTGAGCAGCCTTTCAGCTACCTGTTAACACCTAAATTCTCTGCTCAGCCTGCAGGTAGGTGTTGGAGTGAGAGAGTTTTAGCACAGGATGAGCAAATCTGGGGCAGCTGCAGAACCTCCACCTCTCCCTGTCCTACAGAGACTCCCAGGTCATGGAAGTGGGGAGTGACCCTGACTTTGCAGGGATCTTGCTCCCAGTGATGCCAGGATGATTTTTTGCCTTTTCTTTTATACCCCTCTCACATACTCTTTTATAGTTTGATGTATTCTCAGTGCTTTCAGCCCCACACTTGTACCTCCCCAAGGCTGAGAACTCAGCTCAGCCCCACGGCACCGTTAAACCAGGAGAGCAAACATCCTGGGAGCCCCAGACACCAAGGGCCTCTCCTGAACACATTTGGGAACCTCAGCCAGGCCCAGCCAGGGGGAAGGTTCCTCACAACGAGGGCTTCACTCCAGCCTCTCCCTGGGGAATTTGATAAGTATGTTAATTTTGCAAGGTCTATAATTATGTGTATTACAGTGAGATAGGTGGTGCATGCATTTTGGGGGGCATTCCACCTGGACCAAGTGTTGTACCCCAAGATCCTGAAATAAATCCCAAGGTACAAACCCCTTTCCCCATAAACCATGTTTGAGTTTTCATTTTAAGACAGGGAAAGGCATCACAGGAGGCAAGGCTTCAAGGAATAAATTTAGATGGCAAAGTATGGGCATTCTGGCAGCTGTGACCAATCCTCTTTTTTATAAATGATCATATGTTCATCCACTGTGTTTAAAATACAATAAAAACACTGTCAGGAAATCCCCATAGTGGCATGAAGCCAAAAAAGAGGCATCTGAGGACTGGAAAACATCTGCTTTGTCATTCTCCAGAGCAGAGAAAGGAGGAGGAAAACCTCACAGGTTTGCTGGCTTTTGAAAGGTCTGTGTGAATGAAAAGGGACAATCTGTGAGTGAGGGCAAAGCTTTGTAGACAGAAGTAATGGCTTCTATTATCTATTTATGTCCCAATTAATATAGCTGAGTAACAAAGCCTGGTGAGATGTTAATTAAGAACAGAGGCTTTTCGAGTGAGATGAAGTTTCAGGATGCAACTGGGAGAACACTTTCACAGGGTGTCCTTCATCCCATGAGCCTTTTGGATGTTTTCTGGTAGAAATCTGAGTTAACCAAAGCAGTTTGAGGGAGGGCTGGCTGCAGCAATCTCAGGGCCCATCATTTCTTGTGGTTTACAGTTAATCTCCTAATTGCTCCCAGTCAGAGTAGAGAAGCTCAGAAGCTTTCAGCTGTGGTTATGAAAACATTGGATGATACAAAAGACAAATCAGGCTCATATTTTTCCTTATTTATAAGCTTTTTCCAAGTTTCTCTGATCACTGTGATAAGAAAAAAGAGAAGAAATCAATTCTCTTGCTCTCTTCCTTGTGTTGTTTGAATGCCTGGGTGGGATTTTAGGAAGCAGCTGTGCAGGGCTGGGGGAGGCAGTTTGCAGGGGACAGAGAAGGGGAGGGAAGCAGAGAGGGAATTAGAGAGGGAATTGAAGCCAGGTGAGAGCAGGGAGCCAGGTGTTGGTGATTATGGAAACAATAAATCCCCAGGGAGCTGGGGAGGTTCTGTTGCACCACAGGAGCCTTGGGAGGAGGACTCACCTGGCTGGGCAGGGTAAGCTGCTGGAGAAATAGCTAAAATTTTTTAAATTCTGGTTCTTAATTTGGTGGTTTGTGCTTTTGCTGTTGTGAGAAAGTTAATTAGTCTGACTTCCAGGCTGCTAAAACCTGGTTCTTTCTGCTCAAAAGCTGGTTTAGTCTTTTGTGGTGCCCTGCACTAAGGGAGAGGTCTAGGAAAGTTTGCCTCAAAACCATGAGGATTCCTGATCCTATATAGCCCTCTCTACCTTTGATGGAGGTTTGTGGGCAAGTACCCAGTGGTATTTGCCCTTCCAGGCTTTCAATTTTATCCAAAGGAAAGAGTGCTGGAAGGAAATTAAGCATAAGTCTAACTTACTCCAGGTCAGCTTGGTTAATTAAAGAGAAAATCCAGCCTGCAGCAGAGTCCAGTGGGGTCTAAAGCACAGAGAACAAGGTACAAATATTTTTAAAAATAGCATCTTTTGATCATTGCAAGGTTCCCATTCTTAAGTGAAATTCCTCTGTCCACCACCCCAAATAAATCCTGCCAGCTTCTGTGGGACTTGGGGTGTTTGCAGCTCAGTGTTTCCCTGCCTGCCTGGTTCTGTGGTGCTGGCTGGGGGTTTTGGGGAGAGGCTTCCTGCAGGGGTTTTTAAGGCAGAGGAAGCTCCTGCTGGATGAAAGGAGGTGCTGCTCTGCACAGGGTGGGCTGAGGAGTGAGGCTATTGGGGAGCCTGCTGAGATGAGGCTCATAAAGAGCTTTTCCAGCAGCTCTGGGAGCTGTGTGGAGTTAGCAGCAGACACAGAAATTTGTGAACCTGGATTTTTCCTGCTCCTGGCAGGTGGTTGGAACTGGCTGATCTTTAAGGACCCTCCCAACCCAAACCATTTTGAGGTTCTCTAATCAAAGCAAACCTGCAAAGACCTTGTGTGGGGGGAAATAGGAGTGGGAAAGAGGTCTCTTTCAAAATCCCCTCTTAGTTCTGCTGTGTTTGTTTCCCCTCTTTTACAGCTGTGTCTATTTAGTGTTTGCTCAAAGAAAAAGTGTTGTTTTTCTTTTAAACTTCAATCCTCTCGGGGTTCTAGGTGTGTCTAGCTGGAAGCTGTGCCTCACCGTGAATCTTCCCATGTCTATTTAGCTGGGAAGATGATTCTGGGCCTTATTAATCATGATAAAACAGAAAGTTGGTTTAAAAAAATACAAAAATGCAGAAGTTATCCTTTGAACTCATGTTTTGACTTGAGGGATTTCTTCTTCCTTCTAAGTCTGCTTGGTGGTTTTTTTTTCTTCATTTCTGATGATCTTTCTAGTAATGAGAGAATGCAAGTTGTTCAAAAGGGTTTATAAAGGTTGACAGTGAATTATTATTGGTCCATTGGGTGTTTAAATTGCAAATAGTATACTCAAAATCAAGCTTTAGAAGCAAGATCTTCTTGAAAAATTTATGGCTGCAGTTACAGAGGGTGTAATAAATTTAACATGGAATACAAAGCTGTATCAGTCATGGCATTCCTCCCTGGATTCCTCCTTGCATTGGTTGTGATAGCTGCTCCCTCTTCTTGAGTCTTCAGTGCATGATACTGGCAGGAAAATCTTTTTGGAAGCTGTGGGAGTCATCACCTGATAGGAGAAGAGAGAAAAATTATGTTTGTGTGTCTGGGGCTCTGCTAGTGGCAGCAGGTCCCCTCTGTGTCCACATAAAGGGGGAGAAGAAGAAAAGGATGATGTCAGAAGTGAGTTCCAGCCTCAGGAAATTGGTAAGGTTGGAGGAGACACCCAAGATCATCAAGCCCAACCTTTGAATTGTGCCCTTCACATGTGTTTCCAGTTACAATTATGGTAGCAAACCCAGAGAAAAACACTAAACCCATTTCCAGCTCATGAGAGCTCCCTTATCAGCTGCGTGCTTGGTAATTTATTTGTATCACAGACTGGCTGTGCTTTTGGGGCCTTTTCTTCAGAAGCTGGTTGAATCTGCTAAATGCTCCTCACCTGGAATTCATTGCTCATTGTATTTCTCCTGGTGCTGTGGTAGCAGGTCCTGATCTGCTGCAGCTGGAGCTTGTTCCACACCCCATCCAAATCCTGAACCACTTAAAATCCCACCTACCCTGAGTGAGCTGCTCAGCAGAGATAGATTTCTTACCTTCCCATATTCAAACATACCAAAAGTAATCAAAATTGCCTCTGTATTCCTTTTGTCTTGTACATTTTGAGGTGTAATTTACAGCACATCTTTGGTGCTCTGCTCCTCTCTGAAATAATTAGGAGATTATTTTGGTCAATATGACTGAATGATGATTTAATGCTTTTCAATGGTGAGCTGCGTTAGTGACTCTTTAAGGATTAGAGGCTTAATGAAATGCACACATCAGGGTGGTGATTTAATCTTTTTCTCATAAAAATCTTCACAACAAGATAATAAACCGTAAGAATAAAAATCATTTTGACAAACCTGTCTGTTTTTCAGGCTGTGAAAAGTCTGAGTTAATTACCTGTGGGCCCTGTCTGTTATACTGAGGATTATTGAAAGGGCAACTTCCAGGAAAGGTGTAAAGTTCCCACACAGGCAACTGCAGTTTAAGGCTGGGAATGAAGGGCAAGAAATCTCCCTTCCTTCCATACCAAGGTGTGGATCCTCAAACACATCCATGTGTGCATTCGCCAACAAGAAATTTTAAATTTTCTGGTGTTTATTTTTAAAAGGAAATCTCAGATGTTGTACTGGAAGGAATCTCTTGTGAATGAAGCAGATTTTCAAGGTTTAATAGGACAGCAACTTTGCTGGGCTGGCAACTCTTGTTTTTTGAAGTGGTGTTGTCTCATTCCAGTTGGTCAAGCAAAGTTTCTCTCTCTGGGCTGTCAAGCTGAGCTTCTCCAAGGCTGACAGAGCAGTGGAAGGTTTGAACTGGGCAGCTGCCCAATAGCCTGGGTGGAGAGTTTGGTGTCTCAGTCCAGTTTGGAGCACACAAACTTGTTTTGTGTCCCAAATGTGTGTTTTTATCTTTGTGCCTGCACTGGGAGCCCTTTTTTTCTTCTCCCTCCCAAGTGGGGACACAGGTAACTGGTGGGCAACATCCCTCTTGGAAGTAACCAACTCCTGGATGGTGCTGGAGAAGGAATTTCCAACACACAAAAAAGAAATAAGTATAGACTTATAAATAACTTGAAAAGAAGTTTCTAAGCTCAGGCAGGAGCTCCTGAGCTGATCTATTGCAAGGTGTGCTTCCCCCACTCGTGGGTGTTTCCCTTCTCCCTCATCCCCCCTTTATCTGGTGTGGGTGGTGCTGGGTGCTGTTAGATTTGGTTTCCCATTTCCATAAGAAGTGATAGCAGATCCCCAGAATGTCCTTAAAAAAATGCCTGGAGGTTTGCAGACATGCAGAGAAGGGCCAATGCCTGGGTTTGGCAGCACAGAGGAAAAAGATATTCCAATAGAAAGGCAAATGTTGCATCGTGAGTAGCAAAT
This sequence comes from Erpornis zantholeuca, assembly GCA_013400515.1. Classification (NCBI taxonomy): domain Eukaryota; kingdom Metazoa; phylum Chordata; class Aves; order Passeriformes; family Timaliidae; genus Erpornis; species Erpornis zantholeuca. The sequence continues at coordinate 192,392 of VZTN01027120.1, read as the reverse complement.
TGGAATTTAAATGCACCAAATTTTCAATTTTTAGAAGTAGACTTGAAAAAAAAAAAGGATTAGGAAAATAGTTGATTTTTTTTCTCATTAAACAATGTTCTGTGCCTTTCATACTGTCCCTTCTTTCCTTTGAGAGCTTTTTGAGCCTCAATGAATTGCTTTGTAAATGGTTTTAAAGTGCAAAGTGCCCCTTAAATGGTGAGATTTTGACAGAAATAATGCAGCCCAGTGATTTAGGGTGAGCATAGTAAGCTTTTACATTTTCATCTCTTTTGTCTCTTGTTCTCCCCATCCCCAGCTCCAAAACCTTGGGGTGGCAGGGGGAGCATCCTTTGTTAGATTTATATAACTGTTCAGGGAGGAACAGAACTTGCATAGGGGAAATCTCATTTATCACTGGCACTGCTTCTAAACTTGGACTTCTAAGACAGATGTGAGGAGGATGAACAAGACTCCAGGGAGGTTGAAATGTATTTTCTTAGGGATAATGGCAAGTCTTCCTAGAGAACTCTTGTTGCTGTAGACTGGATGTCCTTAAGCTGCTATCCTGACACCTCTCTCCATATTTCTGTCTTCCTGGTAATCAAAGCTGAAATGATTCTCGGAATTACTGCATTTAAATGAACTGCTTGCTGGTACTGTGATTCAAGGATGTTTTTTTAAAAAAAAATACTGACTTTGAGGTTGAAGTCTATTCTGGGCTGGACCATAATATAGAATAATCTCCTGGCTATCCAAGTAAATTCTTGTTCATTATTTAAACATCTGCTTGACTTTGATACTGTGGCTAAAACTAAGATAATGTGGTTTGGAAATCTAATTTAGAAAAGGCAAAATATGTTTTGGAATTATTTGAAAGCAGACAGAACATGAATAGATCCCTTTTATCAGAGATCTGTACCAAAGCAAAAAACTCAGAAGCTGGTTTTTGACTCTGCTGCCATAAAAAGCAAATGCCACTGCTTGTTTAATGCTTTCTTACTAACGAATCCAAATGTTGTGACCTGGGTCTGTGAATGTGCCTGATTTGTAATCAGTGCCATTTGACAACTGCGCCGCTGCCTTTTTTTTGTTGTTTATTTTTGAGGGGATGGGATGCTTGAAATGTTTCTTTTCATCTCTGAGATGCTCCCAGCAACTGTGTGTGCTCTGCTAACGAGCCACGCTGCCCCTGCCTTTCTGTCTGCTCCCTGGCAGTCCTGCCAGCTTGATGTATGGAATAAAGCAGCTAATTCCAAGCAGCGTTCTGAGGCCAAATCCGTGGCTTGGGTGGGAATTGAAGGGGTGCATGGATGACATGTGATGAATAGGAAGGGATGATCAGGGTGCTGAAGTGATGCCATATGGTCTGGAAAGGGGAATGTGATCTTTCTTGTGTTTGTAGTGTGATCGACAGCCCAAAGAACCTGCTGGTAATGAGGAGACCCTGGCTGAGGGAAAATCCTGATCTTGGTGTACCTGTGGTGGGATGGTTACCAGGAGTGGGTAATCACCTGCTGCTTTATTCTCAGGTTTCTGGAGAAGGAAATAAGGACAAACAGAAATGAGCTTTTCCTCAGTAGGTCTGGCAATAAAAGCTGTTCCCTCTTCAGAAGTGCAGCAACCTCAGAAATCAGGAGATGAAAGCACAGACCTGTGAAGGATCTTGAGAGCAGTGCCTGCACAGACAAGGCTGCACTGGGGGGGGTTTCAAGTTTGGTTTCAGGTGAGGAGACTGAGGCTCTGTGTGCAGGGGAGTTCGTTCAGAGAGTAGCAGCACAAACCTCATTTATGGGGTGTGCTGCAGGGTAGACCTGTCTGCAGAGTTCATAGTGAAAATTCAGAGGTGATTGCTGGCAAAAAGCAATTTTGTGCCACAAGAACTGCAGAAATTCATAGCAGCAGAAGCAAAAAAAAAACTTCTGCAAGGCTTATGAATAGAGAGCAAGGGCTTAATAAACTAAAAGTGCCCCTTAAAAAAGTGCCCCCAAAAGGTGCTTGAGGAGTTTGCAGTGTCAAGGTTTTAGTGATCATCTTCCACCAACCTCTTGAAGCTGTGAATGGCCCAGTGCTGTAGGTGCCTCAAAACTGGGCACTTATAAAAGCCAAAACTTTGCATTTTCGAATTCATGCAAATAACCTGGAAGTGAAAAGAAAACGAGGCAGTTTGCCTTGGAAGAAGGTGAACTCGTGTGAAGGAGGAGTTATAAAGGGTTGCTGTGGGGACTGCCCTCGGTGAAAGGACACAATGCAATTTCCAGGGCTGCAGAGCAAAGCTGAACACCCTGGTGAGTGTAGGAAGGTGTACCAGCAGAGGATAAGCCATGAGTCCCTGGTGAGAGGATTTGGGAATGACAAAAGAAACAAATTGCTGAGTCTGATGGTCCTGGGCCAAAGGCAAAGTCTGGTAAAAAGAAACTAAAGCCATTTTTGGGGAAAGCTTTACAAATAGGCTGTAGCCACATGCCAGGGCTCTAGGAATCCTTGACTTCCAGCCAGGCATTTATAAAGGAAATGTTCTGTATTCAGCAACTACTTCATGGCTGAGATACAGATCCACAGGGAGGGTTTCAAGGTAAAATCCTGGAAAGGAGGACTTACCTGCAGAGAATGCTGAGAGTTAAACACGTCTGAAATTGAGGCCAGTGTGTCTTAGCAGAAGAATTTGCTGAATGAATCAGTGTGGATGATTGAGAGGTATGACTTGGCATGTAGGGATGGTGAAACTATGAATGGATTTTTCACTTGAGGTGATTCCTCTGCTCTGTACAGACCTGCCTTGCTCTTTGTGCCCTGCAGTAGTGCCGGTGTGGCTGGAGGAAGGACCTGAGAGTTTGGTGAACACCTCACATGTGGACAGCAGGGTAGGGATAATCAAGGTTTAATGCTATAAATAAGGTGGACTTCTCTGAGATGGGCAAAATGTGTTGGAAGACACATTTTTGTAGTGAGGCTTGACAGGCTTCTCATACTGAAGGCAATGAACCTGAACACTTGTCAGGGTTGGAAAAGGTGCTTCAAAGATGACAGCAAGTGTGTTGTGCCCCCTCTTTTCCTCCTGGAGCCAGCTGTGAAATGTTTGAGATGGGGAAGGATGTGTTTGATAAGAGAATGAGGGTTTGTGGACAGGTTACCCTGAGTGCCAGGGTCCTACAGGTTTGTCAGTCAGAGCTATGCTGTTATTGCAGATTTCTACTCCACTTCCAGCATGCTCAAAGCCCACTGCCTGCTGGGTGGTGCCTTATGTGGTGAGCAAAGAGGATTTGCCCAAAATCTGGCATTTTTAAGGTCCCTGGAATTGTTGGGGTAGTTTTTTGTCAGCATCAAAATGATGCCAATCAAGATCTCAGGTGAAGCAGCTTCATTTTTCTCACAGGAAGCAAAATTTATTGGAAAATGATCAACTTACTTTTATATTCATCAAGGTCAACACCTAGAGAGGAACAGGGTATCTTCTAGCTCTAAAAACAAAAACTTTCTTCTTTTGTTTTAATTTGTATGTCAGTAATACTCAGCTAGAAAGCTTTTTGTTCTTCTGCCAGAAAATATGAGGATAACAAAGAACAGCTTCAACAACTTCATGTCTTAAAAAGCTTAAAATGCATGAAAAAACAAAGCTTTTTTTTTTTTAATTAAAAGAAAACAAACACGAAAGTGAAGATGGAAAACTCAAATGGCCTGTGAAATTAAATAAATTAGAGGAATTCTGAGAGGAGAAGGTGCCCAGCCAAAGAACATAACCAACCTAGCACATCTCAGTATTTTTAATGTGGTGTACAGAGTTCCCACAGAAATTACTTGCAGGAGGTGTCATTGAGGTTTTTCTGTCTCCTCATCCCTTGAAATAAGGTTGGACTGAGAAGTTTTTGTTCTATTTGGGAAGGGCACTAACCTTGCATGTGTGGCTTTGCCTTCACTGTGTGCTCCTCGTGACCCAGCACTTGCTCTGACCTGGGGAAGGCTTTTTCCTCTGCATTCCCTTCCTTTAGCACAAAGATTGAAAAAGTTTTGTGCATTGATTGATTTCTCTGCTCTCAGATATTGATTTGGTTTGTGGAAAATGGTCAAATAAAATCAAGTAGTGTTTGGTGTGGACTGAAAATCATCTTTTCCAGCCTCTTGGTGATTAGATCACACTGGGCTTTTTTTCTTTGAGCTTCCTGCTCAGCCCAGCACTAAAAGCCCTTGTGACAGTTTGGCTGCAAGGCCTCAGTAAATAGCTCAGTTGTGTTGGAGGATTTTTAAAACAAGCAAAAACAATCTCCCTGCTCAAGAAATAAAGGCTGATACAGGGACTTGACCCCCCCTTTGTTCACCTCACCTGTAAGAGGTGAGATGGACGTTTTTTAGGTAAATTTGACTTTCAATTTCCTAGATATTAATGGCTGTGAATTTATTTTTTGCCTTCTACCAAAAAACCAAACCCATCTGCCAAAAAAAGACATGAACTCCCTGACAGCCCTCTTGTATTTTTATTTTATCTGAGAAGCTGGTTATTGTTATCACTGGAGATTAGGATTTTGATAAGAATTGCTGAAGAGCCAGATGAATGACATTAATGCCTTTCAATTTATTAAATTAAATTTGGTAACCTGTACAAATTCCACAAAACTTGGAGTCAAGCAGGAGCCCAAACCTTGTTCAGCCTGAAAGAGGAAAAATTTTGATTTTATAATATACAGAAGGGGAATTGTTCCCTGGGAAGTTGGTCAGGCCCTGGCACAGGGTGCCCAGAGAAGCTGTGGCTGCCCCTGGATCCCTGGCAGTGCCCAAGGCCAGGTTGGATGGGGCTTGGAGCAGCCTGGGACAGTGGCAGGGGTGGGATGAGATGATCTTTAAGGTCCCTTCTGACCCAAACCATTCCATGGTTCTATGGTTCTGTCTCTGGACACCTCTGAGTGCTGCAAGCACTTTGAACTGGGATGTGGCAGAATGTTTTTTTTGCCCAGGAGCATGGACATGCAACCCCTCCTGACAGAGATACAGCAAGAGCGTTTTTGGTCCCAAATTCTGGGGTTTGTAACCCCCAAGAGAAGCTGAGCAGCAACACCCACGGAGGGAGAGAGGGAGGGCTGGCAGCTCCAGGTGACACAGAGTGAGGCACTCAGGGTCTCCCTGCAGAGAGGTGAGGACTGAAGCAGCACTTGGTCCTTGAAGGGAACTGCAGCACAAGGGAGAAATGGAGAATATTTTTACCCCGTGGGCAGTTGCACCGTGGTCAAAGCACTGAGAGAAACAAGAGTTCACACTGGAGGATTCTTTTGCCTCTGAGGGGGGAAGGTAAAGTTTAAATAACTTTGTTTGTAGGTAGCAGCTGCGCCTTCTGTGCTGGGTGACACCTTCTCAGAGCAGAGCACACAGAGAGCAGTGAGCAGCCCTTGAACCCTGGCCTTCAGCACCTTAAAGGCTCTGCAGTGCCCATGATGCACCTCAGTGTAGTTACAGAGGAGGCTTGGACAGCGAGTGCTCTTAGCCTTGTGTCACCTGATGGCTGCAGGTGATGTTCCTGCCCCTGCAATCCCATTTATTTTGTGCCTGCCCATTTGGAGCAAGGAGCTGCAGTCATTGTGCCAGACATGAATGGTTCTTGTGCTGCTCTGTCAGCTGAATGACTCGAGCTGTGTTGCTGCCTTGCTTCAATGTGCTGCTATTGTAAGAGAGCATTTTCAGGGGATTAAAGATTTATTATAGGAACAGTTGATTTGGCTTTTGCTATAACATTAAATGCTCTTATTCTGTTTTCTGTGAAATAATTTGTTTCCTTTTGTTGTCTCTGCTGAAAGTATTTCAGCTTGGCAGAAGACTAAACAGACTTAGCTTCAAAATAACTCCAAGTAGAGAGAAATATTTTTAAAATTAAAAGAGGAGAAAACAGGTATGGGGGAAGAATGTTATTTAACACTTTGCTGCAATGATGAATTGCCTGGTTCCAGTGTTTTTATTGCTGTTCATGTGACATCAGCTTGCTTTCTGAAGTCATCAGGTGAAAGAAAAATGAGGGTCTCTTGTGACTCACATTGTAATCTCTGCTTCATGTAACGAAAAGAACTTTAGTTACTCTATTAGCATAGGAAAAATAACACATCTAAGGCAAGGATGTGTTTTATTTGGAAGTTTTAGTCCTGAATACTCCTCTGTGGAGCAGAGCTATTTCTCAGCTGTAAGCATAAATGTCAGTGCTCTGCTGTGTGGGCTAGCAGCACATCGTGCAGCCTCCACTCTGTTTGTCAGAAAACAATCATTTTATTCAGCACTGTGTCACCAGTGCTTGAGCTTCTGTGGGTAAAAGGTGGAGGGATGCAGATGTAATCCAAATTGAGATTTCTTGCTAAATCTGGTTGTTTAGCTTTGTCCTGACAACAGGAAAGCTGGTAATGCCTCTGTCCTTGGTGCTTCAATCACTCCTCAGATTCGAGGGGCTCGTGGAAAGAGAAACAAGAGTTATTACATCAGACAGAAATATACATCAGAAAAATATTGATGCTGGGGAAAAACCCCTGGTGAGCTGTTGGGCTGGAAAAAGACTTGTGTTCCCCTCTTATGCCCCATCAAGGCAAAGAGGAGCACAGGAATAGCAATGTCCAACTGGTTGTTCCCATCTCCAAATGTTCCCTTATCAAAATGCTGCCTCTGAAGAGCCATAAATGCTGAGATGTTTCCTGGGCAGTCAGTGCTGGTCTTGCTCCCTGTGGCTGCACTTTGATCTGCTCCTGGATCAGGGGTGGTTTATTAGCAGGCAACTTCCCAGTCCTGATTTTTCAAGGTTACTGTTTTGTTGGTTTTTTATGAAGTCTGTCTGCAGGAGACAGGACTTTGATATTGTCACAGCAGTTTCTGGGTGAACTAAACCATATTTACAGAGCAGGCTTAGGAGTTTTTCAACTTAATTATTTTTCAAAGATTATTTATTAGCACAGCTTCCCTAAGGCAGAATGCAAAGTAGATAAGTTACTTCATATGTGGATTAAAGTACTACCTTGGGTTCTACATGTTGGGCAGGAGCTCCTCAGTGCATTTTGGCATCTGCTGCTTTGCATTTCTGGTGTGTGAGGTGCAGGGACTGTTGGTAGTGCATGAGGAACTCCTTTGGCAAATGCAGCTGTGTGCTCTGGAGTGCCTTGTGGCTTTATCTGAGAGCCTGCTTTCTCCTGAATCCTTTTCTTCATCCCAGGCTGTGTAATTAACCAAGATTGATGGGTGCCAGCAGATTGTGCTGCAGGGACTGCCCATGGCTGTGCTGAAAGAAAGGGGAGAGGTAGAGGACCTCTGGAAATCTGTGTGGGAGAGCACTAAATCAGCAACGTGAGCCCTCCTGATAGGGCTGTTGAGACAGATAAAGCTGTACTTTGTGCAAGTGTCTCTTGGTGTATATTCTCATTGTAGGGCTCTAAGTGTTGCTAAAGTGCTGCTTCCCTGCTATAAATTCCTAGAGTGAACACCAGAGAAGCAGGCAGAGCCACCTCTCCAAGAGACCCTGTAATTACATTTTTGACGACTCAAGGCTGGTGTTTGTCTTTTTGTTTGATGCTGGCAGGAGCTGTGTAGCAAAAAGCCTTTTGAAGTTAATACCTAATTAAGATGGATGGAGAAGGTCACAGCCCCTGGTAGCGCTGTTGGTTCAGGCTGTTGGCTGCCTCAGGAAGGCATCAGCAGGAAGATTTACAGGGAGCTGTTCTGTGCATCCAGGTTGGGAAATGTTATTTAAAAATCAATGGGGAAACAGAAATCCTGAGTTCTGCACGTGGAGAGGGCTGTTTGCCAAGTGGCAGAGCCAAGGTGCTTAACTTGCTTTCCTGTCAGAACATCCTTGTTTCTGCTCTCCTCCAATGAAACACAACATAAGAGGGGTTTGATTCATGCAGGGGAACTGGAAATGTTGGGGCTGCAGTCCTGGGGGTGGAATGGAGATGCACCCAGGGTTTGGTTGTCAGGCTGTAAATAGAGCTTTGGCTCATGTGTGATCTGTGCCACCACAGCTGCATTGCTGCTGGTCCTCGTGGCAGTGCAGTGCTGGATCTAAGCACAGGATGTGAGCACCAAAACAAGGGCTGGGATGTGTGTCTGAGCATGTTCCCAATCCTGAGCTGATGCTGGTGATTCAGTGTAGGAGAAACATTGAACATACAGTGAAAAACCAAGGGAAATCCAGAAAGAAAGTGAACCACAGACCACATGGTACAGGGGAAAGGGAAACAGGGCGCAAAGTTTTGGGTAACACTAAATTAGTTAACACTTTTCTGAACCAGTTCTGTTCATTGTGCACTGTGGATTTGGAGCACTGAGAGAGATACTGAGACTGTTTGACCTCTTACAATAATGAGTGAACAAGACAGTCAGACCATTTCCTAAAGGGATGATGTGTTTTGTGTGACTAAAGCAGACACAGTCTGATGAGTGCCTGAGTCAAGGGAATTCCCCCTGCTCTTAGATTGGATGTAGAAAAGCAAATTAAACTGTAGCCTGTTTAAGTCTGCTGTGTGCACCTCTGAGTTTTGAAGAGCAAAAGCCTACCCTGTCTTTCTGAATTGAGTCCCAGCTTGGTTATGTTTGCAGCCTTAGTGCTCTTTATTTGCTGCCTCTGCTAAGGCAGCTGAAAGCTTTTCAAGCCTTAGATGAGGTGTTACTGCTAAATTACAGAAATCTGGCCTGAAGGAGGACAGCTAGAAGGAGGTGGTGCTGTTAGGTAAGCCATAATTTAGTGTATTCACGCCGGCCCCAGTAAATGTTTTGCACCACTTGAAAATTCAGGATGTCTAGTGAGAAAACACTGGGCAATGGCAATGCAGAAACTAGCTTCATCCTGGGTGATTTCTTCCAATTGGAAATGAGGTTTTGCTGGTGCTTGCTGAAGAATAAAAGCACTTTTCAGGAGAGCTCTGGTAACTCAGATCCGAGCCTCCTTTGCACAGGACGGCTTGCTCATGCCAGAGGGATGGAAGGCACATCTAGCTCTAGTGGTGGGTGGGATGGCATGTTAAATCAGAGAGAAACCCCCTGAACTTCTCCACACAGCTCTGTTTGCTCCAGCCACAACCTTGTTTCTTGGTGTCAGTTTGTTATTGCTGCCTCCCACACGTTCCTTAGCACGTTGGCCCTGCCGTGGTCTCTCCTGCTGCTTCGCTGAGTTGGGAAAATCTCTCCTCATGCCTGCAGTGTGCAGTTAAACAGGGAGGCTTTGGAGGTGTGTGCACGAAGATGTGGCTGGTTTAACTGCATCAAGGTGTTTGGGGAGTATAATTGGGTTTTATACCAGCTCAGGTAGCTCAGAATGGGTGTTTCCTGCAGTTAATTTCAATTATGTTTAATTCTTCTCGCTGTCTGTGAAAATGGTTACCACAGCAAAAAGCCAAGATTTGTTTATTGTGTATATTTCTCTTTAAAAGCTAATGAAGAAGTCCTTCAGTAGTATTGAAAGAAAAAAATGGAAAAGGTGGTAATACAGGCTCAGTAATGCTGTAAGTATTCTTTTACTAATTTTGGAGGAATTTCAGCTAGGATTAAGATTAAATTTGTTCCTTTGTTTTACTTAGTCCCGCAGCACCTTGCATTAATTATGGGGAGAGAACTTGCAGTTTGGCTATGCTGAAAGAGATTGTTAAATATCTAGATCAGTAGACCACCAGAGCAGAGACAAGTGGAGAATAAAAATCTGAGCATTTCTATATTCATTAGGGATGCATCTTTTCTTTAGTTTTTTTAAGGCTCTGTTTAGGAATGAGAGCTCAGCCTTGACTGACAAGGGGAAAAAGATCCCTGGTACTAATGGTTTGGTGTGTTTAAAAGTCTGTGCCACAGGGCAGTGACAGTTTGGAAACATTTTAAAGGAAGTATTTACAGTAGATCTGAGGATTTCCTCCTGTGTGAAGTCCTGGAGAACAGTGCCAAGGGCTTGTGTGCCTGACTGATTTTTTTGCTGAGCAGACCACCTTGCTTTGCACCAGTATTGCAGATGAGTGGGAGAGGATATGTGTAGGGACTTGGGGAATGTACCGCCCTGCATATTCAGCACGGGGATGCTGCCAGGAGGCTGGGGAGGGAGGAGGAGGACCTTGGGGATCATCACCCAGGGAATATGTTGGTTTTCCGATAGCTGTTTTGGGGGATGGATCATTGTTGCCTCCATCTGCTCTGCTGAATGCTCAGCTATTGCCCTATATTTTTTTTCCTTCCTTTCCCCACGAGTGCTGCTGATTCACTGGGAGAACAGGGAGCCACACAGCACTCAGAAAAGGCAGTGGGAGTGTTTGTGCTGAGGTTTGCTTTGGACATTGAGCCTTGCAGGTGAAGCTGTTGGCAGCTTGCAGAGGAAGCACCATCATCCCACTCCTCCTTTTCCATCTTCCATGGCACACACACTACCCCTGTGCACATTCACCCCACTGCCTTCCTCAGGCCCTGAGTTAATTGCTCTGACCCTGCTGTGTTAATTCCTATTGGAAATTAATCTCAGATGAGTGAAGCTTTTTGGAAGTGGATATTAAATCTCTGGTGATGAGCTCTGGAGCAGTGCAGAGAAGTGATGTCTGTCAGGGTGCTGTGCTGTGAACTTTGCAGGATGTGTCTGTGAGGGAATGCTGAAGAGGAGGGAATTGTTTATTCTGAGATGAGTCAGGATGTGGTAGGGTCAGGCCACCAGAGAAATGTCTGGGGGTGACTGAGAATGTGTAGAAATAAAGTAGGCTGTGAAGAAGAAACAGAACAAGGAGGTTCTTAAGGGCTAAGGAACAGAAGAATTTGAGAGAAGACAGAATGGGAGTTTGAAAGCATGTGAGGAAGAAGAGTGGAGGAAAAGGGTTTGGAGCAAAAATACCATTTGCTGAATTGCTTAAGAATTGAAAATTAGGTGGAATGACTGAAAAAGTAGCTATAAAACTAAGCAGTCATGAAATTGAGGAAGCAGTTGCCACAAATATCACACAAAGACAGGCATGGAGGGCTTGGGGCTTGGGAAGATGTTATTTGGCAAGAATTTTCCTTAAATTTAATCATGTCTGTAATATTTCCCATGGGAGTGATGAAATCTTTATGTTCTCAGGCTGAGGAGTCTCGGAGGACTTGGGCACTGCAGTCCCTGGTGAGGGATGAGGCAAAGCTGTGTCTCACGGCTCCCTGGAGCCTTGATATATGTCAGGGGAGCTCCAGCACTGGGGACCTGGGGTTTGGGGGCAGGAGGAGCTGCATGGCTGAGATTGTGTCTCCTCCTGCTGCCATGGCCTTTGGGGTGGCTGGAGGAGGGCACCTGAAGCTTTCAGGATGCTTTAAAAAAATTTTATTATTTTTCAGCTGGTCCAGTGCAGTTGTCTAATGGCCTTGGGTTGAGGTAACATGTGCATGATAATATAATTGATTTTGTGTTTTAATTAATATTAGTATAAACAATAATATAATGGATAACATGAGCTTGGGGTCATCATTCTTGATGCTGACCCCAGCCTTTAGAGCCCTTTCTCTGGTTCTTCAGCCCTGTTTTAAACTGTTATTATTGATCAGGTTATTCCTCTGGATGAGATATTTGTCACCTCTGTGTGATCTTTTGCTTTGCAGTTTCTAGTTAAAGCAAAAATGTTGTTTCTGCATTTGGTCAGAGGATACCACATTGTCACAACCCTCTGCCTAACACCCCTACAGCCAGGCATAAATGAGATGTGAATTGCTGATATTTATTAGTGTGCTACACTACAAAGTACTTTATAGCCTTTCTGTCATGTGTTTCAAATGATTCCACTTCAACCAAACAAATTGTCCCGGCTTAATTTCCAAGAAATCATTGTCAAAATTGCTGAACCAGTTTAATTCTAAAGCACATATTTATACTGAGCTGCACAAAGCACGCCGCCAAGTGAGATTACAAATGGCAGAGAGGAAAGTTTAATCAGAAATGAGATTAAATTTGAAAATGTGGAGTGTTAGTGATTGCTGCTGAGGCTCAGACAGGGTGTAAAGTCATAGATTTTTCTTAGCAGGGCTCAGAATAGCGCACTTGAGGAAGCTGAAGAGCACATATGCCCTGGTGCTGACAGCGGGAGAATGAGGGTGGCCTCGGAGCAGGGAGGCTGTTCCTGCTTGTTATTTGTGTTGGGGAATGAAATGAAAGCAGCAGGAAGAAAACAATTCAAAAATTCAAAATCTTGTCCCTGCCCCAGGTGGAGGTGGGGGACAGGGAAGAAATGAATTGGTTTGAGCTGGTGCTTTGGGAGGTGTGACCTGCCTGGCCCCAGCACCTCTGAGGTTTCCCTTGAGTTTTTGGGAAGTTCTGTGTGTTGGAGTAGCCAGGTGAAGTTAGAGAGGAGGCTTGTGAGGTGGCATTTCTCCATGGGTGCAGTGTCTCTGCTGTGCTCTGGCAGTGGAATGATGCCCCAGGGGTCAGTGCTAAATGCTGCCCACCCCCAGCCTGCTCCAAGAGTGGCCTTGTTGTGCCATTCCTTGCTCCATGACAGCTGGCTGGAGTGTCCCTGCTCTGAACTGTAAAGCTCTTGTATAAAATATGTTTGTATCCAGAGCTGTTGCCCTGCACATCCAGGCCCCTGGTTCTCTGTAGGAAGGAGTTTTGGTTGGGTGTGTGGATGAGCAGGATGTGAGATGTGTTGTCTGAATCTATTTTTTCAGGCAAATGCACACTTGGCACAACTCCACTCTTTTTGTATCGCAGGATGAACATTTCATGTTTATCACTTCAGCTGTAGGAGGAATTCTGCACCACAAAATGGGATGTTTTGCCTTGGGAAAAGTTTTTTTTTAATTTGAATACTTTGGTGGTTTGTTTTTTTTTTTTTTTCTAGTCATCTCTTGAACACTTCTAAATAGGAAAGAATTGGTGCAAACTTGCTGTTGTTGCTCATTCCCCCTACAGAAACCTGAAAAAAATCCCCTAATTGAGAACTGAGCAGATCCCTGCCCCCAACACATAGAGATTATGTGCTGGCTTATAATTACTACAGGGAGAAGCAAGGCATAGCAGCAGCTTCTTTTATTACAGAGGAGCCAGGATGTGCTCAGTAATCTCCCAGCTCTGTATTAAATCTGGGACACCTCTCCAAATTGCAGGTTGATGAGAAGTGCAGCCCAGGAGCAGCGTTAATGTTGTTTTGATGTGTAACACAGATTACAGCAGCTGCTTCTAAACTGCTCGTGTTCCCTGCACTCTGAAGTGCACATCTTCTGGCCACCAAGGGGTCCTGATTGCCCTTATTTATTTTTTATTAAGCATTAATGAGACAATTTAAGCCTTGCACTTCTGTGACCAGTTATTTCTCAGCTCTGTCTGTACTACCTTCTATTTTTTCTTGCAGCTCTCTAGTTTTGCACTTCCTCCTAAAATTTAATCACTGGATAATTCTTTCTTGCTGATCCATATTTTCAGTGTGCAACAGGGTGTAAGTTGGAGGTGGTATTTGGGTTTAAAAGGTCATGATCCTCATTTAGGGATCTTCTAAGTAGCACCAAGTACTGCTGGCTCTGTTGTGCACACTTGCTCCGAAGGGAGAACGGAGAGGGGTGTATTCTTTGGTAGACAATGTCCTCATGGAAAACTGACCCCTAAGTGCCAAATGGGACCAGTATGGAAATGGCATAAATCACAGAAGAGACATTGGTCACTTACCTGAATCAACATGTCAGGAGATGACAAATTCTGTGCATCTGTGTAGGGAGTGGTGGTGAATAATCCATCTAAAGAACACATCCTACCCTGAGTTTTTGACATTCAAAGTTGTGATGCTTTTGAATTATCTGTAAAGTTGACTGAATATGCATTTGGTAAAGGTATTTGTCCTGGGAGTGGGGTGGAACATCTTAGGAACTGGGAGAAAACTTTGGCTGCTCTTCGTGCTTGTGTTTGGTATCTTGAAGGATGTGGTGTTGCTGTCGGTGGTGCTGGATTTGTGGCTGCAGGAAGGATTTCATGTTCAGTCACTGTGGCTGTGTTTAAAGAACTAGACAACTCCAGAGGCCAGATTCTCAGCAGGTCTGGCTGTTTGTGCTGCAGTGGTGCCCACAATGGTGTGCTTAATTGGTTCAGAAAAGGTCAGGAATGTGTTATATTACAAGAATCTCAAGGTTTTGCATGGAGGTAGCACCAGCTTCCTGAAATGTCTCCCTTTTGCAAGTATTGCATAAGCTGATATTCATGAGTTTAAAAAAACCCAAACAAACCACAAAGCAAAAACCTCACCAAACTTCCTGACATGCCAACAGCTGATTGACTAACTCACTTCATATTCTGATTTCACTTCATTTAGTTCAGTGTCAATCAGCCACAAATTAGATTGTGCAGCTGCTATTAAGAGCAAGTGTTGTTTTGGTTTTTAAGATGCTGGACAAGCTTTAAAAACCTTTAGTGACTTTCAATGCGGTCACGGTAGAATTGGACCAAGGATTATACTGTCACTTCACCCTAATACAGAATTATTAAAGCACATAAAGAGAGGAGCAGAGCTGGAGGCCAATACATCATGTGATAGACTTTGTGTCAAGCCACTGAGGGGCTGCTGCTCACGGAGGATGGGGCAAAAGTGTTCCCTCACAAGGAAAAGAATTGGACAAAGTGGCAGAGAACTGGGCAGGCATTAAAGAGTGCCCTCCAGTTAGGGCAGGGAGGTTTGGTGATTCCGAGCAAAGGGGGAGCTGGCAGGCACAGCACAAGCCATGGGAAAGGCTGGTGTTGATGAAATAAAAACTTTGTGCTGTGGAGAAATCCATAAGCATCCCAGAGGGACCCATTAGGCAGTAAACACTGCATGTGGTCCTGCACTGGGGCGGCTGTGGGGAGGGGGATGGATAACACACGGGGTATTAAGCTGCTTGATAGCATGCCCTTAAGTGTAATGATTGCTGCAGTGCTAAAGTGCCATGCATAAAACAGGCTCTGATGTCCTGAATACATTTTCTATTTAGCTCCAAAGAGGTGGCTTTGTCTCTGTGTAACACAGAAAATGGAAATGTCGAGAAATTTGAAGTGCTGTTGCTTTGTAGGAAAATTATTAGCTTTGCATTGACTGAAAGGAGAGTTCCTCACCTGCCTGAGCCTGGATCCTCTCCTTGGGTTGATGTGGTGCCTTCCAGGAGCTGCAGAACAGCCATGTGCATGTTCATCTGTGACCTGAACTGGGGCTTTTACACCAGGAGTGAGCCTGAGTAGGGACTGTGTAGTGCCAGTACAGATTGGAAGGGTCTGAAAATAGCTGGGCTGCACGTGGGTGAACAGAGCCATTAAAGCACAGCTTTTTGTCGTGCTGCAAGCATCTTAGGAAGGACACTTATTCAATTATTTTCTTTGCCTCCATTCTCCCCAGGAGCATGGATACAAAAGGAGAAAAAGACTGGAGAGTGAAACTATAATTTTGTGGCATTACAAGGACTCTTACTTTGTTCAGTTCTTTACTTCTTTCTCCTCAATATTGTTTCATGCCACTTTTATTTCAAGTTGGTGCTTTAGCTCCCTGCAGATTGCAGCCCTGAAAGGGTGACCTGGGTGAGTTGTGTGCAGTATGAGTTAAATGTGGCAATCAGCAAGCAGCAAACTCTGTAAAGAGATGAAAACTTTGCCCGTGCACACCAAGTTTATGAAATGTGTTCACACAAACAAAACAGCACTTGGATCTCAATAGTTTTATCAAGTAGAGAGAAATGATCCTTATTCCATGCATCAGGAACTGGGGACAGACAACAGCAGCCTGACAGCTGCTGGGGAGGCTGTGTGTGACCAGTCCAAGCCAGTCCTGTACGCAGGAAACCGAATATGGGGGGACCTATTTGAAGCCCCCAGAGGAAATCTGCTAGGATTTTAGCCTATAAAGCAGAGGCACTCTTGGTTATTCTGCCTTTAAAGGAAATGGTGCTGAGCAGATCCTGTTGAGTTTTGAACTTGTAGCCCCACCAAGGGTGCTGTTTGAAAATGAATGCATCTGACCAAGGAGCAAACACGGGGGCAGGCAGCTTTGGTGTGAGTTACCACCTGCATCCTATGGAGACGTGGGTTTGTGGTGGGAGATTCTCGCTGGCTTCTGTCAGCCAGCCAGAAGTGGATTATTCTGGAGGAACAAGAGGCAGACTCTGGGCTTTTTGTCAGCTGCAGAGCTGTTTTTCTCTGGTTGGCAGCCAGCAACTTGCTGTGCTACTATCCTGTTCCTCAGCTGGGGTTCCTCAGCCAAATTAAAGAGCAGTGATGATGGAGGAAGAAGTGGCAGCAGCACTGGAAGAAGATGCCCCTCAGATTCACCTTTGCTTGGTGAGCCAGAAGATCCTGCAGAGTCTTCTGGGGATGGAAGTGGCAGTGCTTAGCTCTGCTGTGACATGAGATGCATTCCCTCCCTTGTCTGGGATGACTAAAGTGGGAAGTGGGCTGTGTTCCAGACCTGTAGCCTGTGGCATTGGGCTGAAGAGATAAGAATTCACAGAAATGTAGAGCACCATAAAGTGTACGAGAAAAATTGAAATGACAAAGTTCTTACAGTAGAACTTCCATAACTGGAAGCGTTTCAAACTGTTTCGTCCTTCCTGATAAACACAGTCAGCTTTCATGCTCCCTTCTTATCTTCTCCTGCCATGTATGCAATTATCGAAAGTGTTTGTTGAAAAACCTCCCCTGGTTGGGTTTTCTGTTCTGTGAGAAATCCTTACAGCCAAACTGAATGAGCACATGGGTGTTATCTCCCAGGGCTTTGAGCAGTGTGCTGATGTCTTCAGCCTCCATATCTCAAAAACTTGTATATGGAGCAAGGTTTGATGTTTACAGGCACCCATAGTCCAGGCAAGCCATGGTCAGTGTGTGTCCATAGAACTCACATAGTTGTTCTAAAAGCCAAGATATTGATTGTTTGCAAATGCCTGATGCAGAATTTTGCATATGTAAAGTGTTTTTGGAGGCATTCAATCCTGCTGAAGAACAGCTTGGGTGCTGAAATACAGCTGCTACTTCACTGGCAGAGTTTTCTGATGTATGAGGAACACTTAAGATGAGCTGGGAAAACACTGTTACCCTTCTGTGATCCTCCCCCCCATGCTTGCTTCTCGTGGAGTCGTTCTGTCATGTAGTCTTGAGCCTTTTGGGGAAGGAAGTGGCACTTGGCACAGAGAAGTCCTTAATCCTTCAGTGGAGCCCTTGTGACTTCAGCAGGGATGAGGATTTCCCTGCTCCCCAGTGTGAGGGAAGGTGTTGCTTGCCTGTGGTGCTCTGGAGCCAGACCTGTAGATTTTCACTCTTTTAAAGCCGTCACTTGCTCTCCTTTGCTGATGGATAAGTTATTTGACTTCTAATGCCATTAAAAGTGATCTGTCTTTGTTTGTGACAGTTTCAAAAGAGCACTGCTAACCAACAGGCCATTCCTTCATAACAAACCTGCCTAAACAGCAGGAGGGATGAGCAAGGGGTGATCTTAGCCCTATCACGATGTATCATAATTCTCATTTCTCCCTCCCCTTCCTGGAAAGGAGGATTGTTCCTCATGACCAGAATTTGGGGCTGCCTCACTGGAACATGCTCAGATGTCTATTACAATCCTTTTACTATTGGTTTTCTCGTTCTGGGTGCTGTGGGTAGGATTTGAGGAGCTCAGGAGTAAATGTGCCCATCTGTGTGTGCCTGCTCTCCATCCCTACTCGCGTTCCTCTGCTAGCAGAAGAAAAGGGGAAGGATAATGTATAAAATTTGGCAGATCAGGCTGATCTGATGAGTGTCATCAGGCTGACAGAGCCCTTTATGACAGTTCAATAGCTGTAATGGATTCAGTACATTTTCCAAGCCCTGTAGCTCAGAATGCATTCCTCACTCCTCTGTTGCTGGACTCGGGCATTGTGTTCCTGACAGCTGGGAAAGCCTGTGCAGCTCTGTAATTGCCATTCCATGGTGGTGGGATTTACATTACAAGGTATAAGTGGTGCTATCTGTTAGGAACACAATGCAATTTTTTGCTTTTATGCCATAGTAGGAATAGATCTAACTTTCATAAAGACTCCTGTATTACACACACCCTGTTTTCTGTAATGTATGCATGCACACTGGTGTGTGTTATTCCTTTGCACTGCAGGATGCTACAGGACTCTGCCTAATTTAAGTCTCCAGCAGCAGAAAAATCACACCAGGTTCATTAGGAAAGGACATATATTTCTTTTTTGGAGTGGGGGTGCAAAGGGGCTGAGGAGGAATGGGAGGGTGGAACAACACTGACATTTATGAGAGAACGCATGGTAATAAATGAGTGTAGGACCAAGAGACACAGTGATACTTTTCTCTTCTTGCTGACATTCAGTGATGCTTTAAAGACAGCAGGAAGCTTTACTTTGAATCCAGAGCATATCAAAATTAGATAATTTAAATTTTTTTTTTGCCTCCAAATATACCTTATCCTCAAGCAGTTTTTATTAAAGATGCTAATTGCCCAGACCCTGACTAATGCAGGCTGCACTGTGCTGCTGGATTATTCTCCTTTGCATCTTCTGAAGTTAGGCAAGGCAAAAATTAAAGCAGAAGATGTAAGTACCCTTTTAGTGCTTTAATACTGCAAATGCCATTGCAAGTGTAATTTAGCCTGAAGCCAGGGCAGCTTGCACAGAGCTCTGCTCCCTATTAGCACATCTGAACCGAGTGTGGTGGCCACAATACCCTGCATTGTAGGAGCTGCCTACAGGTTTTTGCTCTCTGTCTCTAGCACACGTGGACCTGCACGCTGAATGTGTATCTGTATGTCTGAGCTGGGTCACAATATCACTGGAGAGATCAGCTTTATTGATGACATAATTAACTGGCTGAGTTCGGGGCTGCCCTGCAGTTGATGGCTGTGTGTTGGTGCCCTTCAGAGGAGTGGGGGATGATGCCTCCATCCCCGTGCCACAGCCAGCAGCTGCTGGGCTGTGTTAGTGCAGCATCTGGGATAAAAGGGACTCGAAAGTCTCGGTGACAGCCTGCTGCACGCTCCCTCCTTTGTTGCTTTAAGGCAGCCTTCAGTTTTTCCTTTTAATTTTCTTGCATAAATCTAATGTCTTAAAATATCAACACTTCCTAATGATTTTTTTTTCCCTCAAACCAAGACTTATTTCCCTCTAACCACTAAAAAAAAATCCTCGTACTTGTCAGATTTATCTGTTTCAAGTATTTAGAAGCCTCTTTAATAGATTAATTGTTTGACCATTTTCTTTTATGTTTCCTTCATTGGTGAGGAAAGAAACTATAGATTTTTTTTTTCCAGGCAAAACTAAGTCTATGGGGCAGCACTGTTTATGCTGGATAAGAGCCTGGGAATCTTAACTGCTTTCTTCACAGACTGTAAGCACAACTAACTTAATGTCTCTTTATGGATTACATTGAGTTGTAACTCTCCAGTGTTGCTGATGCTTATTTAGATGATTTTTTAAAGGATGCTGAATGATTCCATACCATGCATGATATATTTTCATTGTCCTTATAATTTATATTTTAATGTACTTTTGCTTTTTATAAGCTCTGCCACTTTAACTGATGACTTATCTTGCTGCTTTTTATATTGGGAAAATAATTAAAGATACAGCAGCTGCCAATACACAGTGGTTCTGATGGAGCCTTCAGCATCTTGTCCAGATTCCAACAGTCAGTTTTCCCTCCCTGCTCCCTGGATTCACTCCAGCATTGCCATTTTACTGCTGTACCCCCCCAAATCTTGTACTTGCAGTCTGTTTGCTGGCTTAGGGGTGACCTGGGAGAGAAGCAAGTGGTGTGCAGTGCCCATTACTGGGTTTTCTAGAAGGAGGAACTCGCCCTGGAAGGACCCTGTGTGCCCTTGTTGGTGGGACTGTGTGAATCCATCACTCTGGATCTGATCAGATTAGCCTCATCTCAAGTGGGGAGTTCAGGAAGTCAGCAAAAGTTAGGGTGCCTGGGGTTTATCTGAGAATAATTGCCTGTCTTATCCTCCTCTAATTCAATAGTTTATAGAACATCTTTCAAGTTTCAGGACAAGATAAGCTGTTTTAAAGGAGTGTCCCTCAGTTTGGTGACCTCAGGGGACAGCTCTGGGTACAAGAAGGTTTTAAATGAGTGCTTTCATTCACAGCAGCTTTGCTCTGGGTGCAGGAAGAGGTGAGTGTGTCTGAAATGCAAATTTTCAGAGGAAATGGGATCAGTCAAGTACTGACCAAGGTGTAAATTTGCTTCCTAGAGCAATTGGAAATGTAAATTGGCTTTTCTAAGTCAATTACTGTTAATTCAGGTGGGTTAAATGGCTGATGCCAAGCAGAACTTCTTGTACCCCTGGTGAGGTGAGTAGCTGTTGAAAGAGTAGTGGGATTTTTGTGGAGGCCTAAAAAGGATACAGAAATGCTTTTCTTTTTCCTTGACTATGCACTGAAGTGTATCATATTCAAGTCTAAGTGGCTGAGCTGCCACGGGGAGTATTCTCCTATTTGTCACTAATTTGCCATTTATTTTAACTTCTGTATCCTGTAACCTCTTGCAATAGCAGTGCCTGTGATATCAGGTGTGTTAAACTGTGTTTTAGAGCTGCAGCTGAAATGCTCTTTGGATCTGGAGGGCTCTACAAAGCACCAGCTGGGAACCCCTGCTTGCATGGCCCAAATTGTTCCTCACCGGTGATCCCAGCTCTGCTGAAAGCAGGGCCCTGGCAGGTAGGGGCTCAGGTGCTCTCACTTTGCTTTTAGAGAGTTTTTAGGAACAAACAGAGCTGCTGCAGGCCAGTGCTGGCATTCTGGGAACTTCAGCGATGCAAACAGGAGCTTCTTGCTGATATTAATGACTTGCTCCTACTTGGAACTTGGTTTGTGCAACATCACAGCTGAAGGCTGAGAGAGAGGAAGGATTGATTGATCGAGACTCAGTTCTGGTGAGAGTAGCTTGTATTCTACTAAAATGTATTCCTAAAATTGCAATCTCTTTCCTTGGTCCCGGTTTGAATAGAGGGAATTTGGAGAACAAAAGTACATGAATAGATCTCTGTGCTTTTTCAGGGCTTGCAATTTATCTTGAGCCTTTCAGATGAAAGATGCTATGAAAGACTCAAAAAATACCCTGTAAAGTAAAACAAGACCTGCCTGGAAGATGTAACAGACCTGGGTGAGCTAAATGTCTGCTCTGTGGGCTTAGCTGAAGCCTTCAGGACAGATCCTCAGCTCCCAGAGAGCTGAGCTGGCTTTGGGGAGAGATGGGTGAGGGGAAGGAGAGCTGTGCAGGCACGGCAGTGAGCCAGGTGAGTGCTGAGGAGTGAGCTTTTATCTTCTGATTGCTCTTTATCACCTGCCATTCCTGGGGAGTCTTTCCCACTGGGTTGGTATTAGCAGGATAAAATCTGTCTTCAGGAAGGTGCAGAAATGTCATGGGCTCCTTTCTGTTTTGCTTCTGCAAGAGCTGCATGCTGGCCAAGGGAAGGCAAGGGAGTGTGTGTTTGCAAACTGAGGCACAGAGAAGAATAACTGGACCTTTTAATTCTAATAATTTATATGGGTTAACTTCTTAAGATAAACTCATGGAAATGACCTTTGTTGAGCAAGGTGATGCCTCTCATGCTGTCATTTTTGTGGCACTGTTCCAGCAGACAGGTATCTTTATAAATTCAGCAATATGCCATGTTTAAGAGTTCAGCCATGTGTGTTTGGGCTTCAGCATTGCCAGTGATTATTTCACCGATCCATGTGGTTTAGTGGTTTTATTAAGGGTGGTGGAAATAATGTTGCAGAGGTTTTGTGGTTTATGTATTTATTTTTTCCCCTCATTGTGGTGGAGCAGAGGAGAAAAGTTGCCAAGTTTTTCAACTTGTCTGATTTAGCCTTGCAGACATTGCTTCTTGTTGTGTTCTCTATTACATTAAGAAGCTCTTTAGGAGCTGGTATCTTATCCCCAAGGACACACTTGTAATCAAGTCCCTTTCAATCTTTTTGATAAAATAACCAGAGTGATCTCTTGCTCACCCTCTACAGTGAGACACTTCCTGGCCCTGAAACAAGAATTCTGGTGCTTTCCATAGCTTTGTGACTTCTTATTGTTTTTTCAATTGTCTCTGTGAATATTTTTAAACATACCAGTATCACTCTGTTCTGTCATTTGCAGTGGTGGGAAGAGCTGCTGTTCCTGTTTTTTAAATCCTGAAAAGCCTTATTGCTTTAAAATTGCACAGGTCATTAGTGCTTTATTACTTTGTTTTATTACTGGTATTGCTGCTGAGAGTCTGAACCATTAATCCCTCTTGACTTTTCTCTCCTTACCAAAATTTCCCATTCTGCAAATATTCCTGCCCTTTCTAGAGCAGCCCTGCCTGGAATTGCACTGAAACACCTTTTGTGGCATTGGATGTGTCCCTGTGGGAGCCCTCCAGGCTGCTGGGTGGGACAGACCCTGCTCAGCATCTCCCAGCTCCCCAAAGACCTCTAGCCAAGGGGTGTAGAAAGGAGCCAGCCCTGGTTCCCCAGGGCCTTTCCACAAACCACTCAGGTCCATGATTTTCTCAGAAGGTTTATTTATTAATATCAAGAAAACAGAACAAATCTTTCTCCCTCCAGCAGGTTCAGCTGCAGGGAACATCTCTGTCTGTGTGTGTGTGTCTCTGACTGTGTCTCAGTCAGGAATTCACAACAAGACAGAGGAAGACATTTCATTGGTCAAGGCAATCACCTTACCATCAACATTTCTCTTATTTACATTCTTCATCAAAGCTTTCTCCTGGGAAACTACAAAAAGTTCCCTTAGAAAATGGATTTCAGGACAGGTTAACAAAAACTTGCATTCTCCAGCCTTTCTCTGAGATTTCTCAAAAACCCAGTGCCAAGTCACCATCACAAAGGGGTTCAGCTTTATCCCAGACTAGTGATAAACCTGGTTGATACCTGATACACTGAGCTGTTCCTTGCTGGAGAACCCAGGACAAAACTCTGATCACAGCTCCTGACAACCACTGAGGAGCAATCAACTCCCTATTGCTTACTCTGTTTTAATTTCCTCATAGCTTACAGTATCTATTAGGGAATTATGTGCATTATTAAATCAAACACCTTAAAGCACTCAAAACCTCACATCTGCCAAGGTCAACTTGATAAAGGGGAATCAACCCAACTTTCTATAAATTCCCATCCTATAATTTTCCCTCAGTTATGTAGCTGGACACATTTTTTCCTTTTTTTGCCTAAGATTTAGCCCAGAGCAAACGAGTTTTTGTGCAGCTGAGTCACTTCCCTTGCCTTACATGGATATTGGCATGATGTTATCAGTCTTCAGAGATGTATTAAAATTAACACCAGCATGTCAACTGTGTCCCAGGGTGCTTTCAGCGAGTTCCTGTTGTTATCCTTTGAGTTGCTCTTGATTGCAGCTGCAGCATGAAGTACTTTGTCTTTCTCAAGTGATACAAGTATATCCTCCTCCTCCTTCGCTCAAAATGTAAACCAGAAACATTTCTTGAACTTTTCCCTCATTATTAATAATTTTGCCCTTCTTCTGCAGCAAAGGGCCTATGCCAATGATAAAAATCTCATTGCACTTTAAAACAACAGCTCTTTGTCATCCTCAGCCCTTCTGCTGTGGGTTTTCCCTGGTGCCTTTTGACTGTTCTACCTTATATTCCCTATTTTATAGTCTTGTGTCCATTGGCTGTCCTCCATTAGTTTGTAGTAGTCTCTGTTTTCCATCTCCTGCTGTGAGGAATGTTGGCTCCACACTAACATTATCAGAGGTGATAAGGATAATCCTGCTCAGAGAGCTGAGCATTGGTGCAACTCTGTGATGGACCTATTGCACCTGGGATTTAGCTAATAAAATCTGATTTTATTCTAAAATCTTATTTTAGAGCAAATCAAGTTGAAAAAAATATTTATTTGTGTCACCTAAGGGAATTAATTTTAAATTCACTGGGGTTTATTGGAAGCTCAATGCTGCCTTTGAGTCACTTTAAACTCCCAGCCTGATTTCTTTTTTCTAAGTGTCATGAATATATATGTAAGTGCTCTTGACTTTCTAGGAGAAACTGCCTTTTGTATTTCTTACAAAATTGTGACAATCCACTTCTAGAAATTGTTTGGGTGTTGAAGTGGAATTGTTTCACCCAACACCAAGGAGCACAAAATGTGTGCAAGACAGAACTGGATCATGTTCTAGGCCTGATGCTGTGTGCTTCTTATTTTCAGGAACGTGGTTCTTTAGGATTTGGAGGGGAACGATAGTAGATATTGCAGGGAGCTCAGGTTGTACCAGCCTGTGATCACTGGGAGTGCTTAATACGAAGTTCTTGCTGAGTGAACTGGATTTTTATAAACTCTGCTATGGCTGTGCCCTCAAGTTCAGAGGAAGTCTTGTCTGTTTATCTGCAGAGGAAAGCAGAGCTGAAGACTTCTGCCTTGTATGAGCTGTTTTGTTGCTGTATGACATGGACAGACAGAAATTTAATCTTTGCCTTGCCTGAGCTTTAAGGCTAAAAATAGTTCACCTGTCAAGTAAGGGAAACTTCAGTGGTAGTAACCAGTGCTTTGGGGAGGCCATGAGATAATGTAATGGAGGTGTCATGTACGTGAAATGCTAGGCTACAATAACCTGCATTTCATTCTCTCCCCTGTTTCCCCAGTGGCAGGTCTGTTCAGAGAGCTAAAGGAGGGGAAATCCATTCCTGGCTCAAGCAAGGTTGAGATGAAACATTTCCTAACTGGAAGCCACTTGAACATGTACTGCAATTAGTAAACCCTTCCCATGTGATGTTTCCCTGATTACATAGATTTTTGGAAGTTGTGCTTTTACAATTTTGCTTGTTGAGATATTGCTTGTACTGCAGACTGAACAGGTTTATTTCTGTCTCTAGCACAAAGCAATTACTGCAGCTACAAAAACACTGAGTATTGAACTAAAATTCTCACTCTGAGAATTTGTGGACTTTTTTTTTTTTATTCTGGTGAAGCAGAATTTGGTGGTGCTATACCAAAATGAATTTGATTTATGCTATTTTGATTTTAAAACAAAAAAAAACCCCCATGCCCAAATACCTCAACTCTACAAAAACCTAAACTGTGGCTTGAGTCTTAATCTGTATCAAGGTGGGGTTTTTTTTTTGTATGCCATAGGGTGGGTTGGGCTTGTGGGGTTTTTTTGGGGTGGGTTTTTATGGTCTTGGTTTTAGTACAATGGAGTTTTACATTCATTTTCTATGTATGAGGGCTGGCTGGAAAGTTGGTGGTAGAGTGGTTCTTTTTAAATCAAAGGTGAGGTGAAATCTTAGCTGAGGATGCTGTTTCCTGTTTAGGTGCCCAGTCTGAATTCACTTTTGCATCCACCAAAACTCTTGTGTCAACTTCCTGGGCTCAGGACTTGGTGGTGTCAAACAGCAGCACAGCCTTTGGTTCCTCACAGGAATAGAAAGGGTGCAATGAACACTGAACGAATTCTCAAATCTTTATGCAAACACTGATATTTCTAAATGAATTTGTGGAGTTTTGTTTTCCATTTAGCTCATTTATGTGACTTGTTTTCCACGGGGTTTTCATGGATTTTGCTTAGTTGGGATATTTCTGCAGGGCACGGCTATTTCAGCACACAAACCTGACACAGCTGCTTTAAAGCAATTCCTGCTCAGTGCTAATAGAAAGCAAATTTTGGCACTGCAGTCTGGGTGATCTGGGGGTGTCTGAAGCCAGGCTGCACATCCAGCTCTGGAACAAGCTGCTCTTGGGAGGTGGCAGGACTGCTGCACGAGCCCACTGCTGTATCAAGTGAATCAAGCACGTGGGAAGTCTGTCTGAAGCTGGTTTAAACAAACACTTGAACCCTTTCCATATATTTTTACTAAAAGCTGGGCATTTGGAAAGGAACTGTGATTATTCATTAAGTTTTCCATCCATGGGTTTTGTTTGACTGCTGTGAGCCATAAGGATATTGATAACATTATATTAATTACATGTTTTAGTTCTAAAACTAGGTCTGCTCTGCACCTCTTCAGTGTGTTGGGAGAACTTGACCCCTCTGTCTGTTTTCCTGCCTGTAAAATGAAGATGATGACGCTGTTCTGTTCAGCACAGTTATTACAAGGTGCTTGACTAAGTATAAAAAGATGTTAGCTGAAAAAGAAGCTTAAAAAAGTTTAGGTGTGCCTATATGTCATGAACTTAATCAGAAGAATTTGTGCTCCTGGTTTGAGTGGGAGTGTGATAGCCACATGTTGCCGTAGCAGGAGGGCTGGAAATGAGGTGAGATGCTTTTACAGAGCTCTCTCAAATGCTGTTTTCTATTAGGTGGTGAAGCTGATGCGTTTGGGCACAGAGAGCCTTGCCAGGTTCCTGGTAGGGGACTGATTCTTCACACATCTTTGAGTGCACAGCCACTTAGTAACTTCCCAGGCTAAAATGTTTTCTCCCATCAAAAGCTCAGAGCTTTTGTGTTATTGGTTGTTTTGATTTTATTCTTCTTATTTTTTTTTTTGAGAGGCTCTGTGTAAGTGAGCTGGAAATATCACCAGTAGCTGTGATTCAAGTGAAATTCCTGCTGCTAATTACACAGGCTTTTTGCTAAAGGTAGTAAATAGAAATCATTCATGGGTCCTTAGAGGCCTCAAAATCATTCAGTATTCAGGGTAAATATATCAGGGAGCTTCATAAGAGAATAGCTTTAAAACAAAGCCTGGTCAGCTCTTTAATAATTTACTGATTGTGATAGGAAGGAGAATATCTAATAACTAGCAAGATTGGCTTTCAAGTAGAAAATAAATTAGTGTTAGAGGATGTTTTTTTTCAAAGAATCATAATTACTATTAGAGAAACATTTGGTTATCATATCAGTTCTTGATTGCTTTACAAGCACTTACCCAGGCAAAGGCACTTCATGTGATTGTTTAGGAAGCTGCAAAGACAGATTTATCCACGTGACACTTGTCTGAAACAGGGAGCTCTCAACAGCCTTATCACATCCAGCCTTAAAATATTGCAAGTGGTCCACTAAAAGATTTTTGTATCTGATGGCCACTGGTCTGCCATGAGAAGAGAGGGTCCTGGATTCACAAAGATGCTCTGGGGACTGGAGCACCTCTCCTATGAGGCCTGGGGCTGCTCAGTCTGAGGAAGAGAAGGCTCCAGAAGACCTCAAAGTCCCTTCTAGTGCCTAAGGGTGCTCCAAGAGGCCTGGAGAGGGACTCTGGACAAGGCTCTGGAGGGGCAGGACAAGAGGGAATGGGTTCAAACTGAAAGAGAGTAGATTTAGACAGAATATTGGGAAGGAATTGTTCCCTGTGAGGGTGGGCAGGCCCTGGCACAGGGTGCCCAGAGAAGCTGTGGCTGCCCCTGGATCCCTGGCAGTGTCCAAGGCCAGGTTGGACAGGGCTTGGAGCAGCCTGGGACAGTGGAAGGTGTCCCTGCCCTGGCAGGGGTGGGATGGGATGAGCTTTAAGTTTCCTTCCAACCCAGATCAGTCTGGGATTCTGTGGCTTTGGCCAGCTCTCAGCTATTGAGTTTCAGTTCTAAAAGCTGAATTTAGGATAGCTGCAGGAATTCAGCAGGAAATAGAGACTTGCACAGAAAGGCAAGTCCTTGCTGCAGAACATCTTGCATCTTCTGGTGGTGCAGACTATGGCAAATCCAGATTACAGCCTGTGGGAGAACATTAATGGGAAAAGAGAAATGAGAGTGGTCCTTGTCTCCATCCACCAGGCTTTGTGTCGGTTTTGGTTCAAGAGGCCAAAGAAATTGGCCACAGAAATGGCAGGACCAGGGGGTTTGGTGAACTTGGCTTTGTGGAAGGCTTCAGGCTCTTGAATAGGGAAGATCAAGAAGCATCGTGTGGGAAATGTAGGGGGGAGTTTTGAGGGTGTCTACAAATGTTAATTGTTCACCTAAACACTTCTACATGGATTATGCCATGGGATGGTCAAAGGAGGAGGGAAAGCTGAAATGAAGCAGTGAAGGAAAGGGTGGGTGGGGTTTTTGTTTCCTACAGGTCCTTAGACCCCAACACCACGTTGGCCTGGGGAGGAGATTGCTCCTTTGTCTCCCAAGCTGATAAAGCTCTGCTGTGTTCCTGCCTCCTCTGCTAATGACTGTTAATGACACAGCACTGAGAGGAAAATATGGCCTTAATGAACCCTGATGAATGGCTATGTCTTAAAAAGGAATTAAATGGTATTTTTTTTGAGGTGGGGAGAGTGAAGATACAGTAGTTCTAATTACTTTTATTTTATGGCACTCTATATTTTGCAAATAACTGATAAAGTTTATGCTTGGCTGTAATGCTGCAGTAAATTCCTAACAAAAAATATTTTCTATCATGATGTTAGCTTATAAATTTTTCTGTAGGTTTTATTAGATGAGCTTCGTGAGCAATCCACTGAAAATGGGAGCTGTAGAATTTGCAAGGTTTCCATGTAGTTTACTGAAAACTTCCATGTTTTCCTGAATGAGTGCATAATGGATGTGACTCTTCAGTCACAATTCACTGGCACATTGCAGGGGCTGGTGCTTTGCATGCTGTGCAGGAAGAAAGGCTTCCACCTCCTGCCAATGCTCAGCTGCTTTCTTTATGTGGGCTCAAATCCCCTGGGTACAGCTCATGAGAATAAGGGAACAATTTATGGTTTACTCTGAGCTAATGCACATTGTCATGAATTTTAACAGAACTGGTTTACTTTTAAAGAAATTCCCAATATTCTAGGCCTCTTGCATTTCCTGGAGAGCTTCCAGTCACAGGATTGCTGAGGTTGGAAATGGCCTTTAAAGATCATCAAGCAGCACCACCACGTTCAGCTAATCCATGTCCTCAGTGCCACATCCCCAGGGTTTTTGGAACACTTGCTGAGGTGGTGATTCCACCACTTCCTGGGCAGCCCATCCAAAGCTTGGCTACCCTATCAATGTAGAATTTTTTTCTCCTACTTATCTCTGTTCTGTACTTCTGGAGTACATCCACATAGTGACAGATTCTGCTTTTATACCTGCAGGATGGAAGTGAAAAACCTGCTGCAGGTTCATGTGTGTAAAGTGCTGAAGATTTCTGGCTTTCCCTTTCTGACAAGCTGTGGTTTCCAAAGTTTCACAAGTTGGAGTGGTTGAGGCAACTCTGACTGCCATTTTTCATTGATTAACTGAAAGGGCTTTCACTAGGATTTCTTCTCTTTTAGGTGAAATGTACCTTGTAGAACCTTAGCTTCCAAATCAGGATTCTGCAGTTTCTGGGAGGGAAGACAGTGAGGCATTTGGGAAGAAGTGGCTGTGATTTGTCTTACTGAGCTTGATGTATTTGGGGGGAAATAAATGACTTTCAGATATTCTAGCTGGAGTTAAACTTGTCATAGTTGTTTATTCTTCTTTCTAGCCCTAAAAAAAATTCAAAAGTTTTCTAAAAATGTTTAGAATTGCTCATTTATTCATTCATGCTATGGCCTGATCCAGAAACTGGGCTTGGAGTAATCTTTAAGTGGAATGCTCCCTTCTTTATAGCTGTCAAATATAGTAGCTATTTCTGAATCCCAATAGCTACAAAGATATAATATCACTTTCAGATGTTTTGCTGATGTTTCCCAAAGCAGTTGGAATCTTTGAGTTGCCTGAGTTGAGTAGCAACAAATTTATGTCCCCTACCTGGAGGAACTGTTCTGTTTGTTGTGGCTGATGCAAAGGCAGTTGCTTCCCCATTTAATAGCAGAATCCTCTGGAAAGTTGTGCAGAACACCTTCTCGATGATACAGATGTAATCCAGGTCCCCATTTCATTGTGTTAATTCAGGTTAATTTTATATCAAGCAAAACTTGCATGGAAGCTTCCACTGAGAAAAGTGAGCAGCATCAAGTACTTGAACTTAAATGTTATCATGGTACACGATGGAACTTGGGTAAAACAGGAGTTTTACCTGCTCAGTGCTTTGGAAACAATCAAAAAGAATAGGATTAGTGGGAAAATATTCCATGCAGGGAAATGCACTTGAGGCCCCAGTGAGTCAGAAGGTGGCAGCAATGACACTGACATTCCTCTGCTGTGCTCTGCCTTGACAATCGCTTACAGCTGCCACAGCAAGAACTGCAAACTTTGGATAATAGTAAGAGCTCAGAGGGATTGGAAAAATATCGAATAAAAATAAAAGGTTGGCTAAGCAATCTGCCTGTGCCCATCCTGTTCCTCCAGAGTCAGCCTGTCCTCTCATCGAACAGCAAGGGCTTCCTGCAGATGCTGCACCAGCTCTTCCTGGTGCTCAGAAAAGCCTCTCTGTCCTCTCCAAGGCCTGGCTGTGGATCTGCAGTGCTGCTGGTTTGGGTTCCCTTCAGCCTGGCTCTGATTTCTCTGTCCCTGCCATCTCAGCCTGCACATGGGAGCTTTCCCCACTGAGCACCATCAGGTGTTTTCTGAAGGGAATATCCCCAGAGCAGGTTCCACAAAGAGCCAGGTGCTGCCCCTGCTGCTGCCCAGCCACGTGCAGTAAAGTGGAGCCAGGTAAATGAAATGGTGCATTACAGCTGTCTCTGCAGCTCCTTTAATTGTGATCTAGAAACTGAGCTGCACCCAGGAAAAGTTGTGCTTTCCTTTAGAGAGATGCTTATCAGGGTCCTCTGACCCCTCATTCTGCTATACAGGAAGATAAACACTTTAAATTCAGAACTTGCTGCTATGGAGAACAGCTGCTGGGGTGTTTGACATTTTCAGACTATTTTGATGTTGCCTCCCTCCTGTACCATTCTATTTACTTGTGTTTGCCTGTGGTATTAATATATTGCTTTTCCATGATCCAGCATTGTTGAGATAAACTGCTAGATCCAGGTCCTTTTGGCATTTCCCAGAAAGTGTCATTGTGTTCGTGTCTAAAGGTGAACTTGTATTTCTGAATAATTGATGGCTGGTAGTTAATTTCCTTATCTTCAAAAAGGAAGAAACTTATTAATGAGGATAATGTATGAGAGATCAATGCCAGTGTGTGTGACATCGATTAATGATTTCAACTTGTAACCAGGTTGGAAAAAAGCAGCTGGGCTCTGTATTTGAGCACATAATTATCTGTAATTGTGCTGATAACTTGGTGGGAGTGGAAAAACAGATAAGGCACCACTTAAAGCATATAGACAACTGGGCAGAGGTCTTCTCTCTGATACTCACTGAGCTGGAATATTATTAACTCCTCAGCAGTTAAGGTGATGCACAGACATGTGGGTGTATTTTTTCTGAAGGGATGCCATTTCTGTATGTGCACATAGATTTCTATAAAATATGGGTGAATCTGCACAAAGAAGTGAAGCCAGTGCTGGAGAGAGAGTTTTGTTTTTAATAATCAAAAATTGTAATCGGGAAGGCAGATGGTGAAGTTGCAAATGGTATCAGGAGAATGCCCTGAGGTGTTAACTTTCCTTTCTTCAACACCCCCAAATACCCATGACAAAAACTCAACAGAACATGTTCTAGACATAAACTTTCAGTCTAATCTACCCTTTGAAGTTCACCTAAAACTTTCACCCATCAATCCTGTTTTTAACCAGGATGCTGCCTAACAGGAAGCTCTGTAATGGAAGCCCTAAATTGTGTATTTATTTGTAAGTACATACTCACTGCTTGCCTGGGGGGAGAAAAGAGTTTGCTATCTTGAGCAGGCTGATCTTGGTGTGTATTGAACTTCTCTAAGCTAAGGTTCTCCTTAGGCACCCACTCATGTTTGGAATGAAACTTCTCCTGTACCTCCAGGTGTCTGCCTATAGCTAGACTTGAGTGGCAGTTGTGTTTTGGGGGACCTGTGCACCCTCAAAGAATCCTGTAGAACTGCAAAAAGATGTTTTGCTATCCTTCAGAAGAAGCACATGGGCTGTGGAGTACTCATTTTCAGGAAGAGGAGCTGTGATGTCTGTAGCAGAGGCAGCCTGGCTGTGGTCTGTGAGTCAGCTTTTGCTGGAGCTGTGAGATGTTGTACGCACTGCAGGGGACTGGAGGAGTTCCTCCACCTTCCCATTCTAGCCTGGTAGTAGGATTTAATATTTACATACTAACTTCTTTGTTAAATCCTTCAAAACCATACATATTGCTTCAGTTTTGTGAGCTGGTTTTAATATATTTCCTTGATTAAATGCATCTGTTGTCCTCGTGTGACAGTGCC
Source organism: Erpornis zantholeuca (assembly GCA_013400515.1). NCBI lineage: Eukaryota > Metazoa > Chordata > Aves > Passeriformes > Timaliidae > Erpornis > Erpornis zantholeuca. Next base: position 160,414 of record VZTN01027120.1, on the reverse strand, counting down.
CTCAGTTGTTTAGCACTTCATTTTCCTCACCCACAAATGGTGCAGCTTGTCCCTGGAAAACAAAGAATTAAGTTTTTTTCCTCTCATCTGGCACAGCGAGGGAACAGTTTTACGGAGTCAAGAAGCCTCGAGCGACAGGCTCAAGAAAACTTCAGAACTTATGTCAATGTTTTCTTTTTTATGCCACTTGAGAGTTATCAGTAACAGCAAAATAAGCTGTGGTGTTGTACACCAGGATGGGATCAGACTCAGAACTTTTCTTTGCTGTTTTTAGAAAATAATGTCATGTAATATGTACTAGCCCTGAAATGTAGAAGCCTAGCAAGACCATTTTGTAGGGGTTTTAATTCTTCATGCCAGCTCCAAAGTCACCTCTTATAAAAGCCTTTGTGTGTGTTATTGCTTGGTGAGCAGCAGAATTTCGGAGCACAACTTGTCCCTGTCTTTCTTGATGGTTTATGAACCAACATTATGGCCCTGTTTGAATTTTAGGAGTTCCCTGAGCTGTAAATGAGTTATGCCTATGGCATGTCTCTTTATTTTTAAATTACACATTCCTTATCTGCAGCATGTTTTCTCATTTCCCTTCCTCAGCCTTACAACTTCTTTTAATAGCTGGATTTCATCCCACCACTATATATCTAGTCCTCAAAGATGCTGTTGTTGTCTGGAAGGCTATTTCAATCCTCCTGGGTTACAAATATCTATTGACTTTGTCATTAACTGAAATAATTTCAGACTTTGGGATTTTGTGCTTATATCTCCCTAATTTTAGTTTATGCTGTTCTTGCTGCAGTCATCCTGCATCTTATATTCTTTTTTGCCTTGTCTCACAAGACTTTTTGAGTTCAGATCATCCTTCATAAGGTTTTAGCCTGATTTTAGTTCAGCCTAATGTTTGCCTTTGCACTATATTTGATATCCAAGACAGTTGTGTCTTGTCAGTTTTTTCCTACATCCTTGTAGACAATTTACTTGTAACCTTTCTTCTCTATCCAGATCTTCCCTTTCACCCCCTGTTCACCTTGCTTATAATTCAGACTTCTTGGGTTGAAAATCTTCCTTAGAAGAAGTGTTAAACTTCTCTCCTTTTTGCTCCTTGGACCTCAGAAAGTCACTTAGTTTACCAATTTTTTGTCATTCTGAACATGACTGCCAGGCTTGCTTCTGTTTCTTCCCTTTTAGCTTATATGAAAACAACTTTATTTAGAGTTTGTTTTTTACAGCTGTTCTTTGCTACTGTTTCATTTGCTTCTTATCAGCACCATCTGTGTGTCATGGTTTTCTGTTCTTACTGCCCAGGCAATTTGCACTGATCTAGGAGTTATTCCAGTGGTTTCTATGTCTGCTGTGCTGGCTGGATCCTCTCTGCTTGCCTAGCAGGCTACTTAGTGAGGTTTTCTTCTTGTTGTTCTGTTCTCTGCTTTCCCTTTATCTCAGCTGTGCTTGTTTGTGGTTGTCCTTGTGCTGAACGAGAGAGAGGCGTGCCTTAATTTCTGAAGTGATGCTGACACCTAAAGAGAGGGTTCCCACTTCATTGACTGGAGAAGGTTTTAGGACTGGGCATAGGATTTGGTGCCCAGAGAAGCTGTGGCTGCCAAGCACACTTGGAAGCAGTGTCCAAGGCCAGGTTGGATGGGGCTTGGAGCACCTGGGATGGTGGAAGGTGTCCCTGCCCATGGCAGGGGTGGCACTGGGTGATCTGTAAGGTCCCTTCCACCCCAAACCTTTCTGTGTTGAGATACAGGCACCTCTCAAGCTCATCTCTGGCTAGGGCTATGAACAGCTCAGGGAGGAGTATCAGCTGCAAACTGATGCTGTCTTTGCTGGCCCCCAGGGTGGTGCTCTTGCTTGACCAGACAAGGTTTGCAAAGTGCAATCCTTCAGTGGTTACTCCAGAATCACAGAACAGTTCAGGTTGGAAAGGACCTTTAAGATCATTGACCCAGCAGTGTGCCAAGCCCACCACCAACCCATGTGCCAAATGCCTTTTAAATGTCCTCCAAGGCAACCTCTTCCAGTGCTTGGGTCACCCTTCCAGTGAAGAAATTTTTCTCTAATTATCCCACCAGGCTGAGTCCTAATGCGGTAATTTTAAGTCTCCGGAGCTCTCTCGGCGTTGCCGAACGCACTCGGGCTGTTTGGCACTTTGCCCCGGTGGCTCGGGGCGGGAGCGGTGCCCGCC